>JANAVB010030019.1:741037-835437 GCA_029216955.1 Iris pallida
CCGTATCCAACGTTCAAATGCGAGATTCTTGCATATGAACTATAGCCGAACTCTGCCCAAATTTGGTCCATAAAAACACTAAATAGAGAAGAAGTTTCACATTTTCAATCATCTCGTCTCATTCACTTTCTCTTCTCTCTATTTCTTAAGTGTTTTCTACGAGGCATACACTTAAGCCTATATTACACTTAGCCAAGCTAGTATCAGTTTCAGTTCAATATAGAGTTTGGTTTAAAGAGTTGTATCAGAGGCTATCTCAAAAAACGTTCTCGTTTTCAAACGCCTTCAGGTCGGTCGTGCACTTGTCGTCAAACATGGTTTTGTTGAAGTTGGTCGTGCACTTATCTCCAAGCACGGTATTGTAAGAGTTGCAAGCACTCAGTTAAAGTTTATGCCATAGTGGATTAACATCGAGCAAGAGTACTCGAGACTGACTAGTCCTCCACGGGGGACACCAGTATATATCACTGTGTCACTGAGTTTGATTCTTCTCAATTCTTTATTTTACTGTTATTCGTTTATTGAAATTCATCTGCCCGTACCTATATTTGGTTATCCATATTAAATAGTTATTAAATTGTGAAATTTATTCCATTTCTACCAACAGCCTTCTTATCTCTTCCGCTACGAGAGATGTAAGATTATTAGCTAAAGGGCTTGGAGCTCGACTAGGTGATGTTCTAATTCGCCTATCGATACCTCCAGAGCATCAGCCATAGCCTTATAATCCTGATAATATCTTATCGTGGCTACCTGTAAAAGTGCTGACGTCTTGGCCACGACAAAAGATCGGCCACGCTCCAACACGTTCGATACCTCCTCTTCAAAATAGTATAAATATCTCAATGTTGAGATTCACGTAGTCACTTGCCTCGACTGAAGATGTAGGTGTCACTAGAGGTGCCATCTATGGAGGTTTCACTGGAGGCAGAGGTATGGCTGGCACCGAGGCAACCACTTCATGTGCATGGCGTATGATAGCGGCTCCGTAAAATGTAAGCATTCCAAACTACTTCACACCAACTACCTTTTGTGGGTACCAGGGCCAAAGACTCCTCTGAGCCTTCCAAAGCTAACGTCGAGCTAGATTCCACCAAAATGGAGGCTCCGAATAATATTGGTTGTTCCACCGTAGGAACAGATACTGTCCCTTCCCCAGGAAAGCTCCATCGGCAGTTGTCCCAGAACAAGGAGGGGCAGTTTTATCCGCTATAGTTTCCTCATCCACCTTGTCCGCTGCGCGAGCTCAACCTTGCCTCTAGTGAGAGGCTCATCGACGGCCCTGGATACATTATGAGCCAGGGCTCAGACTCAACAATACACAACAGGTGTATCCAAGGCCTTTATGGCCGCCTCTTAGGTCTCCTTCTCCTCTGTAAGGGTCCCTCACCATGTTCTCTCAATTTCATTAGGGGTCTCCGATGCCACCTCCTCAGCCGTCGTTTTGGTTACTCCAGACTAGGTAATGAGTTTATCAATGATCCCTATAGTCTGGGTGGCAACACCGGCGATATGAGTTCCTGCAACCTTCTCGGCCTCGGACACTTCAGGCTTCGCCACGACCATAAATACACTTACCAAAGATCGATCATGATTATTATAAGGAGTATGGGAAGACTACTTATCCTATGTAAACGGGGTATATCAGAAGAACCCACTTCGTCTTGGCATTTCTTTTCGGCAAGCCTAGCCATATTAATAAAAAATCCTCCTTGGCATAATGCAGAGAACAAGCATATGTAGAGGGTTCTTCATCCTCCAGGATGTCGAACGCAGAAACTTCAGCAACCTCCCTCGGCAAATCTACCTCTAGAGTGGTGATGACTACCGGCAAATCTCCCTCAATTTTCCTGCGACTAACTGCTTGAACACATGAAGAAAAAGTCAAACATTTTTACTCTTAGAAAGGAAAAAAGTTGCAAACAACAAGAAACTTACCGGAGAGGTGGTCGTGGCTGGTAGCTCCTTCTGTAGAGTGGTGGCTTTCTGCTTGGAAACGACCACCTTCCTCCTTGGTTTCTTTGAAGGTATCGAACCTACTTCGGCCGGTGTGAGATGCTTCGACCCAAGCTTGGTCGGTTCATCAAAGGGAGCATCACACCACATGTCTACTATAATTTTGGCATTCGTAGGAAGGTATCGTCGGGCCTCCTGAATAGCCTCCTTGGACGGGTCAAACCTCATCCCCAAAATGAAACTATGCTCTCGATGGCAATCTTCACCAAGGTTATTCGTAGAGCAGTAAAAATTGACGGCGGCATAAAGTATACGTGTCTCCGGACTCCGGTAGGGGCCACAAAAAGTATCTTCGTGCCTCCAACATTGTAATAAGGCCAAGCCTTTCCTCCATCAATAAACCCCCTTTATACCCAAGCGGCTTGGGTTGCCTCCAACATTGTAATATGGCTCCAATAAGACCTCATTTCGGTTCCGGTAAACCAAATGAGACGACTGAATTGACTGTAGCTAACGAAAAGCTTCTTTTGGCAAGCTCGTGATTTGAGTTCCTCCACCCACGAGTTCTTCCCCTTTACCAAATTTTACGTATTTCTTCTTGTGAAAGCTGTAGAGGAAAGCTTCATCTAGCTGAATGCTCTCTTCTAAACTCGGGATTGTTGATGGGTAATGCAAAATCATCCAACCTGTCAATAATGAAAAGGTAGCTCCACACTGGGAAATTTTCTCTTTCCATCATAATGTAGTATTCGGCACACAAAATCCTACAAACCCCTATGGATGTTACAGACCATTACAGGTAACAATGCCAATTTATAACCGAATACGAGCTGGATGACAGAAAGATGAGATTCCTACTCTCGCTCAAGTGACCCTGATCCTCTGGGGACCATTCAGTTCCACAAACATATCATTAAGTACGCGGCTAATATTGCCATCGAAGAGAGCCCGTACCCGTCATGACAAAAGTAGAAAAAAATTCTTTAAGCTCTATCCGCTCATCAACTTTTAGGTTTGCCTCTTTTTCTGTTGCCATAAAAGCGGCAATACTCTTCGCAGTTGAAGCAACACGATGTCAAAATAAATCTTCGATGGGTCCATTTTCATCCGCGTAAAGATGTGCCTCCTCCAATGATGGACGTACGGGGAAGACTTCCGAGGATTGAGGAGCTGACACCTCATATGATGGCATAGTAGCTCTCTATAGACGACCATCATATCCGTATTCTTTAGTTCTAAGGCTCGGAGCTCATCATTGAAAGGGATGTACTCCTCGTATGGATCAACCCCCATGGTAGTTTTGAGATCGCATGTATCTCATGGAGGGCTAATCCCATCTCGTCGTCTGGTATAAACAAGGTGCCAGTATCACAATGATATATCTCAAGCAGGGCAAGGTACATGGATTGATTGTCCTCCCATCCATATGGGGTAGCCCTTATGACATAATACAACCCAATTTGGTTGAGCAATTCTTCATACTTGGCGAGGATCCATGCGATCAAATTATACCACTCTTGGATGCTATGGGTCCAACTCGTAAGTCAAAATTGACTCGTTGAGTATAGCACCCCCACCTCCAGCTTCCGGTTCACAAAGGAGACATACCCAAAAGCTAGGGAATTGTTGTCAATGTCGCTAACATTTGGCTTGGATGTAGGACAGGCAGCGTGTACGAAGGTCCTTCCCTCATGCATTCAAACTCATCTTTTTCGATGGGAATGCGACTTAATCTTGAAAAAGTCGGCATCGCCCTGCCTTGGCTGTGAGTCAACTCCCACTCCATCCTCTTCTTCGAGGCAAAAAAAGTAAAAACAGACAAAGGTAGTTGATGCTGGATCTTCGAGATATACAAATGAAGGTCCCTTGCCTCAAAAAACCATTCCTCTCTTATCTTAATAATCTCAGGGTCATTACAAACCACTTTATCCCTAAACAGATATGGAGGTCGCTTGTAGTGGTATCTGTACCATCACTAATGGGGATTTTGGTCGGACCTAGCTTTTTATAAAGGAAGATATGATGCTGCATCATGATACGATCCATCATCCCAGCAGGCTGACCTTCGATGATCTTCGCCTTCATTGGGTTCAACACATCGCCTTCAAAGTTCACACCAAAGCAAAGAGGCGAACCGAAGAAGATATCATCCAATGGAGGTTTTGCCATAGACACTGCACAAACAAATAAAAGCCTAAAGTTAGAACAAAAAATGGGACAAGTCATAACACAAACATGACTTAAAAAGCCTTGTGCCATTCCCTAGCGGCGCGTGAACTCAACCATGCGCCATCCCCTAGTAGCACATGAACTCGCCAAGGCAAGCCTTAAGACAACACTGATAGAGCCTCACAATAAAGTCATGCACCAGGCTACACATTAGTACAATAGTGACAGAGCCTCACAACAAAGTCATGCGCCAGGCTGTATATTACCGCATCATCTAGATAGAGCTTTACAAAAATCATGCACATCTGTGAGTGGTGAGCGCCAGCGCATCTCTTAGAACTAGCCTCTCGGCTAGGTCCATGCGCTTCAACAACAAACTTAGTCAGCGCGTGATACACGATGGTTACCCATCCACGCAGCCGACCGTATACGATTGTCGCCATGTTCGAAGGACGAGCCATGGTTTTCCACACCAATGCCTCATTTACGACTTCTTTGCGAACGTCAGGATGCATCGTATCAATGAAGAACGGGTCCACCGGAACCTCCAAAGTCTGGGCATTGGCCTTCCCCTTCCCTTTAGCAGCAGCAGGTGACTTGGGTGCCATGGCAGCAATGACAGTCGGAGGAAGAGGAAAGAGATAAGATTTTTTGAAAATCTCAGCACAGCAAAAACTCTCTCTCTCCTATCCAAGGTCTATTTATAGTAAACCGATAGAAGTTGAAGCAAATAGACGCCAAATCGAGATCAAGCTAAAATTATTTGCTATAATCCCAAAATAGATATGACAGGCTGTCCAAACCTGGGCTACGCCAAAGAATTACTACGCTAAATACTTCTATGTCATACTTCGTGTTCAAAGTATTTCAAACATGGCCAAGTAAGAAAACTTTGAAGGGGGTATTGTAGAAGTATAGAAATATACATGAGCCAGGCGCCTATAAACCCTTCGCAGACAATCACATGCGTTAAATATATCTACGCCCCAAGCACCATGCCTCTAAATCCAAAGGTGCCAAAATTAATAGCTATGCCTATGGAGTCATACGCTTATGCGCCCCTTCAAAATGATTAGCATTTAATGTCCCACTGACAAGTTTCTCAGTTGTTAATTAGCCGTCAACTCGAGTGTGATACAGCTTACTCTTGAATCTTATGTAGATGACAGCAACACAGGAACCAAGGAGCTACCCTCCTTGCAAATCGATACGCCCAACTTATGGTGCAGGGTAATACAGGCATAACTAAGCCACCCTTGTAAAAGACAGGACACTTCAAATTGCGAGCTGACAACATACGTCAACATAATGATTAAACTTTTTTCAGTGACATGACGGTTCGAACATCGAGCTGACAACATACGAACAACGAGCTGACAATATACAAGGGATTGTTCAACGATTCATCCATAGAGGAACCAATACTCCTCGATGCCAAGCATTAATTGCTGGACTTGACATTTACCAAGGGAAGATAAGTATTACTTGCTGGACTTGATATTTACCTATCTGGCATTTGTACCAGGGCCTAATGTTTTGGACTGAGCAGTCTTTAGGTATTTTCTATGCTTCTATAATTCTATGAGGGGTAGATGCACCAACCATAACCTCAGCATCTCGGGAAACAAACACGAGGATTTTTACCTTTCCAGCGGGTGTGCTAGAACCCCCACTTACCGGTGTTGTCCACCTCAACGACCCTCTCGACTTCAACTACAGAAAAGGGGTCAGACTTTCTTTTGGCTAAGCCTCCTTCCTCCTCTTCGTCTATACGCTCCTTATCCTCAATGGGGTGGACTAACGAAGAAGGACTTGAAGAAGCAGGACATACACGAAAATCTGGAGGATCTGACGAAGCATACGGCTCATCCTAAAAGACGTCAGGCTCCACTAATATTTCAACGGGACAGTGCTCACCCGAAACCCCTATAACAAGATCTGCAGCCTCACTCTCCTATTCCTTATTTAGTATTAGGATCACCAACCTGTAAGGAGGCTCGGAAGTTCTTGTGTCTGCATAAGATCAAGTAAAGCAACTAAGGGAGTATAAGAGAAATGACGGGCCAAAAAAGACTTTTGGTTGACCACCTGGCCATGTTCAAATCTTCCACCCACCCAAATTTTTTGAGAAACTACCTACATCATGGTTTGGACGCCTCTTCGCATAACTATTTCAACCGATCGCTTCATCGAACGACAAGGACTTCCCATCTCAAGAGCTGCATATTATGGTGGGTTACCTCTACAAGCCAAAACAATTTTAGGAGTGACCCCTTCCTTTGGAGACACCCTTGTGCTATCGAGCTTGACGTATTTCTGAGACGAGGAGTGAAGGCATTAACCATGTACCCCCGATGAAACTTGTCTCACTTTCGTAATTAGCGGGGAGCATCCTGGCCTAGCAAAAAAAAAGTGGCTGCAATATTAATAGTGGCTCATCCCTGATAACCCGTAGTACAAACTCCACTTCGATCCTAAGGGCAGAGTATGTAACATCCCAATCCCAAAATACCTATGACTGGGAGATCGTATATATGCCAGCTACGTATTAAGAGAATTCAGTCCAGCTCGAGTACGTATAAGCTATCTTGTTGTTCTAAATCAACTATATCTCAATCTACTAAATAATGATAAAATGACGAATCAATTGCACTAAGGTTGATCAAACAGCAATACACTAATTCTAGAATAGATAAATATATTAGAGTAGACCCTCAATAATACATTTATTATGAACAAGCTAGAAGAAAGATAAAGCTTGTAAAAGACTAGGCTATAATAACAACGAGAATAAAATATTGGACAAAATATAAATAAGGAAGAGAATAATAATAGCACCAACTAAATATACCTGAAGTCTTGGTGTAGCAACCTTCATCCATCAATGTATCATACCCTCATCTAATACTTGGAGAGATTACTAGGTCCTAAGGGGACTAGCAAGATACATATAAACATGTCTCTAATAACAGTAAATAACATGCAGTGGAAGGATAATGCAATAAGATAGAGTAAACGCACAAGTGATGACACATGAGTATAAGTAATGCTACTAGTCGTGGCTACAAGGTAAAGTTGAGTAAAACCGTAGCATGGCACGAGCTAATGGTCCTATAAAAAGTAACACGGGGCAAGCTAACTATCTATATAAAGTCCCTATCGCGGCACGGTGCGTGCTAACGTTCGAGAGTGGTCGATAGCCAGTTACTAATAACATCGACCAGGATCTAGGGAGCAAGTCCTATATGGAGTCTCTACTGCCACCTGTATGCTAACGATCGCGAAGGAAAATATGTAATAGTACATAACTGGACACTGACACAACAACTATGAAAGTGTATAAAAAATAAACGACAAGCAGGTGATATGGTAAAATATGGAAATAAAGTATGGCAAGGTATCAAGTATATAACAGAAAAAGAGACATATACAACCACAAATAAAAGAAAGTATGCATGTGAAATAAACTATATATAGGGCAAGGTATACTTGTCTGGTGGTATTGCATATAACCAACAATATCCAATCTCGCAGTAAGCCACAAAAGTCAAACTCTAGCAACCATCTCCGGATGCTGAAATACACATCAACAATGTGTTTAGCATAAGAAAAATATCTAAGATTGACTACCCATAAGTCCAATTCTAGACACATGGGCAAAACAGTAATTTTGGACCAAAACTGTTTTTGTCGTTGGACCCGCTTTGTACCAAAAAATGTGCCAAAACTTATGGTATCTAAAGTAGACAAATTATATACTTACGAGTCTAGTTTTTTGATACGAACTCCACGGTATGTCCTATTTTGTATTCCGATGAGCCGTGCACAAAATTGCCCGTTGAGTCGATCGTAGGTAAGCCAAAATAGCGTTGCAGTCGACCTTCTCAGAATTGGACCAAACTTGGCTCACAGGACCAGAAAATGGTACGAGTCCAGTGGCACAAGCTTTATCACGATGTGACAAAAATGTACAAAGTAATTAATATTTTTTACAAAGGGGCCGATATGGTGTACCTCGACCGATATGTCTCGAATTTGTCGTGCACACACAACCAATTCGAGTTCCATCAAATCCGACATGTCTGTAACATCCGTACGCACATTTCGATGCCATCGGGTTGTGACCAAATCGCTCCCATTGTCGGGAAGGACTCCATATCAGAAAACTTTTTGAATTTTAAAAACTGTTTTGCTAGGTTTTTCTCGACATTGGAAATCCGACGCATAGTCAATAAAATTCAAATCTACAAAAAGGGTTTATGAAGCCCTATAGGGTGTCTAAAATTGTCATCAATTGGTTTCCTAAAATTCCTAATAGGTTAACAGTAAACATCCTTCCAAATTTGGGGTTTGGACTTGTTTCTTGACTATATCAGTAACAGTTTTTTTATCGACTTTGAGTTGATTTTGTGGGCAATCTAGAGTACCACAATTAAATATTTGAAGGGAAGCTGAGAGTGTTTGTTATGTACACACCTATGAAAATGGATCGCAAAACGGTCGAATGTGCAAGGAGAATCCGAAATGCGAAGGTGCCTTCGTACTGGCCGGCCGACAGGTGGCGGAACGCGATGGCACAGGATGACTGGGATTCGTGGTAGGGTTTTGAATTTTTTGTTCTCCTTTCTGTCTCATACATATAGCATCGAGGGGGAATCGGGTTTATTAGGGTTGAGCAGTATTGTTCCAACAATATTCTCAAGGTTTTTTTGAAACCAAAGCTAAAGGTATAAAAGAAAATAATAGGTAAGTATTTTTTTTTTTTTTTAAAAAAAATAATAGGTAAGTATATATATATATATATATATATATATATATATATATATATATATATATATATATATATTAGGTAGTATATATATATATATATATATATATATATATATAATATATATATATATATATTTATATTAGGTAAGTATTATATATATATATAATATATATATATATTATATCGGGTTTATTAGGGTTGAGCAGTATTGTTCCAACAATATTCTCAAGGTTTTTTGAAACCAAAGCTAAAGGTATAAAAGAAAAATAATAGGTAAGTATTATATATAATATATATATATTTTTTTTTTTTTTTTTTTTATATATATATATATATATTAGGTAAGTTATATATATATTATATATATATATATATATATATATATATATATATATATATATATATATATTATATTAGGTAAGTATATATATATAATATATATATATATATATAAATATATATATAATATATATATATATGTGTGTGTGTGTGTGTGTGTGGGTGTGTGTGTGTGTGTGTGTATTGTGTATATATATATTGAGTATATATATTGTGTATATATATATATATATATATATAATTTTTGTATATTCACCCACACACCTATCTATACATATATTCCCTGTATATATATTGTCACGGCCTGCACCCAGTTAGGGGCACGAGCATGTTGGTACGTCCAGCCTATGCTATAATATCGACAGTAAAAAAGCTGTATAGGTAAACAGAAACCTCTAACAGATATGGAATATAACCTATCCAACAATACAACTCATCTTCGCCCCGAGGAATAATATGGCATCTATATCATAAACACAATCACATGATTTAAAGGAAGATAAAGCATGATATTGATAGAGGTAAAGAAGATGAAAACTCAATAGTAGCATAAGTCACAATACAAATAAGTCTAGAAGTCTATGTCAAATAAAAACATATCCTGAAATAATAGACATATTCATATTTAGCAATTTGGAGACAAATCCTGCAAAATCTAGCTAATAACTAAGGCACTAGTGGAGATGCATTCTCTACGAGCACCGGCTCCACAGAAAAACTCCTAATAGGCTAAGTCCTCTGAAAAATATTATCTAGTCAGGATTGGAGCGAAGTACAAACACTAACAACCGTTTCATTAAATTGACAAGTTCTATAAATATACAATATGTAAATAAGACGATGGATAGCAAAACTGAATAGTAAGAAATAGGATAAGCAGGTAATCATATCATGGTAATGTGGACATGTAAGAATCAGGAATATGGTGTATCAGGTAATCGGAATATATCATATAATCTAAATGGTGCCTTGAGATATTAGAGTGTTATGTGATCGGCTTGAGACAAGATCAAGATATTCTATATGATCGACTACACAAGTACATGTAAATGGATCAGGCCGGCCATACATAGAAAACTATGCACAAGTAATATAAAATAAGGCTACACCTTGCGTGTGGTGAGGGTGAGCTATGCACAAGTAGTTTGGGTATGATCACATAAACTATGTTAACTCCCAATCCTCCTAATAGTATAATGGATCCAACCATGTCACATTACGACAAAGGATTCATGAAGTAGGGGGCTTGCCCACTCCTGAATTGGTGTGTATACATGAAAAAGCTAGAAAAACACAAGACATGTACATGGTCCTTCAGGGAAATAATATCTCATGACATGATCCAAATTACTAGTCCGTTTATCCTTATGTCAGAAATCAAGTAAAACACTACAACTAAATTTATATAAATTATTAAGGTAATAAAACTAAAATTATATAAATTATTAAGGTAATGAAAACTAAAATTATTAAGGTAATGAAAACTATCATAGAATGTATTTGCCTGCAGTCCTGAGTAGTAAGTGTAAATCGATACCCAAAGTAGGATCACAAAGACCTAAATATGAGATATACATGTAATTAGTGCTCTGGTGTGTTAAGCATGGATATCTAAGATGAAATATGTATGATAGGTAGGTCAACTAGGCCTCCGTGGTTAAACTGGGTCAATATGACTTAAAGGTTGATTTAGGGTCAAACTTGTCAACCTGGGTCAGATTAGGTCAACCTAGGTTTTAGGCCATTACCTTGTCATACCAAGGTAAACGAACCTATACTAGGCTATCCTAGTCTCTACCTTGGTCATTTACCTAGTATAGGGTATCTTGAGATACCCTACTCATTTACCCTTACCCTATTCTAAGTTACCTATTCTAACATATAGATAAATACCTATTGATATTACCCTATTCCATATACGTTAACCTATATCTTAATATTACAACATTTTATGACACATACCTATGAAAAGTTATCCTATTCCTATACTATATAAATTACCTTACCCAAACATATAGGTAAACCCTTACATTATTATATCTACCTTACATCAATACACATTACCAAACTTATTACTGTCACACACATTAGAGAGTCACATACACAACACAGTAGCTCATCTTCACTCTAGTACACCCTCACTCACATGACACTACTGTACTATACACATACTAACTGTTACACACCCTAAACTCCTTTTGACACATTACCTATGTGTGTAATACAAACAAACATATATACACTAACTGTCTACACTAACTCCCCACACGTGACACTTTACTGCCAACACCCTCTCCCTTTGAAACATACCTGTGTGTTACACATATCACACACTCTCACACATATGCGTGTGTGCACTACCACACACACATACACTAGGGTGCACCTTATTGGCCAATGGCCAACACTACCTGTACAGGCTATACAAGGTCTACACTGGCATGTGCAAGGCCTATACTGCCTATGCAAGGCCAAGCCAGGGCATGCACTGTCTGTATTGCCTCTTCCAAGCCTCTATACAGCTGTGTAGGACACTCATTCTAGGAGGGCACCCTGTCTGGACTCTGCTGTCTTGTAGCAAGGCTAAGTGCCTTGGCCCCTTATGCCCTGCTGCACATGCAGTAGTAGAAATCTACTGCTACAATGGTCTGCACAGGAAGGAAAAACTCCCTACTTCCAAGTGCAGGCCACTCCCTGTAGTGTGCAACTTCTGTTGCACATAGGAAGGATCCCCAACCCTCAATCACTCCTGTTGCAGCACACAGGAAGGAATCCTCCTCTTATTGCTCAAGTCAAGCTCATTACAAAAATATGGTAAAATAGCGGCTGAAATAGCGACTAACCATAGTTAGTTGCTATTACAGCGACTAAACGTCGACTAAACTTCTTCGGAAACAAAACTCAATATAATTTTAGTTGCTAGTTAGTCGCTAATACGCCGGTGACTGTCGAGTATTTTTTAGCGACTGAAAAGTCGGTCGGTATTTACACTGTATTTTTTATTTTTTGCCGGCACCTATAGAGCGACTGAAATTTCAGTCGGTAGAAAACCCTTTCATTCTCTAACTTTTTGTCTCCCTCCTATTATTTTTGTTCCCCCCAAAAACTCTTTCGACTCCCTTCCTTCCTTCCTCCTCAACAGCCGATCAGCCCCTCCCTTCATTCCTTCTCCGACGCCTCTTCCCCGGCGCCTCTCCTCCGCCGCCCTCTCTCCTCCGTCGCCACTCCTCCGCCGCCACTCCTCTATCCCTCTACAGCCCCTCCCTTCCTTCCTCCTCCGGGCCTCTTTCTGACCCAAGTCTGCGTGGATTTCGTCCTCAACGAGCCTGCGTAGATTTCATCAAATTAGAGTACGTGGCAGCCATGCCACTGATCTCTCGCTTGCGTGTCCTGTAACTTGCACACGACTCATGCACGATTGCCATGTGTCCAACAGTTACAGGCCTCGTCCAGTAACTGCTCACAACCCTGCGTATGTTAAATCTTGCGTGATTTTCAACTATGCACAGGCTGTGAAGACAGTTATCTTTTTCAGTTATTTTGACTCTATAAATAGAGTTCTTTTCTCATTCATTGTACAGATACACATATCTAAATTGCTGTTGAAATTTTGAGAGCTTTTCTTTTTTGCATCGTCCAAGGGATAAAGCGATCGTCTTCTAGATCGGATTCCTACAGTTGTAATTTTCCCAGATACACAATAAATAAAGTGAATTTATTTATGGAAAACAAATTGGCGACTCTGCTGGGGAAAACCATCTTCTCTTCTGAGATGGTAACAACTCAATGCGACACTTCGTCAGTCGGCTCGACGAAGAAGGTGATATCGATCTAATTCGATCAACTCGCCTACGAAGAAATACAGCGGGCTAAGGGTGGCAAGCCCACTTCAGCCTCCATCACTACTGCCAAGTCGAAGGGACGATCTGTCTATGTCCCTAAGAATCAGTTGGCAACCAATGTGACTTTTCTGCCACGGTGTTTACTCCCAACACTGGCAAGGAGTCTACTGCAGCACACACACTCTTGTGTGTCAAAGACAACAGCAACCAAAAGTCACGCTGGCAGTACTGGCTCCTTAGCCAAGCCTATTCCAGCGTACAATCTTAATCCCAAAAGTCACGCTGGCAGCACTGGCTCCTTAGCCAAGCCTGTTCCAGCGTGCAATCTCAAATTCAAAAGCCACGCTGATAGTACTGGCTCCTTAGTCAAATCTGTTCCAGCGTGTATTCCTAAATTCAAAAGTCACGCTGGCAGCACTGGCTCCTTAGCCAAATCTGTTCCAGCGTGTATTTCATCAAAATTTGGCTCTTTATCCAAGACTTCATATACGGACAATACTGGCTCTTTAGCCAAATTGTCACCAGTATACTCTAAGAAGAATAGCTCTTTAGCTATCTCTTCTTCTTTGCCAAGTTCTACTAGAACTGGGGATGGTCTTGCTAAAATTCCTCCACACAAAGTCCCTTCGAAAGGAAATAACTCTTTAGTTATTTCTTCTCCTGTAGTTTTTACTTCAGGAACAGCTTTGACTGATAATTTTGTTAGTCAAAGAAAAGGAGATGGTCTTTTGACTACTCTTCCTTCTGGACATTCTATGTCTCAAAATTTGAATAAGTCTAAGAAGAAACATTTCTTAATGTTTTCTTCTATGACTTCTTCGAATTGGGCATATAATTTGTCTATAAAAGAGGGTCTGTTACCAACTCCTAATCAAGGGGTGGTCCAACTCTTCCTTCTCTGCAAATATCCAGATCAATGGAAGGAAAACTACAAGTTTCCAAAATGTGTTACCTCCAATTGATCTAAGAGCAAAACTTGATCAAATCGTTTAGGAAACACTTCTGGTGCCAAAAAACCATACCAATCAGGAACAAAAGCAAGAGATCCAGATGCAGAGTATGCTAGAAATTATGTGGCTCACATTAATCACTCTCTATATAACCAAGAGCCATCAAGACCCAGGAACCAAAGAATGTTTTCTGATGTACCTCAATCTTCACAGACAGATCTACGAGGACATCTTCAACAGAAGAGAAGGAATAATTCTATGTCAATGAATCATGCTGAATGTGACTTTCAACCAAGAGTCATAATTTAATGCAGATGTCAATCAATGAATCAGGACCATGTTGATCATGAATGTGACTTCCAGTCGAGAGTCACAATGCAATGCAGATGTCAAACTAAACGACAATCTGTCTTCAATCGGATTCAGTGTGAACCTATGCCTGATGAAGATGAACCTCTGTATGCTTCTGTCAATATGACCTCTCGGGATACTGGGGGTAGAAATGATAGTCCAGATGGAGTATATAGAGGCACTAGATCAAGAGTCCTGGCTTCTACTCAAAGGACTTTGATTTCTGAAGATAATTCTAAATTTCTTGGGGAATCTAACTTTCCACCTTTCCTACTGGGGGTAGTTCTCCTATAACTGACTTTGATACACAAAGTAGTGTTTCAGAACAAACAACATCCACCAGTTCATCAAAAATCCCTCGTACAGTCACAACATATATGGTTGATGGGAATACTGATAAAACTTCTTCTTCCATGAATCCTCAAGAACAAAGAATTGCTTCTTTGGAACAGCAAATGAAGTCTATGGCTGATAATATGAAGTCGATGTATGAACTCATGGCAACCCAATTGCAAAATTGACAGACTGTACCAGAAGCTACACCAATTGACACTGGTGTAAGTCCAGTACATGTTCCTCCAGCAGTCCTATCCAATACTCCTGGGCAAGCTCAAACAGTTCCTAGTTACTCTGGAGCTGGGGGTAGTACTTATATGCTGTTCCTCCTCCCAACTATTCTCTCCAAGCAACAACTCCACAATCCTCCGGAGTTGTTACTGAAGAATTGAAAAATCTCCGAACTCAGTTTGAGGCATTCAAACAGAAAGATGGTTTACAAAGGTTAGGCATCAAACAACCTTATCCGATAGAATGGAAGCAAGTATCGTATCCTCCTAAATACAAACCTCCTACTATCTCATTCTACGATGGAACCACTTCTCCAAGTTAATTTATTAATCACTTTGAAGTGATGACTGACCAACTGCAACCAAGCGACGCCCTCCTTACTCGGGTGTTTGTCGGATGTCTTAAAGGTACGGCTTATGAATGGTATAGAAGCCTCCCTGATGGGTGTATTACTTCATTTGCCGGTTTCAAACAAATGTTTCTTCAACGGTTCTTTGAAGGGCTCAATGACATGACTATGTCTGCTCTTATAAGAATCAAGCAGAAAAATAATAAAACTACAGAGGAATTCATTGAACGGTTTCGAAGAGAAGCTCTGAAGATGCCTCTTGGAACTCCTGATGCTGTCACCATCGATACATGCAAATCAAATTTGCTACCAATCATCAGCATGTGGACAGGATCTACTCAATTTCAAGATTGGCCTTCCTTCATAGTCAGTGCCAAAGCCGCGGAAATCAGTGCTGAAACCTTCAAAGGTTTAGGAGTGCAGATGAATCCTAAAGAAACAGGTCAAAATACTGCTTAATTCAATAAAAGCAAGGGAAAAGAAACTCTTGAAGTTAATCTTCAGAGTAAAGATGCATCAACCGTTCAAACTTCTCCTGCCTCTACAACTCAACAACCGAGAACACCTCGCCCCAAGGAAGAATACTCTTTTGATGACGATGATGTCCTTGGTATCTTTGAATGTCTGCTGAAAGGTAATAAAATACAATTATGAAATCAATAAACCTGATGAAGCTGGTAAGACAGATCATCCCAAATACTGTCCATACCACAGGATGTTGGGTCACACCATTCGTACATGTTATGTACTGAAAGGAAAGATCCAAGAAATGATTAAATCTGAGCTATCTCTCTTACTCCGAAAGAAAAGACCGTCACCTCCAATGTCGTCTCTATGCAATTCGGAGATTTTCCCCTCAACTCCTTGAAAGCGAGATCGTTCCTATTCCCAAGGCAACTCTTGAGATAGTGAATATTCCTCCTCCACAGTCTGAAGGGTTAGTACCAATCACTATGGAGACAGAAGAAATTATGTGGATTCATCCTGATCTAGTTGCAGACTTTGAATCTCCTCCTCTTCAAAAGACTATATCTCGAAAGTCCAAGAAGGCTGGAAAGATTAAGTTATGTCATATGACTTCTCTCGGATCTACTTCTGATGCAGATCCAAAAGATAAAGAAGAAGCACTTGCTAGTGCTACTCGAATAGGGAAACCTTATCTGAAGGATTATTCCAAAAGTCCTGAGGATACTCCTGATATCCTTCCTGCTGATAAAGATGTTCCTAATGATCCTCTTGAAGAAGAATCATCCACTGCACCTATTCCTTCCACTGCAACATTCTATCTTCTAATATGGTCTCCATTGATCATTCTGAAGAAAGTGATGAAGACGAAGATGGGTTTGAAATCTTACCTGAATCAGAATAATGGGCCCAAAGGTTAGATAATCAATGGGAGTTCTGGTTCGAACAAAAAGAACCTCCGACTGAAGATAAACTTGTTCAAATAGATATTGGTGAAGAGGTATCCCCCAAACCAATATTCATCAGTGAAAGTCTTTCAGAAACTGATAAGCAAGACATGATCAAACTTATTCGTGAATACATCGATGTCTTCGCTTGGAGTTATGAAGATATGCCAGGACTTGATCCACAAATTACAACTCATAAACTCAATATCATGCCGAATGCTAAACCGGTCAAGCAACAATAGCGACGATTTTGTCCGGACATTATGGATACAATTAAAGCTGAAGTCAATAAACTCATGGCCTCTGGGTTTATGAGAGGAACAACATCCTGATTGGGTGGCTAATATAGTTCCTGTCCTTAAAAAGACTGACAAGATCAGAGTATGCATAGACTTCCGCAATCTCAATACGGCATGTCCTAAAGACGAATTCCCTCTACCAATCACTGATGTTATGATCGATAATACATGTGGGTTTAAACAGATGTCATTCATGGACGGGTATTCCGGGTATAATCAGATTAAAATGTTTCCAGATGACGAGAAGCACACTTCTTTCAGAACGCCGATCGGTACATACTATTATACAGTGATGCCATTCGGTCTCAAGAATGCAGGAGTAACTTATCAACGAGCTATGAGTACTATATTTCGTGAACATTTACGGAAAACAGTCGAATGCTATATTGATGATATTGCAGTCAAAAGTCGACAAAAAGAGGATCACATCCAAGATTTGAAGACTATTTTTGATTTAATGCGTAAGCATCAATTAAAGATGAACCCTACTAAGTCCTTCTTAGGCGTCTCTAATGGCAAATTTCTCGGCTTCATCATTACCGCTAAAGGTATACACGTGGATCCCGAGAAGATCAAAGCCATCCAAGAGATGCATCCTCCACGCACCTTAAAAGAGCTACGAGGATTTCAAGGAAGGATCGCTTATATCAGGAGATTCATCTCTAATCTTTCAGGACGCTGCAGACCATTCAATAAACTTATGAAGAAAGGTGTTTCTTTTGTCTGGAATGATAAATGTCAGAAGGCATTCGATAATATAAAACAATATCTGATGAGCCCTCCAGTATTGGTACCTCCTGTCTCAGGAATACCGTTCCTCCTATATACCCGAGCAATGAGCCATTCACTGGGTGCATTGCTCGCTCAAAAAATAAAAATGGTCATGAACAAGCCATTTACTATCTCAGTCGTACTATGACCGGAGCTGAACCTCGATATTCACCGGTCGAAAAAGAATGTCTAGCCTTGATGTTCGCTGTCCAAAAGACACGATATTATCATGGGTCAGACTATTCATGTCATTTCTCGGATCAATCCTATACGGGTCATGATGAAGAAACCCAGTGTTTGAATTCTCGATTGGCTAACTGAGAATCTTACTTGCTCAGTATGATATGCACTACATTCCTCAGAAATCAGTCAAAGGACAAGCTTTAGCGATTTTTTGGCTGCTCATCATCAATTCCAGAAAATTCAAAACTCTATGATGAAATCCCAGATGAAGTCCTAGATTCAAACCAAATTGCTGAAGAAGATCCTACTTGGCGTCTATTCTTTGATGGAGCTTCGAGAATAGGTCCTAATGGTGACATTGTCGCTGGAGTTGGAATCGTTCTTGTGTCGCCAGAAGGTATTGCTATCCAAAGGGCTTATTCTCTCGATCAACCATGTTCAAACAATGTAGCTGAGTACAATGCACTGCTTATTGGTCTTCAACTCGCTAAACATCTGAATATTCAACATTTGGAAGCGTATGGAGATTCTAAACTCATTGTCAATCAGATAAGGGTACTTATGAAGTTTGCCATCAAGATCTGGTTCCTTATCATAGATCGGCTATATCTATAGCTTCTTCATTTGAAGGGTTCTTTATCGAACATGGTAGACGAGCATGTAACACAGAAGCTGATGCTCTTGCCAATCTTGCGGCGGTGTTGGCTATCCCAATTAGACGTCAACAAATAATTGTTATCTGCATCGAGAATTATTTTATCTCGAAAACAATCTAACTCTAGGACTTCCAGTTGACATTGAAGAATCAACATCTCATGATGTCAACACAACAAGAGGATTTGGATTTAGTCGTAAATCATTGTCATCTTCATCTGATTCTAGCATGGAATTCATCTTCAATAATTCAGCTGAGACTCAGAATACGGATAAAGATTGGAGACTTCCTTTCTTAGATTTCGTATTGTATGATATTCTTCCAGAGGATCCGAGTGAAGCAGCATCTATCAGACGACGATCACTCAGATTCTATTACAATCACACCACAAGAACCTTACATCGTCGAGCTTATGATGGTTTGCTTCTTCGATGTGTTGCCGGTGATGAGACTCAACAAATTATTCGTGAAGCACATGATGGAATTTGTGGAGCACATCAGCCTGGACCAAAACTTCAAGACCGTATTCGACGTATGGGTTATTACTGGCCTACTTTGGTATCAGATGCCATGAATATACGAGGAAGTGTAAAGCTTGTCAAATCCATGCAGATTTTATTCATCAACCTTCAAAATTTCTGCATCCGACAGCAGCATCATGGCCCTTCGAAGCTTGGGGCATGGACATTATTGGTCCGATCAATCCGCCATCATCAAAAGGTCATCGGTTTATTCTCGCAATAACCGATTATTTCTCCAAATGGGCTGAAGCTATTCTATTATCTGAAGTCAAGACTTCCAATGTTATCAACTTTATCAATTATCATGTCATATACAGATTTGGTGTTCCTCGACGTATTATTCATGATAATGGTCCACAGTTCGTCAGCCATAAATTTACTCGATTCTGTGACGACCATCGGATCAACAATGTGGCTTCTACCGCATATAATCCTGCAGCTAACGGATTAGCAGAAGCTTTCAACAAGACCATCATCAAACTCTTAAAGAAGTTTGTTTCTACTAACAAACGCAATTGGAGTGAGAAACTTGGTGAGTGTTTATGGGCTTACCGGACTACAGTTCATAATGCTACTAAATGTACACCTTTCTCTCTGGTGTACGGATGCGAAGCTGTTCTTCCATTAGAGATTCAAATTCCTTCTTTAAGGATAGCGATCGCTAATGAGCTTACTGTCGAGAATAATGATCGTCTTTGACTTCAGGAGTTGGAAGCTCTTGATGAAAAGCGATTATCTGCTCAACAGAATATCGAATTCTATCAAGCTAGAATTTCAAGAGCTTTTAACAAGAAAGTCAGAGTTCGAGCATATCAAAAAGGAGAACTTGTTCTAACAGTCAGACATCCTATGACTATGACTCATATGAGCAAAGGTAAATTCGATGCAAAGTGGGAAGGTCCCTATATTGTGAGCAGAGTTTTCTCAAATGGAGCTTATCAACTTTCAGAACTTGATGGTCGAAAAGTTATGATGCTATCAATGGCAAATTCCTTAAAAAGTATTATGTATAAATATAAATACTTGTAAATCATCAGACAAGTTCATGTTTATAAATAAAATTTTATTCATGAATGATTACATGATATTAAGGAAGATGACTATCATCCTTCTCTACATTTGGATGCGGACCACTGCCGTCCTTCTCAAAAATGCGATCAGCAAAAGAACTGAGAACTTCTTTACTGGAGCCCACGAGAAACTTGCAGACTGCCATCCTCATGGCTTCCTCTTCTTCAGTACTTCCTGGATCAAGCAAAAAATCCAGAATGTCTCGTGGCGGCTTGGGTGCAGAGGAACCTTCGCCCGCTTTTGTCTTGTTCAGTTGAACTGGATCAGCAGGGTGTTCCTTCATGCCCTTCTGAACCTTCGAGACGATCTCAGCCTTCTTGGATGCTTCTTCAGACGACATTTTTATGTTGAAGAGTAGAAGTGTTCGTTCTTATTAGATTTCTGCTATATTTATAGACAGAAGTTCCTCGAGTAATGAAGCGACACATTCATCCGACGGTTCGTCCGTTCATTAATGCTTGACGGTTCATCCGTTCACACTACGCCAAAACATGCATTTTTTGACAGACCAAAACTGTCGTAAATCACATTAAACGACAGTTTTGGCTTGTCAGAACATCCGTCGTTAATAGCGCGTCCCAAAATTTAAACGACAGTTTTGGATGTCGTTTTATAGCTGAATAAAACGACAGTTATTATCCGTCAAATAAAAACGACGGACTAAAACTGTCAAATAATCTGTAAATTGGTCTGCAACTATTTTTACTTTTTCAACAGGTAAGGTCTGTCGTTTTTTGGAAACAAAATTTAAAAAAAAATCTCAATTCATCCATATCAAATATATTTAAACATATTTATCCTCCATATAAAACTGAAATACCTCTGAATAAATTTCTTATAAACATCAACAATGGAAAAACTCAATAAAAATTGCATTAACTACTAAATGTATCGAGTTTAACATAGCAATATTACATCAAAAAACAAAAAGTAACTCCAACATTTCTAGCTTACAACAATTTCATTCACGTGATGAACAAAAAGATAATGTTATTGCTAGCTTACAATCTCAAGTGTAGTACAGAAAAAAGAACTTCAAAACCTCACAAACTGAACTGAATATTTTGGCGAATGAATCATTTCCCCAGTAATATATCAAACTTTTCGTCTCTATCAAACAGCATCTTCAAAAGGTAAGTCTTTATGGACAAGGTAGACAGATCATGTCCCTATATACAAAAAAAAAATATAAGTATAGAATAGTTCTTGATTTCCCATAAATATTCAAAAAAATTCTACAAAGTTGTATAACTATATAACAAATGATAGAAATAGATGATAATAATAAAAAATAAGTATAACCGTAGACATGTCTCTAAGAGTATATTAAATGTCAGCTCAAAATGAGTATAAAGTAGTATTAATTTTGTCACATATTACATGTGAAGTTTGCTAAATGTGGTGAATAACCTAATTTTCTAGAGTTCTGTATCAACAAGAATATTATTTATGATATCGTACAAATATTAATATAACTTCTATTAACGTGGTCAAGAAAACAAAAAAGTTCAATAATTAGACAATTTGGGCCAAGTACAATAAACAAGCATATTTCTCACAACTAACATGAACCCAATAGGAATGTCCTAGGATTATTGAATGTGGAACTACTTCAATCTCACAAAACCCTTCAATCCGTTGAGCATTTGATCAGGAATCCAAATAAATTTGTCATTTCCATATAGACATGCCACAGAATCAGACAAACGTTTATATTTTGATTTAATTATTTTCTTTTCTTCTCAATTAAAACCATTCTTTTTTTTGGTAATGATAACCAATACAAACACAGACTGAACAAATAATGCTCGCACCAACCATGGGTGACAACCAAAACTAGACAAATATATAGAGATCAGAAAGTTCAAACAAAATAGAAATAATGAACAAAAGAAGTCATGTACTGTGAAGAACTGCACTGACCTTGAACCAAATCATTGATAACTTGTGATTGCGGAGATACATTAATATTTGTTCCTCCAATAGTATCGAATGATGACTGTTGATAATGATATAGTGAATTTGTGTCACCAAGCATGTCCATCCAATTCTTGGGAATGAAGCATTTTCCTTATAAGAATCAGCCCAAACACCTAAATCATTTTCATCATATAAATTTTAAGCCGTAATGATCATTCGAGATGGAAATCATACATATATAAGAAAACAAAATGTACTGTATACTATCACTCTCTCCAATAAGATAATAAATAAATATTATGGATTATAAAAGTCAACTGATCAAAGTTGTCGCATGTATCGAGTTAAATTTTTATCCAGTAACTGATTTGATAAACATGTTTCTGTAGTGATGAGTGAACCCATTTGCTTTCAGGGTAAAGTAGCCAGACATGGACACACTTATTCAATACCATGTTGTACAGCTCATGTATTCATATACAAAATCCATTTGTACGTATATATCTACTAACATTGCATCAAACAGTTGGAAAAATAAAAAAAAATTGATGAAAGGAAATCACACCTAAGATATCTGGGAGGTAAAGCTTCTGCACAAGGCTGCATTCAAAGGATTCACATATATCATTAGGTTAATTCTGTTTAGAGAAGCATATCAAGGAACACAAAATAAAGAGAGTTTTTTCTTCATTTGAAATTTTAAAATCATCACAAATTCTTCTAGGTTTCCCATGTATACATCTTATGCTGATAACATGTTTAAAATTCATGATGTCAAGAAATATTACTGATAACATGTAAAGATTAAAGATCTCATGACATACACATCCTATATTTTGTACTATTTCTTAGTATCAACCACCAGTAGCACATAGAATTGATAGCATGTACCATGTCTGAAGTTCAAAAATGCAGCTCAAGGGGTGAAGCAAAATACCTTTTATCAGCAACATTTTGGTTCCATCTTTCTTGTTATGTATCATATCAATATTTACAAATATAGCTCCATGGCAAACCTGAAAAGAAAATTTGTCCCTTATAACACTACGGGTCAAGATTATTTACATGTATTGTGCAATTTGAAGTACACTAAGGATAAATACCTCATCCAGAGAATGTCCAAAAGCTCGACAAAAGCTATAAAGTGAAAACAAATAAGACAATTAGATCAAATTTCACAATCAACATGCCAATTTCACTAGGAGTACAATAATCAAGTAGTGAATGCATCAACAGATGAAGAGACACAATGTCCTTACTTAATGTAAAATATAGCAGTAGCAGATACTAGTAATCATCAAAACAACAACAAAATAGATAAAATACAGCAGCAGCAGATAAAATGAGTAGCATTTAGCAAAGCATCATTAATATAAAATCAAGTATGACATCTAAGAACAGATAAAATGCTGCCCTAATGCAGAAACCTGGGAAGAGATAGTCTAACTGATAACTAAGATGAAAGAGACGCATGGACAGATGAAGAGAGAACGTTACGAAGTGTAATAAATTTTGGAGGTAATAAATCTACAAAATTAAGCATAAATTAAATACAGTTCTAAGTCACAGTCTTCAAATGATTAGAACTCTATGGTAGATCAAAATTGGTTGGCATATCCAAAAGAAATATGCAAAAACTATAGCCTTCTAATATAGCTACTCCATCTATGAACAAACCTAGCTCAAAGGGCAAATTAACAAGCTAGTGATGAATTTGCCAGCTATACAGAGGTAGTTTTTAGATAAATATTATGTAGCAAACTAAACCAATGTTCACCAAACTGTGTCAAAAGGACTTTGATCAGATCAGAGGGGTCATAGAAATGACAGCAACATTATACATCTAATCAGAATGCAATCCTTGATTTAAAGTTCCTCTTACATGTACAAGCTACTAATGGCATAGATCCAAGATGCAAGTCATAAAGTACAGGAACTACAAAGAAAAAACCTTCAACCACATAAGAATAAAATTCATTTATTTTCATGCTAAACTCATAAGGAACCATTGACGTTTATGATGTTGATAATGTCAAGTTTATCATTATTCTTCACAGGTTTAGCCTCTCCAAAGAATTCCAGTTGTCAGGCTCTATGAAGGTTCCTTGATTTAAAGTTCCTACTTTATTGAGAAAGGATACTCTATGGAAGTTTCTTTAACAAAAAGAAATACAGGCCCACACTCAAGATGGTTAGAACATGACACAATAAAGAAGAGAATTAATTGATGCTATTAACTACAAAGTGAGAGCCAGATCAGTAAATATATATAACTAGTAGCAAAACAATGAGACTGGGATATTGGTGGAGAAGAGAGCATACCGAGATGAATAACGATCATCATCATCAAAAGAACGCTCCGTATATCCATCAATACTCTTTCTTGATCTTGTTTGATAATCAACACTGCTGCGACCTCTACCGTCTGCATAATTCTCTCTGCCATACCGTTCATCATAATCCCTGTAGCCCATTTCTCCTTCCCTCCCATACCCACTTCTCTCACTGTCCCCATTTCTGTTATGCCCATTATCATCGCGATCACTATAGCTTCCTGCACCTGAATGAGGACTATTCCTATATGCACCTCCAGATGAAGGTGCACCATTATACCTACAAATATCAACATTATAATGCTTGTTGATGGTGCCAATAAGCATACACGTCTTTCAGGGAACACTCACCTTTCTTTGTTGGATTGTGCTTTTTGCCTAATTTCTTGTATTTTTTCTTTACTATTCACGAGTGCAACAAGCCCCTGAGCTTGTTGATGGTGCCAATAAGCATACACGTCTTTCAGGGAACACTCACCTTTCTTTGTTGGATTGTGCTTTTTGCCTAATTTCCTGTATTTTTTCTTTACTATTCACGAGTGCAACAAGCCCCTGAGATTTCCTTCTAATATTGCTTCCCTGGTCTCTTCCATTAGAATCAATGTACTGAAAGTCCGCAAGAGTCTGGCAAGTCGGATTGCAGATTGAACACATTATAACCAACACTCAGGAAATTTTGGAGATAATTTTACAGAGAAGCAGATCATTTATTACCGATATCTGGTAAGCATGCTCCCTGATTTCATCAATTACACGTTCAGATCCATGTGCTACTAGGTATTCCAGAACAGTAAGTGCCTGAAGGTCAAAAACAACTTATATAAACATGCAGTTGTTAATTTGGGATGTAAACAGCGAAATGCATGATGAACAGGACAATAGGATCTTTGCTAGCATAATACTTTTGATATATTATCTATAATTGTAAATATAAACAGTAACATTAATAATCAGAACAATACAAAACATTTACTAATATGATCACAGCATAATGGAAAAGGGTCTGTCTATAAAACAGAACAGAAAAGCTACATCACATAACAAAAGAAACTGAACACACCTTATAAACATGACGCCATTTTTTGCCAGTATCATTGATCCTCTTCCATATCACCGCCATAATTAGCTGGTATTCATGGCTGCATGGTCACTCAAAAAAGTAACTAACCTTCTTGCGAAGCTAAAGGCAAGAAATCTAAAGCAAAGGAAATTGCAAGCTTACTAGTTTCGAGATGCTTGTGCAAGCTCTGCCATATCAAACCCGTGAGGGCCCCAAGGCTCACTGCTTGTTGCATCAAGAATCTATAGATTGGAGACCAAAAAACATCAATTTCCCATCAAATAGCTGCTTTGAGTTTAACATCATAAGATAATTTTCTTCTCTTGAGGCAAAAAAGACACCTGGATTCTTTTTCAGTACATTATCAAATGCTAATAGTGCAAGTCGCTTCTGTGGAATACACAAGTCTTTTTCTTTCATAACAACATTAGATATTATTGTTACATCCCCCATATTATTAGCCACCATCCCAAGTCTTTTTGGACACTTATTATTTACAACCTTTTTCTTTAATGACAATAGTTTCAGTCCCTTGAAGATTGGTATTTATGACTAGTGAACATAGATACAAGGTATTTGACCTAGTAACTCTTCAAATTCCAGATACAAGGACACAATGATGTATCTCTATCTTTTAACATGAGCAACTTTTTTGTGATTTTTGCTTTTGTATCTTAAGGAACTAATAATAAGTACACAAATAGGCAAGTACATTCAAATCTTAATATTATTTACTACACTTGCTCATGTTACTCTTTGTCTCGTAAATATTTTATGACCTATAAAAGAGGAAAAGTACGTGTGTGTGTGTGTGTATGTAAACTAGTGCTGGACACAGATAAGCATGTGTGTTGTTACTGTTTGAGGATGTCCACAGCTTTGAGTAAAATCCTGGTAAGGAGAGATGGCAACTGAAGGAGAAGACCATGTACTACTGGCAAGAGTAAGAGTAGAAGATAACTTACTGAAGGACATGAAAGGAACAAGTTCTTTGTGAGGTATTAGCACCAAAATAGACTTAAGCATGCCTTTGAAGAGGAGCAGATACCTATTACCTGAAATTGGCTAAATGTCCTATAACCATTTAAACCATAAACAAGAATATTTGCATCAATGTCATCTTACCAAAAACCTTTTACAACAATGTATATTATGATCTAACACCACCATAATATTAACAGTATAATAGTCATCATCATCCAAGCCTTTTCCTACCGGAATGGGTTAGCAATGGAGCATAGGAAAGCTCCACAAAGTATTTGACAAAGTATTTACAACCGGCTACCAACCTAGCATCAAAATTCTATGTTGGTGTAAATTCCTAGCCAAAGTGCTATGAGCAGGACCACTAAGAGTATAACAGAAAAGAAGAAAATGTATTTGCACCAATCCTATCAAAACAAAGGCTTTTCCATAGTAAAGCAACAAATGTATTTGTATCAATCTCATCTTAACAAAAGATTTTAACAACATTGTATGTTTTGATCTAAGATAACTGAAACAATAAAACTGAAGGAAAGATGTCAGTCAGATATTTCAAACTCAAGACAATATTGAATCAAACACTCGTACGCTTTGCTATATTAGGATTTAGAACACCTAAAGGAACTCAAAACTTTAAATTATGATGATATCCCAACCAGTTTATAACTTGTACTTCAGTATGAAAGATGTGAAGTCTTGATTGTATTGAAGAAATGTACAAATCATTTTAGACATATACGAAAGCAACTAGAAAACAGGTCAATTCTAAACATATCAATATTATATTCACACATTTGCATTTAGATTAATGTACTATACCGTGGCCCAGTATGGGCTTAGAGGAACTATGGAAGGTTCTTATGTAACAGTAGGATACCCATACCTCACTCAAGTGCCAATGTAACATTGAATGATAAGTAATTTCATGGACGGTCAATATTATGTGGGCCATCAAATGGATGTTTCACACTGTTCTTCATGTACTTCATGCCTTAAACATATAAACTTCATGTCCCATATAACATGAGGACCTATTTATTCTAGGACCTATTTATTCTAGTCGCAGAAAATGATTCATTCTGTAACTTGATTCTTACTATCTATTCTAGTAACAAAAAGCATATATATCTTTTAACAATTTGCTTTTCAGTGAGGCCTGTTATATAAATCATATAATAACAATTTTAAAAATACATATTAGTACACACACGGATTTGATACTACAACTCTAGGTGTGTAAAAAAATACACATTTTGCATTAATCTGGTAGCTAATTTCTGCACCTAGAGTTGCAGTATCAAATACCCGGATCGACACAGTAGGGCTTTCACATCACCTGGGCCACCTAAACATGTATGAATGTGCAAAGATAAATAATTGACCGACGATCTAAATTTTCAATCTTTGTGAAATGGATTTGTTGTTAAAAAAGGGTTTTAATCCCACACCATATCCCCTTCCAAGTCCAACTCGGTCAAACATTTCCTCAAACACCGCAGCTTCAGTGACCCCTAGATCACCAGCCTCATCAACATCTAAAGCCCTCCCATCCCCTTCGGAGACCCCGATCGGACCAAAGAGCCCAACCTCTGCGCCATCTGTGACATGGGCTCCGATGATCCCAACCTCCGCAGGCTAATCGTCTGTAACCCCAGGCCCTCCAAAGCTTCTCCGTCTTCCCCGTTGTTTCGATTAACATAATGCCTGGAAGGAATTGGCTTTTGAAAACAAAAACAAGAAGAAAAGTATAAGAAGTAGAAATTTGATTCTGGAAAAGTATTGCTATGGAAGTCTGATTCGTAAATGATCACTTTGTTCCTTGGACCATATGATGATGATGAAGATCACTGCTTGAAGTAGAACAATTTGGAAGAACTAATGCACCAGAAAGGTATCGACACACTTGGGCACTGATGGCGAGGCCGAATGCTTTCCTGCTTTGCTTCACTCTGTTCTGGAAGAAAAATTGAAGAATGATGCTCTAGAGAATCAAAAATCTCGAAGTTCTGATCTTTGTATTCTCTCCTGTCTCTCTGTGCGTGTCCGTTGTATGAGAAAAATGAGTCTTTTTATAGACTGGGGCTTCCGTGCATAAAAGGGCATCAAAATCTGTCTTTACGCTAACAACTGCCATCCATGATCAGAGTCATCCTCTGTATATGCTGACACGTGTCCCATCATTTCAGTAAGAATAGGATACATGTATACACGTTCTTCGAAATATGTGGCATGAAGACCACGTAGGCACACCACGTTCCAAACTGGCCAGAACGAATAGGGCATAAAAAGATGAGCGTAAACTAGCTCTGTCATAGGTTTCCAACGTAAAGTGGTTATTGAATAACCTTGAGCGTAAAATAGCTCAAATAGACTTCACGCACACCTTGTTTTTTATGAGCGTAAGGACTCATGTAAAACTCCACGCGTAAAAGAAACCATTCAGTGAGCGTAAAGTAGCTCGATCTCTATAAACGACAACAATGGTCTTTATATGAGACAAATTCCATTAAATTCTGTGGTAAATGCCATCATTGATATCTTCATGTCAAAGTCTGCATTAAATGCGAGATTTGATAGCTTTTGTCCAGCGTGAAAGAGGCTGCTCAGTCCTTGGCGTTAAATCACCGGTGTAGACCCAAGCGTAAAATGATCAATCTGCTTAGGTGTAATACAATTAGCCTTGTCTTGGGCGTAAAGAAATTACCCGTTCTGTTAGGCGTAAAGCAGGCCACTTACGAATGAGATGACTCTTTCTTTGAAGCACTTTTTACGCTCCTACAAGACCCCCTTCAAAGTTTTCAAATGTCTCCAAAATTTGAAACACTTTGAACAGAAGCGTAAAAGTTGAGATTTGATGAGCGCAAAATTTGGGATACGCAACAGTCATCCGCGTAAGAGCGGAGATATCCAACAGTCAGCGTAAAGTTCAGAAAAAGAGAATAATGTCGGTCAACACTTAACCGTCACAATAAATTCCTTCTTCGTAACTTTTAAAATGTTTCTTCATCTTCCCGAGTGAGTGGTTTCCAATGAGGAATATGAAGAGTTGTTTTGATTTTTATAAATAAGGACAAATTCCTTATTCTTGACATTCAGCCTCATAGTTGATATGGCGCCAAAGAAAGAACCAATCGTGGAGGGAACTTCGATCGCCAGGCTTAACCTCGAGAGAGAGAACGAGCGAGCACAAAATCTTCTAGAGTGCTTTGGACTGACCCCAGCGGTCTTCAGTCGTATTGATGGTGGTCCTTCAACTGCATACGAGAGACCGGGTGACGCAGAAGCATTCCTTCGTCTAATGCGTCGCTCTGGGATTCATAATATGCGAGAGTTGGGTGCATCCCTTCGTCAACCCAACGAAAGAGAATAATAAAATTCTATTTATTGCGACTCTTTTATATGTAGGGGTCCACTCCCATCCTTTATAAATAAAATCTCTGATGTTTAACCTCATCTATTGACGCACACTTCTGTTGACTGCTTCTGCGATTGTTAATTCCCGAAAAATAAACCAACACGTGGCGTCTATCTTGTGGTTACGAGATCCTTTAAATAAGATCTTCTCCCGAAATAGACTCATCTTAATAGTTTCTTCAGTCTTTATAAATAGCCGAGAATGTTTCATATACTCTCGTACTCATCCCTCTGAAGATAACTTTCTGCGATGTTGTTCTCCAACAAATGATAATGGCGGAGCTTTCCAACGGCGTTCCTTTGCATGTCCAATCAATAGACGCAGATTCAACCACCATTACAGCCAAACCATTCGACTCAAGTGGTAAGTCCGATTGTAAGAGAATATCTGTCTTCGAATTTCTTGTTTGAAAACAGCTATTTTACGAACGTAAAGCCTTGCTGAAGCATTGTCGTAAAAAAAAAAGCCTTGCTGAAGCAAGTGGCGTAAAAGCCTTCATGAAGCACCGGCATAAAAAGCCTTGCTGAAGCAAAATGGCGTAAAAAGCCTTATCATCTCACTGGCGTAAAAGCCTTCGTGAAGTGCCGGTGTAAAAGCCTTGTTATATCACTGGCGTAAAAGCCTTCGTGAAGTGCCGGCGTAAAAGCCTTGTTATATCACCGGCGTAAAAGCCTTTGTGAAGCGCCAGCGTAAAAGCCTTGCTGAAGCACTGGCGTAAAAGCCTTGCTGAAGTACTGGCGAAAAAGCCTTGCTGAAGCACTGGCGTAAAAAACCTTGCTATCTATCTTTTAGTTAGCGTTCAATACGCGTTTGATGACACTTCTTCTTCTTTGTTTTCTGCAGACGCTTGGCTGAAGAGCTTTTTCAGAACTGGCATTGGCGATTTTGACGCTGTGAAGAGCGTTCTTCTGACACCCACATCAGGGAGCTCATGCGCTTTTGATGCACAAATCAGACAACTCAGAACTCTTCGTGAGATAGAAGGGTCTTCCTCTGTCGGTAGGAAGAGACTTTATACACGGAGAGTTGGATGGTGGAGTCAACTCTACCCCGAGAAATCGGGTAGTAGAGTTCCTTTCACGGCAGAACTAGGAATCGTATCCCAATGCTGGATACCTTCCTATCTCCTTTGAGGTGCCGCCACTAATCCACCAATTGTGTTGGCAGCAACACGCCTTCGGGCTGCCCTACTCTGGGGTTCTCCTCTCGTCTGAGAGATAAGACCAGAGTTTGATTCCTACTGTTCTGATTGCTACGGGGGCTCAGACAGTAAGGAACTGCCACCAACAATGAACCCGACGGAGAAGATCCAGAGAAGAAAATAGATCTCTATTAGGTTATTGTTTGGTGTATAGAATGAAAATCCAAGATGTAATAGATTTCCATTATAAAGAAAAGTCTAAGAAATGTAATAGACTTTTATGATGATATGAGAGTGGAAATGATAATTCTTCTATGCTCGATGATTTATAACTATCTGGATGTAATATGGACATGATAGATAATAAAATCTTCTTTTCTAATTTAGAGTTCATAATACTATCAGAGGTAATATGGACATGACAGTGTGTGGGAACTCAAAAGAAAATTAGATTGATTTCTATGTAGAGGTCAAATGGAAAATGATAGATAAGAAAAGTAGGTAGATTTAGCATTTATCCAGAGGTTATGAAAACATGATAAATAACTAATCCCATTTTTTAATCAATCGATAAAGAATAGAAGATTTAAAATTTTTCTCCCAGGAGACGAGAAGTCAGCTTAACCAAACCTTGGTAGCTGGGGCATAAAATGATAGATGTTGTGAGCATACATGACGGACGAATCGACGTATTTCTCGGAAAAAGAAAGGACGATTCAGTTCCATAATTAAATGGATGAACCTAGTAATATGAACGAACGGGTCTTTTCGGAAATGAAAAGTTGTTTTCAATTTCAGAGACCAGTTCATTAATAATCCTCTTCTATAAATAGGCGAGAACTCTCTGTAACCTTTTCATTAACATTTCCGCTCCTCAATTGAGAATGTCTTCTGAGGATGCACAGCAAAAGAATGAAGTCTCTAGGGACATTGAGGACGTCCTTGAGACATGCCCCGTTGAGCCGATAGTGACGAGCCCGACTGAAGTAGGCAACAGTTCTTCTACGCCCAAGCCGCCCCAGGACATTCTTGCTTTCCTAGTAGAGCCAGGGAAAACTTCTGAAGGAGAAGCATTGAGGATGGCTGTCAGCCAATTTTTCATGAGTTCAGGAAACGATGCTTTCTATGCATTGGCTGACTATGTATTCAATAAGGAAGGGAGTGGCCCTCGTCCTTAATCTTTTATCTTGAACAAAAGTAATAAAAGAAGTTTTATTTTTGTCCTGTCTTCTCTTTTTATACATAGTATTTCTTAAGAAATTTGCCATTGATCGGCAGCATGAGTAGATCTTCATTGGGTTTTGACAACCGATAAGCACCATTAGAGAACACGGACTCAATCACATACGGGCCTTCCTATTTCGCTTGGAATTTCCCTTTGCTCTTGTGAGTCATCAACATTGGTCTCCGGACAGCTAACACAAGCTCACCAATTTTGAATACCCTCTCTTTGACTTTACGATTGAAAGTTCGAGATATACGGGCTTGATATAGCTCAATATGCTGTTGTGCTTGAAGACGCTTCTCGTCCAATCCTTCAAGTTCTTGGAGGCGTAAGCGATCATTATTCTCTATAGTTAGCTCATTAGCAATAGCGATTCGAAGAGAAGGGATCTGGATTTCCAATGGGAGGACAGCTTCACATCCATAAACTAGTGAAAATGGTGTAAAACCAGTAGGAGTCCGGACTGTTGTTTGGTATGCCCATAAACATTCTCCAAGCTTCTCATTCCAATCTCTTTTATTAGAAGAGACAAACTTTTTGAGAAGTTTGATGATCGTTTTGTTGAAGGCTTCAGCTAAACCATTAGCAGCAGGATTATAAGCCCTAGAAGCCAGATTTTGAATTCGGTTCTTATCACAGAACCGATAAAATGCCTGGCTGGCAAATTGTGGTCCATTGTCATGAATTATTCGTCGAGGAATCCCGAAACGATAAATGACATGATGTTTAATGAAGCTGACTACATTAGATGTCTTTACTTCAACGAGTGGAATTGCTTCTGCCCACTTTGAAAAGTAATCGGTTATAGCTAATATAAACCGATATCCTTTGACAGAAGGGGGGTTAATAGGACCAATGATGTCCATGTCCCAAGCTTCGAAAGGCTAAGAGGCTGCTGTAGGATGTAGAAATTCAGAAGGTTGATGAATAAAGTCTGCGTGAATCTGGCATGCTTTACATCTTCTGGCATAGTCTACAGCATATGCTATCATAGAAGGCCAATAATACCCCATTCTTCGAATACGATCTTGCAACTTTGGACCCGGTTGATGAGCACCACAGACACCATCATGAGCCTCACGTAGTGTTTGTTTGGCTTCGCTTTCTGAAAGACAACGCAGCAAGAGTCCGTCATATGAACGACGATATGGCATATGTAAAGATGGATCGTAATAGAATCGAAATGATCGTCTTTTAATTGATGCAGCTTCTTTAGAATCTTCAGGCAAAATTCCATGAACTGCATAATCAATAAATGGTGTTCTCCAATCTTTCTGCTGAGAACATGCCTCTGTAACATAACTTTGTTCAATATGCAGATTACTCTTCACACAGAACAAGTCTCGATCTAACAAAGTAATTGTATTTTGCCTTCGGATTGGGACAGCCAAATCTGCAGCTAAGCTGGCAAGAGCATCAGCTTCCATATTTTGAGAACGTGGCACGAATTCAATAAAGAATCCTTTGAATGAAAGGATCAACTCGACTACCACCTGATGATAAGGGATGAGATCAGGATTTCTGACTTCATAAGTCCCTCTAACTTGATTGACGATCAATTGAGAATCTCCATAAGCCTCTAGGAACTCGATATCCAATTGCTTTGCTACTTGGAAACCAATCAATAGAGTATTATATTCTGCTACATTGTTAGAGCATGGCTCATTAAGAGAATAGGCACGATATATAACCATTTTGTCAGGAGAAACCAAGACGATTCCTACCCCAGAGACAATATTGCCTTTAGGTCCCACACGTGATGCTCCATCAAAATATAATTGCCATATGTCATTTTTCAAAGCCATGTTGCAATCCACTACTTCGTCTGGAATGTCTTCATATAACTTTAAAGTTTCGGGTACAGGATGAGCAGCTAAGAAATCAGCTAACGCTTAGCCCTTCACTGATTTTTGAGGCACATAGACCATGTCATAAGGAGTGAGCAACATCGCCCAGGTAGCTAACCTGGAATTAAGAATGCTCGATTTTCTCATCAATACCCGAATGGGATTTATTATGGAGATAACATGAATAGTCTGTCCAGTGACATAATGCCTTGTCTTTTGGACGGCAAAAACCAAAGCTAGACATTCCTTTTCCACAGGAGTATATCTGTATTCAGCTCTTACCATCATTCTGCTCAGATAATATATTACTTGTTCATGACCCATATCACTTTTTTAGGCCAGAAGAGCGCCAAGTGAATGATCCAAGGCTCGAACGTACAGCAAAAATGGTCTTCCTATCACCGGAGGTACCAGAACAGGTGGGTTTGTAAGATATTGTTTAATGTCATTGAAGGCATTTTGACATGCTTCATCCCAGACGAAAGATACTCCTTTCTTTAATAGACGGAAGAAAGGTTGACATCTCCCGGAAAGATTAGATATAAATCTTCTAATATAAGCAATACGGCCCTGGAAGCCACGGAGTTCTTTCAGATTACGAGGAGGGCGCATTTCAAGAATTGCTTTAACCTTATCAGGATCAACATGGATACCCTGAGAGGTAATGACAAATCCTAAAAACTTGCCACTGGAAACCCCTAAGAAAGATTTAGTAGGGTTCATTTTCAATTGATGTTGACACATCAATTCAAATACTGTCTTCAAGTCTTGAATGTGATCATTCTTTGACCGACTTTTAACAGCAATGTCATCTACGTAACATTTAACTATTTTTCGTAAATATTCTTGAAAGATATTGCTCATAGCCCGTTGATATGTGGCACCGGCATTTTTAAGACCAAACGGCATAACCGTATAGCAGAAAACCCCAAGGGGTATTCGAAAAGATGTATGCTTCTCATCTTCTGGATGCATCTTGATCTGATTGTATCCTGAGAATCCGTCCATGAAAGACATACGTTCAAAACCGCATGTATTGTCTATCATGACATCAGTAATGGAAAGTGGAAATTCGTCCTTTGGACAAGCTGTATTAAAATCTCGGTAGTCTATACAAACTCGGACTTTTCCGTTCTTCTTCATAACAGGAACAATATTGGCCACCCAATCAGGGTGTTGTTCTTCACGAACGAAACCACAAGCGATCAGCTTTTTGACTTCTGCTTCAATTGCATTCATCATATCTGGTCTAAAGCGCCGTTGCTGTTGTTTTACAGGTTTGACGTTAGACAAAATATTAAGTTTATGAGTAGCAACTTTAGGATCTAGTCCTGGCATATCCTCATAACTCCATGCAAAGATGTCAATATAAACTTTGATAAGTTTTGTCAATTCTTCCTTTTCATCTTCAGAAAGATTCTTACTGATGAATATTAGTTTGGGCGTAATTCTATTTCCAACATCAATCTGGATAACCTCATCTTCTGTAGGTGGCTGTCGCTGTTCAAAACGAAGTTCCCATTAAGTAACCATTTGTTGAGCCCAAGGATCATTCTCAAATGGCTCTGATTCATCATCGGTTTGAACCATATTGACTGAGAATATCTGTCTAGATTCATCATATGAGGAATCTATGTTGTCTTTATATTGATGACTTTGATTATCAGAAGATAAAGTCATTCTCTCAATAAACTTGACAGCCATATACTCAAAAAGGAAATCTTCATTGATATCAAAGAGATGAGCAATATTTACATCATTTACAGTCTGATTGCTATGCTTCGGATTAATCAACGGTGGACCATCATCCGTCTTCTGCGTAGAATTGCCAATATTGACGATCAATGGTGATTCTGGATCATTCGTACCAGAAGTACGCCCTTTGACTTTGATCATAAAAGGTTGAACTTGGCTCTTAGCAGGAATTTTTATTGATTCCTCAGATGAAGTTTGAGTTCTTCCTTTAACCTTGATTATCAAAGGTTGATCATTGACAAGTTGAGATTGGATTCGTCCCTTGACCATGATCTGCAAGGGTTGTTCCTCTGGCGGATCTTTATTAATAGACTGATCCTCAGATGATGATTCTTCAGCCATGTCTGATATCTCTTTTATATGCTTTTGTTTATAAAGCCTTGAATCAGAGAAGTAGGCTTCGACACCCTTGAAATGATTAATATCAGCAAATTCAGTTTTCACAACTCCTTGGGAATCCACATATTTGAAGCATTGTTGGAGAGTTGAAGGCACAATATTGTGTTCATGAATCCACGGTCTTCCAAGAAGAATATTGTAGGATACATCCGAGTTGATAACATAGAAAGTTACCATGGTTCGAAGATCACCAATCTGAATCTGCAACCGAATCTTCCCCAGTGGCTTACTCTTGCCAGAGTTAAAACCAACAATAGTGGTACTAGTATAAGTCAGCTCACTAGTAGGAATCCTCAGGGGCCTTAGCATACTCTGAAGAATTATGCTGATTGAGGACCCGGGATCAATGTAGATCATGTCAATTTCAGTGGATCCGATATATCCAGTGTAGCACAGAGGCCTATCATGCTTGTTGTGTTTCAATAACATATCCTCTTGTGTAAAGATGATGTTTGGAATTGCTTCCATCATGCTATGACATTGTGGACATGACACTGGCATATTATCGGGAGTCTTGAGTTGAGCTAAGCATGAATCTGCTTGAAGTAAAGCTTCACTCAAAGTCTCTCTGCTTTCTCTGGAGAGGCGAAGCAGTTCAAATATAGACAATCTAGCCGGAGTATTGGCAAACTGAGCTAGAATATCGAACTTGTAAGGCTTCATTGTCACCCCCTGACTGGAAGCAGACTTCAATGGGATATCAAAGCGTACTGCCTTCTGTTTTCCCTTTTCAACCACAGACGGTTTAGCAGGAACAGGAGAAGGTTGAACCGGTAGTGTTTCCACTACATCTTCTGCTTCTTTAGAGGATCCCTTATAGTCTTTGTGGTACACTTTTCCAGATCTTGTACCAGCAAAAGTTTCTTCTTCAGACTCAGGAGAAGAAAGTACCATATTGCAGGATTTAGTCTTTCTTCCTTTAGCCTTCTTCTTGTGAGGATTGTTGCGAGGAACTTCAGAACCCACTCCAGCGGTAGAATTCTGATTTTGAATTTGTAAAGGAAGACGTATTCCTTTATCATGGTTCAAACCTTCTGCCTTTTGAAAGTCGTAACCCATCTTCTTCATGAGAATAACAGATTGCTGACTATACAAATGGATAGGCAGTAGACTTTGAACAGGTGTTTCAGCACAGGAAGAGGAATGAATCTCTGCAACTACAGGAGAATGAAGTACAGATGTCTCCGTAGTTATGGGAGGAGAAGGATTCGGGATACGAGGAGAAATCCCTGTTGGAGCTTTTTCATAAGCAGCAAAGACTTGTTGTGCCCGGTATAAAGGAACACTATTCATGGCTAGCTACTGCTGATGAGTAAGCATGAGCTTGGCAGGAGGAGCTAGACTTGGAGGACAGATGTTTAGTCCTTTCAGTCTATCTTCTAGAGGAAGGCTGTCCCATAGGTGATCCAAGTCATCAGGATCTGGGATAATATGAGAAATCATGTTGCAAGTTTTGACTTTCTTGCCTTTCTTGGATTTTGAAGTTTTACCTTCATTTTCCAATTCAGGCACTAAGTCAGGATGTACCCACATGATTTCACCATTCTTCAATGTGAGAGGCAGCAATCCTGTATTTTCTTCTCTGGCATGCGGGATATTCACAATCTTCATCGTCGCCTTCGGGATTGGGATAATTCCATCTGGGACTTGCTGTGGAGGAAAATCCCCAAACTGAAGAGAAACCATATTGGTTGTCACCATATGGTCATCATTGGTTAAAGCGATGGCGCCACCATTTATCAGCTCTTGGATCTTCTTTTTTAAGACATAGCAAGCACTGGTAGGATGATTAATGTATCTATGATAGATACAATACTTGGGATTATCAGTCAGATTCACCTTATTAGGCCTCTTTGGCTCTGGAATCTGAAGTTTACCACTTTTCACCAGACATTGGAATATCCCTGGGATATCGCTTTCGTCAAAGGAGTATTCTTCCTTTGGCCTGGAAGATTTTTGATTACTTGATGTCGTTTTGTTCTTGGAAAGATTGACCATAAGAGTATCTTTTCCTTTCACATTACGATTGCCGGGATTATTGCCAGGATTATTTTTCTTCCCTTTATCATCTGAAGCAAAAATTATCCCATGTTCGTGAGCCAACCTACCATTGGTCTCGGCAGAAACTGCTGCTATGATGAACGAAGCCCAATCTGTGAATTGGGAACCCGTGAAGACAGCGATGGATGGTCGCAGATTCATCTTGCATGTGTCAATCAACGCTGAATCTGGCATACCAGGAGGCATCTTTAGAGTAGCTTGTCGGAAACGTTCAATGAACGTCCGAGTATCTTCTTTCTCCTTTTGTTTGATTTCTATCAAGGAGGACATATTTATGTCCATACCTCCTTCATAGAAGCGGGAGAGGAACATTGCTTTGAATTCGTCAAAAGACGAAATAGAGTTATCGAGTAAGCTACGATACCAGTCGTAAGCTGAACCCGTCAGACACCCAATGAACACTCGAGTGAGAAGAGCATCATTTTTCTGCAAGTGTACAGTCATAATATCAAAGTAATTGATATATTGACTGGAAGATGCTTTTCCATCGAACAAAACCATGGATTGTGGCTTAAACTTCAGTGGAAAGGGTACATCATTCCAATGAGGAGGATAAGGTTGCTTAATTCCTAACCTCTGGAGTTGATCTTTGTGCCTTAAAACTTCAAACTGTGCTTTAAGTTCACGCACTGCTTGATTGGCTTCACTGGTTTGAGGAAGCACATTTGACTGAGTAGTCGTTGGATGTACCATGACCCCCACTGAAGGTGGTACATCTTCTGGAATAATGGAATCCGGAGATGCAGAATTTTGATTAGCAGCAGGCTCTTGAATGTTCAAAGGTATTTCAGCCCTTTGACTATCTTGAGTTTGTGCTGCTACTGGTGCCGGTGTCACTACTGTCGGTTGAGCAGTTTGCTGATTCAAAATTATTTGATGCATGCTTTACACCATATTAAGCATATCCTTCAGTGATTGTTCAACAGCAGTGAGACATTATTCTGTATTAGCAGATGACGTCTCTGGTTCATCTCCAACGACGTAGGATTCAACCTCTCTTGAAGATACATACGGATTTGTATAGAAGTACGAATCCACGCTATCGGTATCAGACTCAAAAGATTGAGTACCCCCAGCTTCTGAATCAGAAGTCTGCAATTGTCTTTGTCTTCTTGATCGAGTATTCTGATATACTCCTTCAAAGGAATCAAGAAGCCTGTTGAACTGTTGTTGACTTGGAGTTTGGGATGTGTTCCGTCTTAGATGTCGTCCTCTATTAGTATGAGATGCCATGTTGACTGACACATATGGCAACTCATGTTCTTGGTCTTCAGCTTGACGTGGAGGTGCATTGAAACTCAATCGATCAAAAACTGATCGTCTTGAAGTTGAACAACAACAGTTGATCACAACCTGGTGGTATTCATAAAGATGTTTTTCTTGGGAGAATGTCACCGAAGATTGTCTATTCTTACGCTTTTGCTTTAGTAATTCGCGCAAGTCAGAAGGAGTGGATGAAGTATTCTTCTTTATTACATTTGGGGTAGAAAAACGTTTAGTCCCTTGTGTATAGAGAAGATTACTGGCTGCATTCGCAGAACCAAATTGTACATTTCTACGTGTTTGGAATTGTGTGCGTAAAGCTTGAGATTTAGCACGCAGGACTCCATTTTCTCGGCGTGTGATTTGTAAGTTTGGTACCTTGCGTAAAGCAGTACAAGAAGGTTGTTGGTGTAGAACAGAAGTTTTACCAACAATATTTTTACGCTGCACACGTTTAGATACATTCACATTAGATGTGTAAACATCATTGTGAATTTTATCTACACTGTCATAGACAGGAGATTTATCTTTACGCATGGAACGTAAAATCTTGTTATCTACCACGTTACCAACGGGAGATTTTGTTTTACGCGAGGGGCATAATTTATTTGGGCCTACCGCGTCACCGACGGGAGACTGATTCTTACACCCAGAAGCACAAACTTTAGAGTCTGCCCCATTACGAATGGGAGACTCATTCTTATGAACTGAGCATAAAATTTGGTTCTTACCCACTGAGTGTAAAACTTAATTTTTACGCAGTGGACGTGAAACCTGGTTATCTTCACCATTACGAACGGGAGATAAATCGTGACACTTCGAGTACAACTTTGAAGTAGAGACTGCCTCGTTATGAACGGGAGCCCCTACTACAGGAGTGGGAAGAATTCCCTTGTCAATAGAAGCAGCAGAGAGATCAGAAATTACTTTGGATTTGGGAATCCAAACTTTTCATGCTTTGCGAGACTTTTGAATATTGGAGTGGCGAGAACCACCACCAGTTCGGAACATTTCTTCATAGGCAGTCTGGTCGAAGTGCACCACCAGAGTCTTCTTGGTCGAACCGATCGAAACATCATCATATTGAGCAATCACCTCCTCGTCAGATGAGAAGGTCGTCCCCAGCAGAGTCGCCATTTTTGTTTCGATTAACAAAATGCCTGGGAGGAATTGGCTTTTGAAAACAAAAACAAGAAGAAAAGTACAAGAAGTACAAATTTGATTCTGGGAAAGTATTGCTATGGAAGTCTGATTCGTAAATTATCACTTTGTTCCTTGGACCATATGATGATGATGAAGATCACTGCTTGAAGTAGAACAATTTGGAAGAACTAATGCACCAGAAAGGTATCGACACACTTGGGCACTGATGGCGAGGCCGAATGCTTTCCTGCTTTGCTTCACTCTGTTCTGGAAGAAAAATTGAAGAAGGATGCTCTAGAGAATCAAAAATCTCGAAGTTCTGATCTCTGTATTCTCTCCTGTCTCTCTGCGTGTGTCCGTTGTATGAGAAAAATGAGTCTATTTATAGACTGGAGCTTCCGTGCATAAAAGGGCATCAAAATCTGTCTTTACGCTAACAACTGCCATCCACGATCAGAGTCATCCTCTGTATATGCTGACACGTGTCCCATCATTTCAATAAGAATAGGATACATGTACACACGTTCTTCAAAATATGTGGCATGAAGACCACGTAGGCACACCACGTTCCAAACTGGCCAGAACGAATAGGGCATAAAAAGATGAGCGTAAACTAGCTCTGTCATAGGTTTCCAGCGTAAAGTGGTTATTGAATAACCTTGAGCGTAAAATGGCTCAAATAGACTTCACGCACACCTTATTTTTTATGAGCGTAAGGACTCATGTAAAACTCCGTGCGTAAAAGAAACCATTCAGTGAGCGTAAAGTAGCTCGATCTCTATAAACGACAACAATGGTCTTCGTATGAGACAAATTCCATTGAATTCTGTGGTAAATGCCATCATTGATATCTTCATGTCAAAGTCTGCATTAAATGCGAGATTTGATAGCTTTTGTCCAGCGTGAAAGAGGCTGCTCAGTCCTTGGCGTAAAATCACCGGTGTAGACCCAAGCGTAAAATGATCAATCTGCTTAGGTGTAATACAATTAGCCTTGTCTTGGGCGTAAAGAAATTACCCGTTCTGTTAGGCGTAAAGTAGGCCACTTACGAATGAGATGACTCTTTCTTTGAAGCACTTTTTACGCTCCTACACCCGTATCCAGTTCTAGAGGACCTTCCTTGATGGAGACTCGACCTCATCACCCACGACATCGAAAGACATCATCTCGATCAGGTTGGCGGAAGCACACCACCACTTCCGTAGACATGGCAGCCACCATTATCATCACCATCTCCACTACTACTCCTCTATTGCCTTCTCTAACCCAAACCCAAACCCAAATCCACGTACATTGGGAGAATAAAAGAAGAGGTTTTGAGAGAAAAAGTTTTTTAGAATAAGAGAATTACCTTAGGGTTCTAGCGGGTTCCAGCGGGAGGGGGGAGACTTCCAGCGGGAGGGGAAGGAGTTGAGAGGACGAAAAGAGTTGTTGAAGGGGTTTCTAGTGCCAGGGGAAAAGAATTTTTGAGAGAAAGAAAAGATGTGGAGAAAGAATAGGGTTTCCAGCGGGAGGGATCGGGATTTGGAAAAAAAAATTAAGGAGCCAAACTTGGAACCAAAATTTTCAACAAAATTTGGATGTCAAACGACAGTTTCAATTTGTCATATCTAAATCTACAATTTTGGTGAAATACATTTTAATATTAAACAACAATTTTAATCCGTCGAAATTATAATGACAGTTTTAATACGTCGTTGTTAGACTACTCTAACTGTCGCAAATCGACAGTTTTGGTGTAGTGTATTTGTTACAAGTGTTAATACAAATGTATGATATTCTATATTGTAGATAATATGGTGTGTGGTGTCATACAGAAGATCATATTATCAGTTCCCTATGGAATATATATATATAGTTCACAACCTAGATGAACTTGGACAAACTATTGGAAAGGTTGTAGTGTAATCTGGTATTAGTCTATCTTGACTATAGGTTTACACTAGTACACTTTGTGTGTATTAAATAGGACCACTTGAGGTTGTTCTCTTTGTACTGACTACAAAAGCGAACAAACACCTCTGTTATTATGGATGCTTGTGCTCTTAATCCGGATATAATAACAGACATGTATATGCAGTATGCATTACTGTGACTCATAAAAGAGTAAGATTCATTATGGGTCAACAACCTCTATGAAATGGGTAATAACATTGTATGTTTGATGGGCTGTTGATTATAAATGGAATCCATATCCATATACATCGGGTTGATGATGTCCCCTTAAGGATCTCATAAGGATTGTCATGTAAACCCTGCAGGTGGATTATATCTACATGACAAATAAAGTTGAGCGGTACTACTTAAAGATTGTTTGTAAAAACAAAAAGTTGTCCTATTACAAACTTTTAAAAAGAGTAATAGAGTACAATTTGAATTATGGGGAAGTACAACTGTAGGAATCTGATCAGAAGATGATCATTTTATCCCTTGGACCATGTGAACTTGAAGACTAGAGCCTCTGGAGAATACGGCAGTAATTTTGCAAGAGTTCTTGATCTCTCTGTCTGTCTTTTAACAATGATTGGAACTCTATTTATAGAGTTCTAAAAAGAACTATTTTAGCAGTTATTCTGATGTGCGCGAGTCTGGGTTGCACCACATTGGGCTGCGCCAACCTCATGTTGTGCCAACTTTTATTCAGTTATCAGTCATGTACTAACTATATTTAAACTCGTGGCATCATGTGATTGAGATACGCATAGTTGTATACAAGATAGTAGACACGTCTTGAGAGATTAGTGGCATGTGTGCCACGTCATCCTGCTTTGGAAATAAAAATTGTCTCAACTTTATCAGGTTGTGTGAGCTTCAGTCAACAAGTTAAACTGAGCCTGATTAGACTGTGCATGGACATGTAGCAACTTTTGAGAAACAGTTATTTAGATTGCGCCTAGGCGCAACTAAGCATTTTGTTTTAGATTGCGCCTAGGCACAACTCATAAGACATGCAGGACAGCTGTCAACCAACTCTCTTCGAGTGGCACAATTCTAGGGATTCGAAAAGATTTTTCTAGTTTATTGTGCAGTCAGTTGTCAGTGTCGTCAGGTAATGATGGCCATTAAATGTCAGATGCCATATATACTTTGGCGCAATATGACTGGGCCCAGTCTAATATATGGCGTAACCTGATCAATGACGCAGTTTGATTTCTGAGCTCCATATTAGTGGCACAGCTTTATTTTTGGGGCGCAACTTGATTTTTGAGTAGTAAATACACGGCACAACTTGATTTTTAGGCCCTACAAGACCCCCTTCAAAGTTTTCAAAATTTAAAAACATTTCAAAGTTTTGAAATACTTTAAATTTATAAAAGTTTTGACTGAGTCAAGTTGCGCCACTCTCGCCCGGTCAACACAATTAAATCTCTTTCTCGAAAATACTCAATCTCCTCTTCATCTTTCAGAGTTTCATTGATGATTTTTAGTTTCCTATGAGGAATATGAAGAGTCAGTTTGGTGATATATATGTAGGGGTTCATCTTTGTACTATATTCTTCACTTTTGTAATTTCGATGGCATCTAAGAAGAAGGAGATGGAGACCAATGCTGTCACTGAAATCGAGTCTCCTAAAGCAAAACCTGACGTCACGTCTTCGACTTATTTATTAGAGGATGACACGGCATTGAGGGCGGTAAACTTTTTAGACTGTTTTGGTTTAAACCCAACAGTCTTCAATCGTTCAAGTGGTGGGCCATCCTCTGAAGAGCGCGGCGATTCTGAAGGATTCCTTAATCTGATGCATCGCTCGGGGATCCGCAATATACAAGAATTGGACGCCGCCCTTCGTCAGACCGATAAAGACAAGAAAAAGGAATAATGTTTAAGTGTGCCAACTTTTTATTCTCTTTTCTTATGTCCTTGTCTGTAGGGGTCCACCCATCTTTATGCAATGAAATCTATAATTTCTGATATATTTTGTGAATGTGATTTCAAATGTCGCATGTAGATGTGTTCCTTTGGCTAATTCAATGCTTAATGTTTCATTTGAGAGACACATGGCAGCTGTCATATGGTTTCAAGCACCTATTACTTAGTTCTTTCCCAAAATAGGCTCCTAGAATGACATGCATGTTTCATCTTCAACACTTTTAAAAGGATAACCAGAAATGAAAGAGTCATTCATACTTTCTCAGAACAAATGGCTTCTCACAAGGTCTTACTATCCATAAGTTCACTTGCGCCACTTCGTTCCGATGATATTCATTTGCATGCTACGCCTTTGAAAGTTTGTATGTCTCAACAAAGAACCAATGGTTTCACACAAGAGCATTTTACTTTTGCGCCACTTTTGAAGATAGGTACTAATGTGCATATTGTAGGTGCTGTTGATATGTGCTAACTATTTCTGAGAATAGGCACGCACTGTGATCCAGTGTTTAGCTTCGATCAGAGGCACGCACTGCTGATAGGCGCCTGTTGGATCGACGTGTACTGTTTGAGATGCGTCTATTGATCGGCGCACTGTTTTGATATGTATCTGTTGATCATCACACACTATTGAGATTCGCCTATTGATCGACGTATTGTTTTGATATGCGCATGCTGATCAGCGCACACTGTTGAGATGCGCCTGTTGATCGGTGCACAATTTTGATAGATTCTCCTAATTTTTTCTTTCTTTGTTCATATTTGCAAAAGTTTGGTTGGCAAGCTTCTTCAGAACTAGCATCGGTGACCTGGATGCTATGAAGAGCATTCTTCTGACACCCACATCAGACCGCTCATGTGATTCTGACACTCAGATCAGATAGCTCAGGCCTCTCTATATTCTAGAAGGATCTTCCTCAGATGGTAGGAAGAGCTTTTATACATGAGAGTTGGATGGTGGAGAGACAGAATTAGGAATCGTATCACAAGGGCGATCTCATTCCTAGTTCTTCGGTAGGCCGTCTTCTCTCCACCAGTTATATTAACAGTAGCTTATCTTTGAGCTGTTGTACTCTGTGGTTCTTCTCTCGTCTTTCTGAGAGAGAATACTAGAGTTGATTCCATTATCGGGTTCGTTGCTTCAGGTCAAGACGACAAGGAACTGGCACCAACAAATAAGAAGATCCAAAGATGTAATAGACCTTCATTTGTTATATTTAGAATAAAAAGATGAGATGTAGTAGATTTCCATTAAGATGTACCTATGTTTTTAAAGAAGGAATAAAGAATGATTTTCTCTTCTTTATGATTTGATTTTGATGTGGTGATATAAAAATAGAATCAAGGAAAAATAAGGATGTGACAAGTTGCTAAATTCAGAAGTATAGAAAATATGAACTCTCATTATAAAAAGTGAACAATAACTTTGATTTTGGAGGAAGAGACAATGAATGAACAATCGCATCGGATAATGAACGATCAGTTATAAATGAATGAACAGTTATAAATGAACGAACAGTTATGCTCCTTTCAAAAAGTCGCATCAGTTCTCGAGATTGACTATCTAGTTGTTCTGTCTATAAATAGAACAAAACTTTCGTAGATATCATCAATTTCTTTCCTTTCTGTATAAAATGTCTTCCAAAGATTTGCTCATTACGAAGCTTGAAGGAAAGACCGAGACACCGCCTGCTGAGCCTCTAGTACCTCCTCAAAAAGAAAGGGGTGAAGGCTCAACTCCTCTTGTACCAGGAGAGGACTTGATTTCCAAGATAGTAGAGCTTGGAAAGACTGCTGAAGAAGAGGCATTGAGGATGGATGCTTGTAAATTTTTTGTGAGTTCAGACAATGAAATGTTTGAACTGTTAGCAAACTATGTATTTAATCATGAAGGATCAGGGCCTCCTCCCTGTCCTTAATATTATGTAACTCCATTCTGATTTTGAATAAAATAAACTTTTATTTATATCTTATCTCTGAAATAAAGTATATTTTACCTGTATACATAATATTTTTTGAGAAATTTGCCATTGATAGGCATCATATCAACTCTACCATCCATATCTGTTAATTGATAAGCTTCATTTGAGAAAACTTTATTTACCACATACGGCCCTTCCCATTTTGCCTCGAAATTGCCTTTGCTCATATGTGTCATAGTCATAGGACGTCTGACTGTAAGAACTAACTCGCCTTCCTTAAATGTTTGCACTCTGACTTTGCGATTGAAAGCTTTTAAAATCTGGGCTTTATAAAGTTTGATGTGCTGTTGAGCTAATAGCCTTTTCTCATCGAGTGCCTCCAATTCTTGAAGCCGAAGATGATTATTATTTTATGTAGTAAGCTCGTTAGCAATGGCGATTCTCAATGATGGAATTTGAATCTCCAGAGGTAAAACAACTTCATATCCATATACTAGAGGAAAATGTGTGCAACCTGTGGGGTTACGGACAGTAGTGCGATATGCCCATAGACATTCTCCAAGTTTATCACTCAAATTATGTTTGTTAATAGAGACAAACTTTTTAAGGAGTTTGATAATGGTCTTGTTGAATGCTTCAGCTAACCCGTTAGCCGCAGGATTATAGGCCATAGAGGCGACATTATTGATTATGTTGTCATCACGAAATCTATTAAACTTCTGGATGATAAATTGAGGCCCATTATCATGGATGATTCGGCGAGGGACACCAAATCTGTATATCATATGATGTTTGATGAAGTTGATGACACTACTAGTCTTTACTTCAGCCAAAGGTATAGCTTCTGCCCATTTGGAGAAATAATCGATTATAGCTAAGATGAACCGATGTCCTTTAGATGAAGGAGGATTGATAGGGCCAATTATATCCATGCCCCAAGCTTCAAAGGGCCATGAGGCAGCAATCGGATGAAGAAATTCTGATGGTTGATGAATAAAATCTACATGAATTTGACATGCACGACATTTTCTTGCATAGTCAATAGCATCTGATACCATAGAGGGCCCGTAGTAACCCATACGTCGAATATGATCCTGTAGTTTAGGACCAGGCTGATGTGCTCCACAAATGCCATCGTGAGCTTCGCGTAATATCTGTTTTGTTTCATCACCAGTGAGACATCTCAAAAGTAATCTATCAAAAGTTCTTCGATAAAGAGTTTTAGTAGTGTGATTATAATAGAATCGAAGCGATCGGCGATGAATACTTGTAGCTTCCTTAGGATCTTCTGACAATATGTCGTGTACTACAAAATCAATGAAAGGTGTTCTCCAATCCTCACTAATGACATTGACTTCAGTTAGATTACTGAATTCAATATTGTGGCTATTTTCAACGCAAAATAGTTCTCTATTAGAGATAACAACCATTTGTTGCTTTTGAGTGGTAGTGCCAAAACTGCAGCTAGGTTAGCTAAGGCATCAGCTTCTGTATTACGTAGGCGACGTACATGTTCGATGAAGAACCCTTTGAACGAAGAAGCTATTCTGATTGCTGCTTCATGGTATTGTACCAGATCTTGATGTTGGACTTCATATATGCCTCTAACCTGATTAACAATCAGCTTAGAGTCACCATATACTTCGAGATGTTCAATATTCAATTGTTTAGCTAATTGGAGTCCAATAAGCAAGGCATTGTATTCTACTACATTATTAGAGCATGATTCGTCTAAAGAATAAGCCCTTTGAATAGCTAATCTATCGGGTGAAACGAGAACAATTCCCACTCCAGCAATAAGAGTAACTCCAGGTCCAATTCTAGAAGCTCCAACGAAGAACAACCGCCAAGTAGGAAATTCTTCTGAGATCATATTTGATTCTAAAGTTTCGTCTAGAATCTCGTCATAAAGTTTAGATGTTTCAGGGACAGGATCAGCTGCTAAGAAGTCAGCAAGTGCCTGACCTTTTACAGACTTTTGAGGAACATAAACCATGTCATATTGTGCTAATAATATAGCCCACGTAGCAAGCCTAGAATTGAGTGTACTTGGCTTTTTCATTAAGACCCGAATATGGTTGACTCAGGATATGACATGAATAGTTTGGCCTATGATGTAATGTCTTGTCTTCTGAACAGCAAATATTAAGGCTAAACATTTCTTCTCCATCAGACTATAACGATGTTCAGCTCCAATCATCGTTCGGCTAAGATAGTATATGGCTTGTTCATGACCTTCCTTGTTCTTTTGAGCTAACAAAGCTTCCAATGAATGATCCATTGCCCGGACATACATTATGAAAGGTATTCTTGAGATCGGTGGTACAAGAACCAGTGGACTCATTAAATACCGTTTTATGTCATCAAATGCTCGTTGATATTTTTTCGTCCAAACGAAAGGTACACCTTTCTTCATTAACTGAGTAAATTGTCTGCAACGTCCAGATAAATTCGAAATGAACCGCCTAATATACGCAAGTCGACCTTGAAATTCTCGTAGCTCTTTTAGGTTGCGTGGAGGACGCATCTCTTTAATGGCTTTGATCTTCACGGGAGTAACGTGTATACCCTTAGAGGTAATAACAAAGCTGAGAAATTTGCCACTAGAGGCACCCAAGAAAAACATAGTGGGGTTCATTTTGAGTTGATGCTGGCGCATTAGATTGAAAATAGTTCTTAAATCTTGAATATGATCTTTCTTCAGACGACTTTTGACAGCAATATCGTCCACATAGCATTCGACAGTCTTTTGCAAATGATCTCGAAAGATAGTACTTATAGCCCGCTGGTAGGTTGCACCTGCGTTCTTAAGACCAAACGGTATGACTGTATAATAGTATACTCCACGAGGAGTACGAAACGAAGTATGTTTTTCAGCTTTTGGATTCATCTGGATTTGATTATATCCAAAAAATCCATCCATGAAAGAAATTCGTTCGAATCCACATGTGTTGTCGATCATGACATCAGTAATTGGGAGAAAAAATTCGTCTTTAGGGCAAGCATCATTGGGATCCCGAAAGTCTATGCAAACTCGAACCTTTTCGGTCTTCTTCAGAACTGGTACAACGTTGGCTACTCAGTCAGGATGATGTTCTTCTCTGGTAAAACCATAAGCTATAAGCTTTTTGACTTCATCATCAATTGCATCCATCATTTCAGGCTTGAATCGTCGTTGTTGTTGTTTGGCCGGCTTGGCATTCGACAAGATATTAAGTTTGTGAGTTGCAACTTGAGGATCTAATCCTGGCATATCTTCATAACTCCAGGCAAAGACATCAATATGTTCACGAATAAGGTGAATTAATTCCTGTTTATTATCTTCTGAGAGATTTTTGCTAATAAAGGTTGGTCGTGATACGCCCTTCTCTCCAATATCAATTTGGACTAGTTGATCCTCAGTAGGTGGTTCTCGTTGTTCAAAATGAAGTTCCTACTGATTGTCCATCCTTTGTGCCCATGGGTCTACTTCAGGATCTTCTTCAATGTCATATTCATCATCTTTTGAGAATTCGGCAGACACCATGTTAGAAGATACTATCACCCTATGAACATAACTAATGCTGGTATCAAAATCCCATGAGATAGAATCAGAAGAGTTAGATCGTTCTTCTTCATCAGATTCAAAAGGTTCTGGAGTTGGAAGTGGTGAAGTATAACCTAGTCCCTGCTTCGTTTTACTGTGGTATTGTTGTGATTTTTTTTTTGGAAAAGAAATACAAATAGGAGTTCGTCTTCCTTTACCGTTTTTTAGGCCTGTTCTGAAATCATAGCCCATTTTATGAATGATTGCTTTGGATTGTGGATTATAGCGACGTAATTGTAGCCTTCCTGTATCATCTCTATTATCATTATAGAGCATAACTTTTTGTTCCTCTCTTTTGTTGAAGAATATGGGCCTTTCATCTTTCTTTTGTAACGCCCCAGTCCCAAAATACGTAGGACTAGGAACGTAGACATGCCAGTCGTATAATAAATATACGTAAGCTGTAAAATGCAGTAGAACCATAACTAATCTCATCCACACGAAATAAATGAGTAAAAGATATCATATAATCATCTTTGAAATTGTCTTGATACAATATGTTGGGCGGAGACAAATCCACTACCAACAAGTAAAGGAAAAATACATGGGAAAAGAAATGAATTTGGCGAGCGAAGACGATCCAAGTGCAATCATCCTCGAAGAAATATCGATGATCACGGCTAGAGCTAGAACACCTGCGAAAGACAATAGCACACACACCTAGAGAGATAACCAGGTCCTCAGAGGGACGTAACAAGACATATAATATCATGCCATATAAATTGAATAAATATTGCTCAAATAAATAAGGGACACATGCAATAGGGTACCTAACCATACTATAGTAAATATGCAAATAAAGAACAAACCTTTGACGCATGGGCCGGATCAGGAATATTAGGAATCAGGACCGTACCTCCCACTGGAGATAACTGGCAATCAGGATCGTACCTCCCATTGGAGATAACCGGCTATCAGGACCGTACCTTCCACTGGAGATAACCGGCTATCAGGACAGTGCATATATGACCCATACATAAAGGAGATGTTCTTCCCACCCAATGCCTACCATGTTGTATCTACAACAGTAAACCTCTATAACCGCTAAGTCAATCTAGCATGCAATTTCTATTAGCGGTTATTCTTATCGCACGGCTTATATGCACCGGTGGCCAGCCAGTCACGCATATCCATGTTCTATATGCGACACACAACTTCGTGATACAACGTGTCAAGGCCATGAATGCAACACACAAAGGTGGTCCCTTAAATCTAGGTTTAATGTGTAAAAAAATAATACATAGCAGGAAACATAAATGAACAGTAAGTTCTAACAGGTTAAGCCATGTATCACAGTTTATTTTACATAAAGAAAATAATACTAATGCATAAAATATAAGCTAAAATAAGTAAACAACAAATGGCAAGGTGTCTTGCCTGGTAGGACGCCTGGTGTGCTGCGATGATCAAGGTGGCACGAACTGCGACCTCGGTGTGACAACTATGCAAAGTGACCTCTGATGGTGGCACGGACAGTTCCATTGAGTCCAGGACGGTCAAATTAGTTAGGGTTGACGTAAGGTAGTACGAAATTGGGTGACAAAATGGGAATAAGGGGATCGGTTACGGACAGGAGAGAAATCAAAGAATAAAATAATAAGATATTTGAAAACTAATTATAATACTTAAAACTAGTTTTTATGAGTCAAAATAATTATAGCAAAAATATTTAAATTCAAGAAAATCATTTTATTTTGGCCAAAACGCTAAGTTTGTCAAAAATAGAATTTCTAGGAAGAAGCTAAATTTTTATTTGTCCAAAAATATTTTAATTAATTATATAAAAATCTAGGAAAATATTTTAGGGCTACTGAGTAGTCAAACAAAATTTTGGAATAGGTTAACTATCTATTTATTTAATAAAACAAAATAATAACAATAATAATAATACCTATAGTAACATGCATACTAATAATACATGTAGTTTTTTATATATATAAAAAAATACACTGTAATTAGAATGATAATAATAATAATAATAATAACAATAATGATGATTATTATTATTATTAATCCAATGACCAGCAAACTAGCAAAAATAAAATAAATATAATAATAATAATAATCAATAATAATCTTCCTAATAATAATGATAAGGATAATGATAATAATAATAATATTATTGATAATAATAAAAATAATAATAATAAAAAAACAACAATAACAAAAATAATAAAAATCGAAACAAAAGAACAAAAAAATTTACTGTTACTCCAGAGAAAAAGAGAGAGAGGGAAACAGAGAGACGAGAGCGGGACGGCGCCTTCCGGCCGGCGGACGGGGACGCTCACCACGGTGGATGGTGAGAGGGAGAGACGCGGAGGAGATGGGTTTCTCGAGGGCAGTGAGGGGGCGCGCTGCAGGGCGACGCTCACGCGGTGGATCAGAGTTTCCGGCGGCGAGGGTTTTATTGGTGGCATTGAGAAGAGGGAAAACGTCGACGGCTTAGGGCACGGCGACGAGGAGGAAATGAGAGACGGTCGGGAGAGGAAAAGGAAAGGAGAGGGTTTCGGTGAGCGCTGCGCCGGTGGATGAAGGGAGCGGTGCCGAGGTGGTTTGGAGGTCGGCGAAGGGCTGTGCGGCTGACAGAGGAGAGTTTGGAGGAGGCGGCGTACTCCGTGCCGGTGGTTCGGCAAGGACAGCGGCAGAGTGGAAAGGTGGCGCTCACCGCTCAGGCGACGAGATGGTTCGCCGGCACGACGGCTTCGCGGAGGTGCCCGCGCGTCCACAGAAAGGCTGGAGCGGCGACGGGTTTGGCCGACGCCGGAGGAGGATGTCAGGACGGAGAAGCGGGGCACAGGTAAGGGTTCTGGTCTTCTTTTTGTTTTTGGACGCGGCCGGCGGTGCCCGAGGTGGCGGTGGTATTTCGGGTTGCTGGTTTTGGCAGGTGGATGAAGGCTGTGGCGGAGTTTAGGTGTGATGTAATGGTGGCGGGTCTGTGGTGGTGTCGATGACAACGGTTGTGGTGACGGTGGTGAAGGGGGAACGGTGATGGCGTAATGTTGGAGGTGGTGGTGGCAGTAGGGTTGTGCTGGCGTCGTGTTGGCTGGTTCGACGATGGCAGAGGAGAAGAAGGGTGAGCGTGGTAGAGGCCAGCGGGATTCCGGCTAGGTTAGGTTTAGGTTTTAGGATTTGGGGTTGAGTTTGGATGAGTCGTGTCGGGTGTGTCCGACACGACGGGGACGGAGGTTCGGATCTGTTGGACCCGGGGTAGAGAATTGTATTTGTACAATGAAACACATAGTGGATGGGACACGGACACGGTAACGGACCCGGTGCACAGTTTGGATTATGGAAAGTTGTGGAGGAATAATGTATTGGAGGAGTACCTGTCTATTTATAGGATGTGGGAATTCCTAATTAGATAAAGTTTAGGATTTGTTTAAACCAAAAATAGATAATTCAATATATAATTTAATTTAATTCAATAATCTAAATCCAAATCAAATCCAAATTTAAATCTAATTTAAATTCTTTTGGCTTAAAATCAATTGAGAAAATTCAAATTCCAAATATCTAATCTATTTAAATAATTCCAAAAATTGAATCAAGATTTAAATTGCCAAAATATTTTCAAAATGTATTCCAAAAATGCTATGATAATAATTTCAAAAAAACATTATTATTTAAAAATAAACTAATAAAATATTATGAAATATATATATATGCAAGTACGAGTAATATTTATGCTTTTCTAGTATACAATAGGAATATCATTCACTATTAATAACTGCATAAATGAAGGCTTCTAGTAACTAAAGTAACAACTTGGAAATGATAGCAAAATAATATTTATATATATTATTTTGAAATTATATGAAATATAGGAAAAAAATGTTTTTCTAAAAATATGTACGTTCACACATATTCGCACTCGTCGAGCAATTACGAAAAATAAAATTTCGTACGTGACGTACAATACGACTACGTGACGTACAATACAAAATTTTAAATCAGTACCAAAATCGATAAAAAAATATAGTAGAAATTTAGGGGTTTTACATCTTTCGAGATAGTACTAAGAAGTACTACTCTTGTATTGAATCCAAGGATACCAAATTTCGCAGAGATGATACGACTCCTATTGTAAGTGGTTTAAAGCTATCTAGCATATCCAAATAATACTGAGTATAGTAAGAGACGTCAGTATGCTGCAAAGGAGATGCTTTATTGATTTTTACACCATCATTTATAACAGGAACTTTAGCCTTAGCAGGTTTAGTCAGATTGATGACACGAGGGGGAGAAGAAAAACGAGAAGGAGGAGGGGGGCTTCTTACGACGAAGGTCGATTACAAGCGGCTCAGGAGAGGTGAGCTCCCTTTGTTCCTGACTATCACCAGGAAGCTCCTTCTCATGGGAAGGAAGATAGATGGTCAGTGGTCTGGAAGACTGAAGACATGAAGTACGTCCTTTGACCGGGATCACTAGAGTATTATTCGGCATACTTTTCTGTTCTTCATCTGTGTCCATTGCTGGTACCACCTTCATGAATTCCTCTTTATACATGCGAGAATCATTGCAATATGCTTCAACTCCTTTGAAAGGATTCAGATCTGCGACCTCTTTTTGAACTTCTCTATTACCATCCACATATTTGAAACATTGGTGGAGAGTAGAAGGTACAATATTGTGTTTATGGAGGAATGGTCTTCCTAACAAAATATTGTATGAGCCATGATTGTCAATTACATAGAAAGTCACCTTTGTACGAAGATTGCCAATTTGAAGTTTTAGGCGTATCTTCTCCAAAGGTTCACTTCTTCCTTGATTGGATCCCAAGATAGTAGTGATACTTATAGAGAGGTTATGTACTGGGATCTTCAAAGCATCCAGCAAAGACTTTGGCATGATACTAAGAGTAGACCCTGGGTCAATCAGAATTCGATCGACTTTCATGGTGTCCACATATCCCGTAAAATAGAGAGGACGATCATGACGATTGTCTTATAATAACATGTCATCTTGTGTAAAAGTAATATTGGGCATTAGTTCAAATACACTATGACAATGTGCACAGCTGACTGGTTCCTTTTCATGCTTTTTAAGAAGCGTAAGACAAGCATCAACCTGCATCAACGCTTCACTTAACGTTTCTCGAGTTTCTTTTGAGAGACGTAAGAGTTCAAAGATTGACAATCTCACCGAAGTATTGGCCAATTGAGCCAATATGTCAAAGTTATTTGGCTTTTTGAGTACAAAAGATGAGGACTTTTTCAGTGCTTTGTCAAAGCGAACATGTTGTTTTCCCTTCTCTGCTGATGTCGGTTTAGAAGGTGCTGGTTCAGCCACCGACGGGGATGTAGATGGTATATTCTCAGTAGGAGAAGATGATGTAGAATGAGCATCATGAGATAGAGCATAATTCTTTTGAGTTTCGGGATATTCCCGAAGATAAGGTTTTCTAGATCTAGTGCCAATTAGAATTTCTTCTTCCGCTACTGGTTCAAAGGATAACATGTTGCAGCTCTTGGATTTAGATTTGGAGTGCTTCTTTTGCTTAGAAGAGGAATAAATTTCAAAATCTGCTACCAGATCTGGATGAATCCACATAATCTTCCCTCTATCAGTTGATAATGGAATAAGACCTTCATTTTGAGGAGGTAGGAGATTCACGATCTCGAGAGTAGTCCTTGGAATGGGGACAACACAATCTTGCACAAGTTGTGGTAGAAAGTCACCAAACTGTACAGAAACAATATTAGCTGTCACCGTCTTCTCGTCTTGTTGCAGAGTAATTGCTCCAGAATTGACCAACTACTAGATTTTGCCCTTGAGCACGTAGCATGCTCTGGTTGGATGCCCTATAAATTTGTGATAAACATAATATTTAGGGTGATCAGTTTTACCAACTTCTTCTGGCCGTTTTACCTCTGGAAGTCGAAGCTTATTGCTTTTGATCAAGCAATCAAAGATACTTAAAGTATCATCTTCATCAAAAGAATACTCTTCTTTTGGACGAGTTGTTTTTGACGGTAGTGCTGATGGAGTAGGTGCTGTTTGAGTAACATTAACAACCAAAGACTCCTTGCCCTTGAGATTGATGGCCAGTGTTTCTTTACCCTTATGGATATTCTGGTGATTACCCCCGGGTTTAGAATGTTCGTCTTGGTTAGGATGAGTCATCTGAACTCCTAACTGTTTAAACTTTTCGGCATTGACTTCTGCTGCCTTGGCATTCACAATAAAAGAAGGACAATCCTAGAATTGTGTAGATCCCGTCCACATACTGATAATAGGCAAAAAAAATTGATTTGCAAGTGTCCATTGTTACAGGAGATGGAGTTCCTAAAGGCATTTTAAGTGCCTCTCGGTGGAATATTTCAATGAAACTCTCCGTAGATTCATTGTGCCTTTGTTTAATCTTAACGAGGGCAGACATTATCATGTCGTTGACTCCCTCATAAAACAGTTCTAAGAACATTTTCTTGAAACCAGCAAATAAAGTAATGCAACCATTTGGCAAACTACGATACCAATCGTATGCTGCGCCGGCTAAACAACCGACGAACACTCTGGTAAGGAGAGCATCATTTGGCTATAATTGGTCAGTCATCACTTCAAAGTGATTAATGTACTGACTTGTAGAAGTGCTGCCATCAAATAGCATAATGGTTGGGAGCTTGTATTTAGAAGGGAATGGAACCTCCTTCCACTCTCGGATACGGTTGCTTTATGCCCAGTCTTTGTTGGCCATCCTTCTGCTTGAAGGCCTCAAATTGGGTACATAAGAGTTTTATAGCCTCATTAGCATCTCCTGATGTTTAGGAATTAATAGGCTGGTTAGAAGTGTTGGGAGGAGAAACAGCATGGTAATTACCACCCCCGGCACCAGACTGACTGGGATCAGCTTAAACTGGTATAGAAGCAACCTGAGGAGATGGTACCCCCAGATTGACAGGTACAGAAGATGCTATAAGCTCAGAATTTATAGCAGGGTTTATAACCGGTGGCACTGTATGTTGAGCCACGATTATAGTGTGCATACTTGCGACCATCTCAGCCATGGTCTTCAGTTTGTCCTCTAGTGCAATAATTCGTTGCTCCTGACTGGTTGAAGTAGAAGCATCTTGATCTTCTGTAACGGTTTATGTCGTCACTTCTCTTGCTGCTATTGACGAGATAGTTTGTTCAGAACTTTCACTATCTGCATCAAACTCTGATAAAGTGTCCTCTCCCATATGAGCAATGGGGAGATCTTCTTGATTAAAGACACCTTGATTCAAATTTTGACTTCTTGATCTGGTGTATTAAAAGACCCCTTCACTGGATGCATGAATCCGATCTAGGTATTGCTGACTGGAATTTCGGGACGCATTACGTCTTGGACGTTTCCCACTCCAGTGCCTTGAGAAGTCATGTTAACATAAGCATATAACAGTTCATCTTCATCTTCTATTATAGGTTCAGGAGTTGAAGCATAGTTTAGATGATCGAAGACAGATCGTCTAGATGATTGGCAATAACACTTGATGACGACTTCGTAAAGACAGTGGCGATCTGAAGAGTGATTTAGAGGTGATGGAGACATCCTCGCAATCTCCTATCTTGTATAAGACGTTCTCGGAGATCAGTCACCACTACAGGATGGGAAGAAGTAGGAGGAACATATTCCTTAATGATGTTAGGAACATGCCTCATGTTCTTCAGATGTTTAGTTCCCTTAGTGTACAAAGATGTACTCAACTCATTAGCATAAGTGGTTGGGTCTTTCATTTCAAACTTTGGCTTCTGGTACAGATTGGCCTTTGGCATAGGGTTCTTTCGTTTCACCAAAGTTGATACTGGTTGACGCCTATTGAGATAAGCACGTAAATCAGAAAATTTTGCTCTAGGTGTCTCTGTTTATGACACGATCAATTTTCTTTGCTTAGATCTTAAAATTTGCAAGGTTGGAAGATCTTGACCAGACTCCATAGGGGTAGGCAAGATGCCTCTTTGATCAGTATTCTTTCCGATATCAGAGATCCAAAGACCTCTGTTTAAAGGAATATAATCTGATATATCTTCCTATGAGTCATGGACCAGGAAAGTTTTAGAAAAGACCAAAGGGTACTTTCCTTTATTTTGTAGATGGTTAGCTAAGAAGCGTTTCCCTCTATTTTGTTGTTGAACCGTCTTAGGCGCAGGTAGCAAGAGTTGAGGAAGTGTCAAAGGACCCTTCCCTTTGTCTTGTCTAGTGCTAGCACTAGAACATTGCTTCTCTAAGTTCAGAACTGGAGAAGAAGAGGGAATAGCCAAAAGAATAATTCACTTGGGTTGTGCCGGAGCAGTATGGTGTGCAAACTATGCCTGAGCAGCAGAATGCATAGGTTACGCTCGGGCAAAATGGGCCACTGGTTGTGCTTTGGCAACAAGATGAGTTGGATGCGCTCGGGCAACAAGGGCCACTGATTGCGCTTTGGCAACAAGATGAGTAGGTTGCGCTCGGGCTACAGGGGAAATAGACTGCATCTTGGCAGCAAGCTGAGTAGGTTGCGCATGGGCAACAGAATTAGACTGCGCGTGGACTACTGAGGCGGATTATGCCTTAGCCACTGAGCGCTCACGTTGCGCTTGGAAAACAGCAACCGTGGAAGACTTAGGAGCCCTCACAGTCATGTTCTTGGTGATAGCCACTGTGCACTTGTTGCTCTTAGTGTTGATCATATCCTTGTAGGCTGTCTGGTTGATTTGAACAACCAGAGTCTTCTACGTCTTGCCGATCGACGCAATATCACGTTGAGTTGTCACCTTCTCGTCGGAAAAGAAAGTCATCCCCAGTAGAGTCGCTATTTTGTTTGCAAAAACAAAAAGTTGTCCTATTATAAACTTTTGAAAAGAGTACAAGAATACAATTTGAATTCTGGAGAAGTATAATTGCAGAAATCTGATCAGAAGACGATCACTTTATCCCTTGGACTATGTGAACTTGAATACTAGAGCCTCTGGAGAATACAACAGCAATTTTGCAAGAGTTCTTGATCTCTCTCTATCTTTTAATAATGATTGGAAACTCTATTTATAGAGTTCTAGAAATAACTTTTTTAGCAGTTATTCTGATGTGCGCGAGGCTGGGTTACGCCACATTGGGCTGCGCCAACCTCATGCTGCACCAACTTTCATTCAGTTATCAGTCATGTACTAACTGTATTTAGACACGTGGCAGTATGTGATTGAGATACACGTAGTCGTGTACAGGATAGTAGACACATCTTGAGAGATTAGTGGAATGTGCGCCACGTTATCCTGCTTTGGAAATAAAAATTGCCTCAACTTTATCAGATTGCGCGAGCTTCAGTCAACAAGTAAAACTGCGCCTGATTAGACTGTGCCTGGACATATGGCAGCTTTTGAGAAACAGTTGTTCAGATTACACCTAGGCGCAACTAAGGATTTTGTTTAAGATTGTACCTATGCGAAACTCATAAGACGTGCAGGACAGCTGTCAACCAACTCTCCTCGAGCGACACAATTCGAGGGATTCGAAGAGATTTTTTCTAGTTTATTGTGCTGTCAGTTGTCAGTGTTGTCAGGTAATGATGGCCATTAAATGTCAGATGCCGCGTAGACTTTGGCGCAATATGACTGGGTATTGTCTGATATATGGCACAACCTGATCAATGGCGCAGTTTGATTTCTGAGTTCCATATTAGTAGCGCAACTTGACTTTTAGGGCACAGCTTAATTTTTGAGTAGTAAATACATGGCACAACTTAATTTTTAGGCCCTACAAGGATAAAAGATGTCGAATCAATATAGTTGTCAGTAACTTAATTTGATCGACGGACATTCGATATCTTAACATGGGGACCAAACGAGCATATAATAAAAGGAGCCCATAAACATAACTTGGGATTAGGGAGGTAGTGCAACAATAGCTCATTAGTGGACCGAGCTATTATTAATGGGCCTGGATTGCGTGTTGGGGTTGAACACGGGATATCCAGATCCGTTAGAAGGCCTAACCCTAATTTCTCCTCATGGTCTCTGCCGTAGCCTATATATATCCTCTATTCTCTGGCCGCCAGACTACTGATCAAAAATCTGAAGCTTTCTCTAAATTCGTGATTCACGTAAGGAGAGAAAGAGAGGGCTGCCAAAGAGAAGAAAAGTGGGAGATCGTCGTCCATACGACGTCCAACTCGAGGAAGGAATACGTACAGAAGATCTTGGGGTCATCCGCTCGAGATTGCCAGGAATTACTTATCTTTTTTCTACTGCAGGTATAATTCGTGAACCCTAGTTTTTACCTATGAAGGGTTAGAACACGTATTAAATCTGTTTAACTTTCTATCGATCAATACGCACACCAAAGTAGGGGCCTTGGGAATCCCCAGTTCCATCACTTGCAACTTCTACAGATGCGAGCTTTGATACGAAGAACTCGACCAACTTCAGTTTTGAAGAGTCTTTCTTCAATCAAGCCTCTGATTACAATTTCTCTGAAATCTTCTAGACCGTACTGTACAGGCAAATTGACTAGAGAATTGTAACTGGCTTGGAATTTGAAAATGAAAGCTTTTAAAAAAAACTCTTTGGAAGAAACGTAAGGTTTTGAATAGAAAAGAAGAGATGAAAGTGAATAAGTGATTTTAAATGATCTGAATTCCTCTCTATTTATAGTTTTTCCAAACGCAGAACTCTGGCAGAATTCGGACAGAATTCGGACAAAATTCTATGTAACAAACCGCAACTGAAGGGAGATTAAGTTCAAAAACCAACGTTCATATAACGTTCACGTTGGCCGAACTCTGGCCGAACTCTGGCCGAGTTTTGTCAGGGTTGGTCAGCTTTATTTTAAGAAAAATGTTTTTGGGCTTTTTGAACTCCTTCAGAAGCTTTTGTAAATAAGAGATGTTTTTCAAAACATAGGTCAATTTTGAAAATGATTGTGGATAGCCTATTTGCTAGTATGACTTGGTGTACAATGTATTCCTAGACTCAATAAAAGTAAAAATTATATTGCATAAAGAAATATAGTCTCGAGTGGCAAACATAGCTTCGGTCTTGAACTGAGTAGATATCCATTCTTGATCAGTGTCCAAAATATCTTGAGTAAACATCTGAGTTGTTCCGTATATCGAGACAGAGTTTGATCAATTATTTAAATCAGGTTTGATCATGACCAATGGGCCAACAGATATGATTCAAGTTGTTCATTTGATTCAGTTTATATTATGGCAGGTATTTCTATATCTTGCTACGTCCCGCTGAGGACCTCGTGATCTCTTCAGGTATTTGTTGAGCAGTTAGTATAGAGTAGTTGGGCAGCTGCTGTCACGCCCCAGAACCAGAATACTGGATAGTGGGGGCAGACATAGCCAGCTACGTATATTGAAATGGAAACCACCTCGATATACGGTCACGGCTGTCTAGAAATATGAGGGTTTACTACAAGCCAATAGTCTCTTATGGTCAAGAACAAGACTAATGTCTCAATCACAGGCAAGTAAGTAAGGTCGCAAGATATATGATCATTAAATATACAATAATAAGGCGTCCCAAATATTACATATTCAGCTGATCATGAAGCTAGTCGTACAAAAATGCAGGGACTAGCAAGAGTTAAGTCATACATGATCAACCCTAGGATTTGTTAATCATGTTTACAGCCCGTAGGCAGACAGTAAGTAAAAGTGCATCGAGCTAACAGGTGCTCGTCGGCTAAACGCCTCAAAAGAATAAATTTACAATAGAGTGAGCGAAACAAAATAGAAAACCCACTCGTAGCCCGGGTTCCTTCTAGTCGCCACCATTGGGCTGGAAGCTTGGTAGATCCTCGGGAGCTGCTCCGAAATCTGGCCACACAAAACCAGCTGGGTCAACCCCAGAAAGAGCAAGTGCCACAAGGGGGCCACGAAATAAGAACAAAAGCCAGCAATCAGCACAAGAAAATCTAATATTAAAACTAGAATTTATGAAAACATGTCAGGATGATATACGACGAGATAACCATGGAACTATTCCGATAGCCAGGTTACAACCCGTAAACCAAACAAGGACCGGGGTTGTAACCCTTCATCTGAACAGAACTTGGTTTTCCACCATTTATCGGCAAGATAATAATGCAAGAATTTAAGGCAGGGAGCAATCTTGTACTGGATCAAGATATGGCTAAACTGGTTATACCTCATTCAATCAATCACGGCCAAGCAGGTACTACGGCTTACTACTTTAACTAACTAGGGTTATCACAGGCCTAATTACTAACAAGATGCAGTGAGATTGTTCCACAGCCACAAGCCCTGCAGACCATCCATGCTACCCAGGACGAAAGATTAGGGTTGAATTCAGGTGGGTACATCGTCTAGGAGACACATGTACCCTTAGGTGACTTAGAGGGTGCAACACTCGACGGTGCGCTGGAAATGTACCCTACTCGACGGCAGGCTACAGATCCCAAGAGCGCCCAGGTAACGGGATTGCCTGTAGCTGTGTCATCTCTTCATGACTACTGAGTTATTCTAGTTATTAACCTTAATCCATTTTAGTCGGTACTCCTGACCATGGTACTCAGGAGTCCCCTCCTAGACATGATGCAAGACAGGACAAGTGGATTTAACAAGCAAGCAAGAAGAACCACCCACGGTGTCAAGGCAGGTCAAGTTAAATTATCAAGATAAATCATGTCAGGATGCTTGTCAGGAGTGCGCCACGACGGGCCACTATCATGTCAGGTTGGTCATGTCAGTAGTGCACCACCACGGGTCACTGTCGTATTATGCTAGTTCCTTGTCATATCATGCCATGTACAATAGTTATTCCAAATATATTAAGTAAAATCAAGTTTATGACAAAAGGCGTAAGGATATAAAATGGGCGTAAAATATCTAATAAAATATCAATATATAGGGCTATAGAAGAGCCAAGATTAAAGAAATAAGACCAAAACTCCAAGAGCCAATCGGTTAAGCAAGGGGTCAGGGGAACAGCGTACGCGAAAAGTCACGCACGCAGGAGAGCTGCATACGTGAAAAGTCACGCACGCTGAGAGAGCGGCGTCGGTGAAAAGTCATGCACGCAGAGAGAGCAGCGTAGGTGAAAAGTCACGCACGCTATAGGGAGCAGCGTAGGTAAAAAGTCACGCACGCTACAGGGAGCAGCGTAGGTGAAAAGTCACGCATGCTACAGAGAGCAGCATAGGTGAAAAGTCACGCACGCTACAGAGAGCAGCGTAGGTGAAAAGTCACGCACGCTGAGAGAGCAGCGTAGGTGAAAAGTCACACACGCTACAGAGAGCAGCGTAGGTGAAAAGTCACGCACGCTGAGAGAGACACGCTTCCAACAGGAAGCGTATCCAAGTCTGCGTACGCACGCTAAAGAGCGCGCGCAGCTCAGTGTGCGTAAGCTAAACAGCTCTGCACACTGCTCACTGTCTTCTCCAAACAGCAAGAACACCATGGTTGAACTCAAGGCTACACAGCATCATAACTTGGCCATCCGAACTCCAAATCCAGATTTCCAAAGTTCCAATTTGGGTGGAATTGAATGCTCTTCCACATGGAAACATCAAAACTCATAGAAAACCAACTAAAATAGATCAAAACATGCAAAAATCAAAAATAGGAAGACTTAGATCTAGAACAATGGAGACTCCAAATCACAAAATGCCAAGAACTAATGTTGATCACCATGTCCTAATCTAGCAAATGGACAAATAAAAGAGGGTTCTCATATAGTGGCAAGATGCACTTGCCTAGTGTTGGGAGAGTTGTGCAGAGGAAGGAGAAAAAGAAGAAGAAGCAGAAGAAAATAAATGGTAGTTATGAGGAGAGAGAAAATGTTGGTGGAGTTATAAAGTGGGGGAGTTGTGGTAGGTTGAGGGGGTAGCATAGGTTACGGTGATCCAACACATAATAAACCAAATCAAACCAACCCAATCCATCCAATTAAAACCGAACCATGCCAAAAACCCAAAATACGAGAAATATCGAAATTTTACAAGTTGAGAAAAATAAAAATACATGCCAAAATCCAGATACGAGTATAAATATGAAATACGAGAAATACGGGAAATGAGGGTGACAGCTGCTGTGTGATGCATTGAGTGTTCTGGTATATATCTTTTTCTGGTATATATATATATATATATATATATATATATATATATATATATATATATATATATATATATGTTCTCTGGTATTTCATTTACTCTTTCCAATATATATTTTACCTTTATTTGTTTCATGCTACTATGTAGGCTATTATTTGTAAGATTATTCCTTTCTTGAGCTTGCTCGAACATGTATATAACTGGGTGGCCAACTTTAATATATTATGTTCTTTCCTGATAGTCACTTTATTACTGCAGATTGAGATATAGATGATCAGTTACTTTTAGTACCCTTGACAGCGTTGTACGTCTAGGGGTAAGTTCATTAAATTAGGAACTTATCCTAGAACGTATTAGCTGGCATGCTCACGTCTCAAGTTCCTATATATTTTGGAACTGTGACGTGACACCACACCTGACTTGCTATATCATTAATGCAGATGTGTCCTACAACCTCCTGCGGGGTAGCCATGGATACACGAAAAAATAATCGTTTCGTTGACTCTTCACCAGTTTCTGAAGTTCGTCGATAGCGACGAGGTTGACAAGATGGAGTTTGCTGACATCGACCCTTTTAAAGGGTTCGAGGCGTATGTCATGACCCGTACCTAGTATAGGGGCACGAGTACGTGGGTATCTCCAGCCTATATTGCAACATCGACGATGTAATGCAGTTTAGGTCAACAATGCTATCTAACATGTCTAATGAATATATAAACATAACCTATCAATAATAATCACATCTCCAAAAGGAGGACAATATAACATCTAACTCATACTCAATCACAAAAATCTATGGAAGATAATGGCACGAAGTGATATAAAGATAGTAAATGATAAACAAAAGGAGTCTAGTAGTATAACATGTCTTAAGTCCATATCAGATTTTAAAAGTCTAAAAATCTCATCATAAGTACAAGTATCAAAGAAATATAACATCTCAAGTATTATAAACTGGAGTCAAATCTAGTAATACTAGCTACTAGCCAAGTCACTACTGGTAGTGCATCTTCAACGGGCATCAGTTCCAAGGAAAGCTCCTAGGCATAATCCCTGCCTACTCTGGGTCCGTAAAAGGTGGGACAAAAGTCCCAATTATATGATAAATGCTATAAGGCAGTAATAGTGAATGTGATACATAAAGAGTATATAGAACTCTACTATGACTATCTTGCAATAAAAATGAAAAGATGGAGCAATAAAGAGCATCGCAATGAATATGTAATATACATAAAAGAAATTAAACTAAACGTATTTAAAATCATAATTTCCAACAAGTGATCAATCAATAACAATGTCCATAATGGTACGGCTCAATCATACGGGTAAGGTATGATTGGATATCCACAATAATACGACTAAATCCAACAGGATTGGCTATCAACGATATCAAAATAGCACAACTCAACCCAACAAGATTGGCTATGCACAATGGCATAATAGTACGGCTTAATCATACGGGTAACCTATGTTTGGTTATCCACAATATTACAAGAGTACGGCTCATTCCAATAGGATTGGCTATCCACGATATCAAAATAGTATTGATCAACAAAACATGATTAGCTATCCACAATGGCACAATAGTACAACTCAATCATACAAGTAACATATGTTTGGCTATCCACAATATTACAAAAGTACCGGTCAATCCAATAGGATTGGCTATCCATGATATCACAATAGTATAACTCAATAATACAGGTAACGTATGATTGGCTATCCATAATAATAAAATATGGTGTCAATACATGAGTAGTGAGATTGAAGTATACAATAAGATACGAGAACTATATGTATATTAAGACAGAAAACTATAACAACTAGCTAGTGTAACCGTCGTGTCAGGAATCAAGTAGAACATCACTAAATACATAAATCATAACAAATATATCAAATATTGGAAACTATTAGAGAATATACTCGTTTGAAATCCGATGTGAAGTATAAATAGTATCCAAAACAGTACGTCAAAGACCTAAACATAAAATTTCAAGGTTAATTATTTTTTTGGAATCATAAACATTCTATATTAGCTTGGTAGTAGTCTCTAAGTCATTTCTAAGTCAAACTAGGTCAATACCTTGTGAAACAAGGTCAACTAGTATTTACCTAGTATTCGACATGACAAAAGTTGAACAAACTTTTTGTATATTGAACGTAAAAAAAGAGTACAACCGATTCTTATCCGAAGAAATCTAAGTACAAAAGTTTTTGGAAAAGTGTGACGGTGGAGATCGAGTACTACAGCGGCTCCTTTACTCCGTTGATAATTCGATGATGATATCAGACTTGCTCTGACTTTCTGGTGTCTTCGATGGAACTCTAGGGTTGCCAAACACGAGGACGCCGAAGTTGAAGATTTTGATAATTCTGTGGATCTTCTTCTCCTTGTCGTTTATTTTATTGGAGGGGAAACCTTTCATATTTAAAGGAGAGAGGGGCACATATGCGATGTACATTAGGGTTTCGAGATATAAAAGAATCTGCCATCCTTGTACGATACGGGCTTCTGTAGCGCTGATACGTGGCAGGTGTTGAGATTCTCCTCAGACCAGATCTCTGGTGGTTATCAAAATAACCGAAGGAGGTGACACTTGGCGTATGCCAATTTGCTTGTTCGGATGTAGCAGAGCAAATCATAGGATTTTATCTCAGATTTGGATTCTGTGTAATCTTCGTCTGAGATTTAAATCAATTTGATAAGATATTCGCATTTATCAAGTTGATCAATCCCAATCCTATCTTTGAGGGAGGCGGTTTAAGCAAACCGATTGGGTGGCACCATGTCGTTTGTACTTCAGGCAAGGCTGGATGTTCTTCTGGGGCGACGAGTAGACTGTACTTCTGGATACGACGGAGCCTTTGTGCTTTAGGGCAACAAGTGGACTATGTTTCGAAGACAACGGGGCCTCTGTGCTTTTAGGGGCAACGAGTAGGATGTGTTTCGGGTAAAGTCACTATGCTTTACGATGACGAGTAGGCTGCGCCTCCAAATAGACCATTTACTGTGCTTTAGAGTAGCAGTCGGGCTTGTATTGGAGGCACACGGTGTCTCCCAAGTTTTTGCTGAGAAAAAGGGGCCGTTGATCCGGCCAGGTATTTGGATCGAAGCAGCTGTCTGTGCTTCTGAGAGGGGGATGTACTGTCTGTGCCTTGGAGGCAAAGGGACATAGTGGGGTGCCTGTACCTCCGGTTGGGGACAGGTTGGCTTTTAAGTCTTCATTCCAGGAGAAGTAAATGACTACCCTAGAATGCAGACTCCTTCTTTATTACCACTGTTAATTTAGGGAATTCCAATAAGCATTTGAACAGTTTGGACACTCACTTAAATGGGCCTATTAATTGAGACCCATTGTGCCGAGTCCTAGGCTCATCCCATTAATGAGGTAATTTTGATCGTCGGCCAAGTGACCTAAAGTTTGGACTACTCCCGGTCCTTTAAAAGGGGAAGTGTTCCTGAGAAGGGTCACTATCTTCTTTCTGGCACCCTTCACCACCATATTTGATCCAGACTTAGCTTCAGACGGCCGCTGGCCTTGCACAAGTCGAATATTGGTTGGGGCTTCTCTCATTCGAAGGGTCCATGTTCTTGTAGAAGAACTCTTTGTAGAAGGAACCGTCACCGCTCTTGAGAAGTATCCAAGTATCCTCCATAAGGAGTTTAACTCTGGGCAACAACTTGGAGGTCTTGGAGGTCCAAGCTACGGGGTTAGAATTGGTTGCTCATCCGATGAGGAGCCGGCCGTGCTCTGCCCCACTCCTTTGAGGGCTGCAAGGCTTCGTCGTGCTGTGGTTTGGGTCTTCCACTATTTCTGTATATATTGGAGCCCCAGCTTCTCTCGATGGCGAGATGATTTGCTCTGACGATGTTATGAGTCAGCAGGAGAAGACTTTGATGGAGACTGTATACGTCTCCTCTGGTCTTTCTGCCCATGGTGATCACACTGTGGAGGTTGACCAGTGAAAATGAACCTTCTCATGTGTAGTAGCATGGAAAATATGGGGTTCATGCGGATCACAACTAACCGTATGAGTACTCTGGAACAGATTGACCAGCATAAAGAAGAGCCGCATGACAGACTCAGCGCGCCCCCTGCGGCCCATCTTCACCAGACTAATTTTTGAGCCGCAGAGAGAATAGTTACTTAAGCGGCCAAGCTGATCAATCCTTCTCATAAAGCTGACAAACTCTGGTAAGACTGACAACTCTGACACTCTGACAAAAATAAGATAAGACATGATTAGATTGGACATGGCCATGCGGCCAAAAGGACTGCGACCCGAGCCACATATGGCTCAATCTATGTACTTCATACGGCCAAGGGTAACTGTAATCTGTGCCGCATGAGCTTTATGCGGCTCAGAATATATAACCTATGCGGCTCAAAAGTCCCCAAGCTATATGCAGACTAAGGGAGACTGCCGCATGAGATTTATGCTGCCCAGCATGGCCGAACTCTGAAGGACCTATGCGGCTGAAGACAACTCAAACAGACTGATCCTATCTTGCAATAAGACACGTGGCAGGCTGACCAGGTCTCAACCACCCAGATTCGCTACAACAAAATCTTAACAACTCCATCAGCTGGTAGCCCGAGATCGAGTCTTTGTGCGCTGTGAGAGATGTGGACACGTGGCCCTTTATGCGGCCTAAAAATCTACTATTGCAGAAAATACTATAAATAGCAGCGTACCACACCCAGGAAAATGGTTGGCAATCCAAGGCTGGTAACCTATAAAAGGTAATTTCTTCGAGTACAAGGAGTGCGTCAGATAGTCCAAGGAGTAAGGCAGAGTTTCTACAATTTCTCGAGCCTCTATCGTCACCCCCCAGAATCAAAACTAAACAATTGTACTTAGATTGTTTCCAAGGCTTTCTTTCTAGGCTTTCTCTTGTGCAAGCGAGTTTGCAATCAAGTTCAATTCATCTATAATTTGTTGTGCTTGATATTTTATGACAAACACGATGGCGAATCTGCTGGGGACATCCTTGTCTTCTGATAAGAAGTTTGTGACACAATCTGATGCGTCCAAGCTCAGCTCCACACAGCAAATGCTCGGGGTTCGATTAGACCAACGAGCATTCGAAGAAATGCTCCCGGATGGGAGCGCCAGCCCATCGCAGAAGCGAGCCAACCCAAAGAGAGCCCGCAGCATGTCGAAGTGCAAAATTGTTGCCCCCGACCAGGTTCTCGAAGAAGCTCCTTCTGCGGCCCAAGACGGTGATCAAGACTCTCCTGCGGCCTTTCTTTCGACCGCAAATAACCACTGTCCCCAAATCCAACGAAGTAAAACTCTACGATGCTGAGTTTTTGGGGGCTCAAGGGAAATCCATGCGGATGAGGAAGAGGCCGCATAAGAGAGATGGGCAGATGGCCCATGCGGCAGCCAACTCTGGCCGCAGACAGATCGCCCATACGGCAACCAACTCTGGTCGCAAGTAGATCGCCCATGCGGCAGCCAACTCTGGCCGCAGCCAGATCACCCATGTGTTAGCGAACTCTGGCCGCAGGCAGATGGCCCATACGACAGCCAATCCTAGCCATAGGCAGAGTGTCTCATACGGCCCTGTCAGAAGCTCTATGTTCGACCGTCTCTCATGCAGGCCCGACTCTATACGACCCATTGAGAATGTGGGATGTATCAATCTGGACTCTTTCTACTATGCACCTTCGGGTGCTAAGTCAAAGAAGTCTACGGCAGTACAGGCCCAACAAGCCCAGTCAACTGTCCAAGTTGCTGACCGTCAACGGGCACCGTTAACTGTTATACGGGCTCCTGATAGAAAGTTATAAAGAACGACCCGCGTCCAGTCCCCCAGAGCTAACGGATAGGGTGGATCTCAAAAGTCTTCCTCCAACGATCTAGAGCAAGTGCTTTTACTAGCCTCATATGAGGGAGCAAATATGATACATACGCACCCATGTGCTCGGGATACCCGAGTCCACAAATGGGATACAATGGTAGATCAATCCCCAATCGACTTACGAGAGGTGATTACTCACAAACGCAAAGAGAAATAAGCAACTTTGGCATGTGATGAGCCCCTCTCAGGACGTCGTTACACTCAAGTCATCATTAACTGCTGCTACGACAAGTCGGCAGCACCTGAAGATCGGCAGTCTGTTTTCCAACGACTGCAGCAGCCAGCACCCTTCCAACAACAACTTGAGAAACAGGTACAAATTCTGGGTGACGAGGAATTTCCTGTCGCCTCTTATAATTCAACCTCGAAGGTTCTTCCCGGCAAGGAAGGAAAGAAGATAGGCTCTTCCAGCCCGGCAATCTCCGCCAGCATTGCAAGGAAACTCTCGTCTGGAGGGTTACCACCGACAACCACAGGGGGTGTCTACCTAGGCACTCAATACAAAAAGAAGCTTCCAACACCTGGGGTATATCCTCGACCTCCCTGGGGGGTAGATGAGGCCAGGGGTAGTATGCGACAACCCGGTGTTCTAAGAGCATACACAGGGGGTAGCGATCTATTGGAATTACGCAACAGACGTGGACGTCCCTGAGGATGACCGCCTTCGCCAAGATGATGCTACTTCCTGCACAGGGGGTAGCACCCGTTCCGAGTCCGAAGAGGAAGTCATTCCGACATTTCTTGACGATTTCTAGGTACGATAGTAAGACACAGAGAGCACCTCTGCTACGATCCCTTCCACTTCTATCCATGTGCACACAGTCTTCATGGCCGACGATGATCATAAAGCGCCTACTGACCGACAACGTCTAGACGTACTTAAAGCCATGCTCCTGTCTTTGGTCAAGTCAGTGGACGAAATCAAAGCTGCCTTGCCGACTCAACTAGCAAGAACGTCTGGACAAACAAGCTTGGGACCCACAATCAATGTGGACTCTAACAAGATCGCTCCTCCTTTGGATGGTAATCCTCTAGGAGCCTCCGCTCCTTTAGCTGCAGATGAAGCAAAGGAGGCAAGGAGGGAAGTCCAGGAGCTTTGGGCAATGTTCAATGCCCGAGATTCCTCTCGGGACCTAAGAATACGACAGCTATATCTCGTTGCATGGAGAGATGTGCCTTTTCTACATCAGTACAAGCCGTTTCATATCTATTCATATGACGGAAAGACCTCTGCCAGTCGGTATATGACTTATTTTGAGGTCACAACCGGCCACTTACCGCATAGTGACGCCATCCTTACATAATTATTTATTGGAGCATTGGAGGGAATCGCGTTCGACTTGTACCGCAACCTTCTGGAAAACTGCATCCACTCTTTTAACAGCCTCAAGCACATGTTCCTAGAAAGATTATATGAAGTGGGGCATGATGTGACAATGTCATCCCTCATGGACGTCGTTTAGGGGAAGAGGAAGCTGACAAGAAACTATATCGAGCGGTTCCGCCAAACTGTAATGAGAATGCCCCAAGGCAATCCCGAAAGCTCCTTGATTGAAATCTGCCAGAAGAAGTTGCTCCCCGCAATCAGCATCTGGATGGGTGAAGATCAGTTCATGGATTGGACGGCCTTCACCATAAGCGTCACTAATGCGGAGGCGAAGTTAAAGAAGGCTCGCCAGCTGGGATTACACATCCCAGATGGAGAGGTCAAAAGCAAACGTCCGGGTACCGCCTCCAATAACAACAACAATGACGGAACCTCCAATAACCGAGACAATAAGGGAAAACAGGCCCTAGTCGTCGGTACGACCAAGAAGCCTGAACAAAAGCAGGCAGAAGCTCAGTGGCCCCAGGTCAATTACTCATTCGAAGATAGTCATGTCAAGCCTATCTTCGACATGCTCTAGCAAGGGGACATAATCCAACTCCCTCCACCAAGGCGCGAGCCTCGAGTGGCAGAGATGAAGGACCCAAAATACGGCCATTTTTATCGCTATGTTCATCATGCAACTCAAGATTGCTTTCAATTAAAGCGGTACATCCAGAATCTTATAGACTCTAAAGCTCTGTCGCTAGACTTTGAAGAGGTTACCATTGCGGCGAATATGGTGTCAATTCAGTTCGGCGACTTCCCTCCAACAAGCGCTCAAGATGGGGTAATACCTATCCCCCGAGCAACGTGGAGGTTACTAATCTTCTTCCGTCCGGGACTAGATGACTGGCTTGGTGCCTCTCACCACGTCATGAGGAAAGATCGTGTGGGTACATTCCGACTTAGTGCCCGAAGTTACCCAGGTAGTGTCATCTCCAGCCAACAAGAAGAAGGACAGGAAGTCCAGATCCTGTCACACAATTTCAACCGAAGCTGAGGAAGCGGCGGTCGTTGTTATCCGATCTGGGCACAAGTCCAGCCCACTCTGGGTAGTTCAGTTGAAGACCCTCAACCGGCAATGCTGCCAGCCACTGATATTTCGGGGCCATCTCAGCCTCCATCGGTAGACAAGTCCAAGTCGAAGAAAATCTGCTTTGACAGGCCACTCCGCATAGAGGCACCTCAAGGACTGGAGAGACCTTACAACTTTGATATATTAGCACAACTGGCTAATATACCGACAAAGTTGTCATTATACGAGCTCCTAAGGCTCTCCAAGGATCTTCGTGTCGCATTGAACGAAGCGCTCTAGAATGCTGACGCTTATATAGCCCAGGTCAAACATACAGGGGAACACTCGTCGGCAGATCTCCAGGGTAGCAACAGTGTGGATACAATGCCCAACATCGTATTCAGCCCACAGGACATGTTGATTAAGACCAACATGCATGATCGCCCCTTGTACTATACTGGATACATAGGCGACATCAAGGTGGATCGGATGCACATCGATCCTGGCTCGTCGATAAGCATCATCCCGAAAATCTTGCTTTAAGTTTGTGGCATTCCTATGCACCGGCTAGCAGCGACCAACACCGTAATTAGCGGTTTCAACTCAGGTAGGAGCTATCCCATAGGAAAGATCCGATTGAAATGTCAGATCGGCGACCTGAGGACAGAGGTTACCTGCTATGTCATAGATGCAGACACGTCCTACAACATCCTCTTGGGGCGTCCGTGGATACATGACTATATGATCGTGCCATCCACCCCACTACACCAAAATAGTCCATTTGTAACACAATTTTTTTATAATTTGTAACGGTTATTACCGTGACACTCTTATAACGATAATAACCGTTACAATTACTAAAATACTGTTACCAAATTCTATGTTTGTACTTTTATTATTTTTATAATTCTGTGACACTAAAACCAGTTACAAAATTTAATACAAAATTAAAAAAATCACAAAGTCAGTGTATTCCTGGAAGTGTTAGGAACCCAAAATTTACTTCCCGTACTTATATTTCATCTTTCCCTCTCCTTCCCCACCTCCCTCCCCGCGCGCCCCCCTCCACCCCCTTCTCTCGCAACCAAATCCCCTCCCGAGAGAGCCGACAACCATGAGCTTCCCCTCTCTCCCTATTTCCATCATGATGCTCCCCCTCCTCCATGTTCCTATGTAGAGCTCAACAATGTTTACAGCGAAGGGAACATGCAAGCAAAGAGGAAAGGACTCCAAATTGCTCAGATCAGAGAAGAAAGTAAGAGCCGACGTCGATCTCGACACCAGCACCGTTCTCTCCAGGTTATATCTTACTAATCCATTGAAATTAGGGTTTTATCTCTATTTAGAGTTTGGTTTTTTATTTTATGCTGAACTTGATCTAAAAAAACTGATGTTCTCTCCAGGTCAGATCTTACTAATCCATTAAAATTAGGGTTTTGTCTCTATTTAGGGTTTGGTTTTTTTATTTTATGCTGAAATTGATCTAAAAAAATCTGATTTTAATAAGAGAATTCAAAGGAATTATTCGACACTTAAGGATTTCAAGGAGAAAATGCAGGAAGAAGACTGTAGAATTACTAAGTATAAACGGGCATGGGTCCAATTCATATGATTAATGATCTTGTGTCTAGATTCTTTCCATGATAGACTTTTTGTTCATAAGTTTATGGACCCTTTGTTTTCTCATAAAAAAAGTAAAATAGTTATGAGGGGAATATACAAAATTAGAATTTTTGGTTGTCATTTGATTATCCGATGTCATACACATAACAAGAACTCATGCATCAACCATTTTCGGAAGGGACTATAAAGACAATTTCTTTATATAAAGTTTCATTACTGAACTTGTAAAATATAGGTGACTAGGGTTATGCTTGACATGATAAGCTAGGGCATCTTCTTGACTTAGGTTTATGTCGAAGATGGTTAATAAGTTGAAACTGTACTATCATAGCATAACACCTTTTATGAAACATAGTGATAGTAGATGCAGTTTTCGAAACCGAAACATACTTTTGGAAAATAGTATATTTTACGACAAGGAAAACATTATTCCATTGTTTTTTAGACCCATTTTGAGCCACCTCTCCAGATTCTCTTATCTATATCACATAAAATATGATGAGTTACATAGAATCAATTGCATTAATGGCCTTGAAGGCTAAACCTCCTTTATGTTCTAATCAGAACATGTAGATCACTACCATTGGCTTGATATTGATTGTATGGTACTTTATCACCTCATGTTCTAACTTCACTTTCTTTGCAGATATGTAGATGCTGTGACATTTATGTTAAGATTGGGGTAGCTTCTGATAAGTGCCATGCCGTCAATAGCCAATGCAAGGTTCTGAGCTAATCATATATCTGTTGTTGTTAAAAATAGTACTAATCTTTATTCATGCAGCCCTGAACAATTTAAGTCACAAATATGTTATTCTATTCTATGAAGTAAAAACAGTTTTTATAGCTTTCTACAGATTAAGATTTAGGAGTTCCATGTTAGAGTAGTTGTGTCTACATTGAACTATTTAGTTTATCCTTGTAACTTTGATTATCTTTTATGTAGGGTTATCTGAGTGCAATTATAATCTATCTTTATGCACATGATTTCAAGCAAGCCCAGAAGTGCTACAATGATTGTTATTAGTGAGTTACATGTATATATTATATGGTATTAGAATAGATTCAATTAGTTCTTTCTATACAGTTCTATTGTCTCATAGAAGTATTTAGGAATTAAACTCTGAACCAGTTGATTGCCTATATGTATCTTATATATACTACACCATGGTCATCCTTAATTTCTTGCTGTTAAATTAGACATTGAAGCCGAGTTGTTCATTTTTTGGCATCCTTTTATCAGGATTGCAGGATTTCTTAATAGTGATCATAGTATTTGTGCAAGCAAACTTCTGTGTGCTTACAAGAAAGGCGACACTGAAGAAATCAAGCATATTGCTCGGTACAACACCATTTCAGATCTCGATCATGTGGTAATATGTTGTACTTAAATAGTAATTACAACATACATTTTATGCCAACTTTTCCCCTTCAGTTAATATTAACAAAGCAACAAAATTTTTGATCTGGTTAATATTTTTATCAAGGTTAACTGTTCAAGTTCAAACCATTAGTGCTTGTGCTTTTGTGCAACTACATCCTAAGTATTAATGCGGATCCTTCCCTACTAATCTCCTAAAGAACAGTATTATATTACATTTAGTCTTCAATCTGCTGACACTTGATATAGCCAATCATTCTGTTTCTTCAAAATTCTTTCTGTAGGAAGACCAGTAATAATCTTTCTCAGTTGACGACATGCCCTTTTTTATACAGGTTTCAGCAGCTGACGTTGGATCCATGGAGGAAAGCAATGAGATGGAAGTGCCTGCAGCTGTGGTAAGTCATGTTTGGTACCTCCCTGCTTTAATTTGTATGACAATAAGAACAACAATACAACATCTTCATCCTTCATTGGGTGTCAGCTACTCCTGATATAGTGATATAATTGGTATGTTGGTGGTAATAATGACCAGACATCAGTATCCATTGCCAATTTATAGACACTTGCTACAGTGAACAACTCGGTGGTGGTTCCATTTTTTGAATGTTTTCCTTTTAGTAGCTCATACAATGAAAATATTTTTTGAATTTCAACTTCTCACTCTCTGGACTCAATATTTGGAAACGTTCGCTCTTATTGGTTATGGTGAGATTAAACGCTTTCCCTTGATTACATAACAAGAAAGAGAATAAATCCTAAGCTAGATTGAATTCGAGATTCTTTTGTATTTTCAATTGACATGCTTCCATCAGACGCCAAACAAGTTTTCTAGTTGACTCCAGTCGCTCCATTAAAAAAATTATATAGGCATGCTCATAATACATAAGGGTAAGGAGTATAAGTTTTCTTATCACGAAGCTCATGTACATTTTTTATAATATAATACAACTTTTTAGGATTTTGTGTAATGAAGTGTTCACAAAGCATGGTTGCAGCAGGTAACTGCATTCAGTGAGTAGGTTTGTCATCTCTATAATTATTATGAAGTTTGGAAGTGCAAAATTAATGGGTAGTGCTTGTGCACAGTAGGAAATTGGGGATGAAACAATATACTCTGTAACAACCTGATACACGACAATAACAATGAAGTCAGAAGACAATTTATTTTGGGCATCACTATCTTGAAGTTAAGTTCAGCGCCTACCTGGGAATTACCTACAGGTAATGCATTTAGAACTGTTGAGTTTCTATTAGCAGATAAGATTTTTGGTATATCTATTTAGATGGAAAGAACTTGTTCACAAAGCATGGTTGCAGTAGGTAACTGCATTCAGTGAGTGGGTTTGTCATCTCTATAATTTGTATGCAGTTTGGAAGTACAGAATTAATAGGTAGTGCTTGTGCACAGCAGGAAATTGGGAATGAAAAAGTATACAGGTAATGCCTGCCATTGATTCTCCAATTAAAATTTGAGACTAACTATCCTTTCTTTTGTCAGGGCTATGATCCAGATTTACCTTCTAAACTTGTAGCTGCAACAGGTTATCATGTCACATTTCAACTTACACCTAATTTTATAATTATTTGTTGCCATTTGGTCTCTATGTTATGATTTATTTGAAACTTTTATATGTAGTATATTTGACATTGCTTGTGAAATGACAACACTGACACTAAATTTACTCGGTATTGGGAATGAATCAATTTCATCGTGAGATCTTGTAAGAGATTTTCTCTCGTCGGGTGTGTAAGTTGATTAATATCTTGGTCTGTTTCTCTGTTTTAATGTTTGTATGTGGAGGTTATACATAAATATTGAATTTATTACAAATATGTCCCAGGTTTGTAGTTTTGTATATTTTTCTTGTGTATGTAGGCCCTGTTGCAGAGGACATGTTCCATTGGCAAGCAACAATCATGAGGTCTGCTGACAGCCCCTTTGTAGGTGGTGTATTTCTAGTAACTATTCATTTCCCACCATATTATCCTTTCAAGCCACCTAAGGTAATCAGTCTGCAGTAAATATTACTTGTTTAAATGCATTAGTTTATGAAGAGAGTCATATTGTACTTTATTATTTGTTAGGAGCTTGAGGTTATGTTTGGAGGCTTAAGACAGTTTCATCATGAAAATGATGATGTCTTTACCATTTCATGGAAATGTAAAAAAACCAATATCAAGGTAATATGGTTGTCTGGTAAGAAGTCAAAATAGATGATATCATTAATACATGAATTAATAATCATGAAGCTTGAAAGTTCTAGTCAAAGTATAATTGTACAAACCCATGGTGTTAGATTTCTTTTGAGAGTCGAAAGAGGAGGTATCATTATAGATGGACAAACTAGATTATGAAACTTGAAAGTTCTAGTTAAATTAGAATTCTAGAAATCTGTCCCAAAAAGAAATGTAGTTCAAAGTTCTAGTACTGGGAAGTTAAAAAAAGGTAAAATAATAGTTGGAAGAACTAAGCAATAGAATTGAAAATTCTTGTCGAAGTAGAATTCTCAAAACCTATGAGTTTAGGAGTTCCTTTAGTATTTTAGATGCATTCAAATACCTCAACCATGAGGCTTAAATTGGAGTTATTTTTGAAATTATGAAGTCAACCTCAACCAAGAATAATTTAGAGCCAGCTTCGTGCTTATATTTTATTTTTGAGTCGGTTTAGGTTCTTTATGCTACATGGTTTAGCAATTCATAGGCTCTTAGGCCTTAATTGACCGACAATATGGGTGTCCCCTTATTGCGTAGAAGAGGCAAGTTTTGATGCTCATGATTAGCCTTTCTAGTCATTTACAAATGTGTTAGTCATCATTATATATAAGATCAAGGCCTGCATTATATGCGAATGTTGAGTAGTGGACGATAGAGTACTTTGGCGTTGGAGCTGGATGGCTATGATAACAATGAGATTATTGAGCTGGGTATTCCTTGAACTTGATAATGGTAGGCATTTAAGAATGATGATGATAAAGGGCATAGAACCAACCCAAGAACTAGATGGTGTGCACATTTGTAGTGAAGGTTCTTTTTTTTAATCTTGCCTGTTAAAGTATGTTTACAGGAATGAAGAAGTTGGGCATATTTTTTTTATTGACATGAGTTGTTACAAATACAGCAAGTGACCGCTGAAGAAGTTTTTGTTCTGGTTTTAATAGTTGGGAAAGACTTGATTACTATGGTTTTGGTACATAGTTATATAATGAAGCTATGATATGCCATCAACATCTAACCTTCATCTGATAAGTCTATTTGAATTTTAGACTAAATTGCTCTTGTTCCTGTAGCTTCTATTTGAATTTTAGACTAAATTCTCAAATTTAAGAAGTAGAAGGTGTATAGAATTTCTTATCCTCCAGAAAGCATGTGAACACACAAACTCCATGCCAAAACTCCAGTCCCTGACCTTGATATGTTCATGAAGGTACATAGATGATCATGACTTAATAGATAAAAATTCTACATAAAGTTACATAATTGATGATAGAGTAGCCCTTACAAAAGTAAAATGTGTTTTATAGGATAAATTCTTTTAACATAATGAGAAACAAAATACTTGAAATCAACTTGATCTTGGTATTGCCTCTATTTTCTCTCCTCTTACAGGCAACTTCATCAGAAGGACATGAAATTGTGGTGACAAACTACATCCATAAGGTATGATTATATACCCCTTTATGCTCAACCTAGCCATAGATTGACTTCGTAAAACAAACGATTCTATTCTATAATTTTGTTGAATATATCTACATAAATTTGCAACATATATATGTAATAGGCCTCCTACAGATGTTCAAATACCTAAAATTTTGTTCTTCTACACAATTTGCAGATTTTCGGATTAGATATCTGTGTAGATATTATGGTGGGAAATGCAATATTGAGGGGAATCTCTGGAGGAAAGAAGAGTCGCAACAGGTCAAAAAAGAAAGAACAGTTGTTTATATAATTCAGTGTCTGCTTAGTGTTGGAATAAGTATCTTAGTGACGTTCCTTGTTTTGTAATAATCTAATACATTTTAGATGTAGTAGTTTGGACTTGTGTTAATGTGTATTAGTGGTTCATTCTGACATGTAACATTGTAAACTTTATGTACGATTTTGTTTGTAATATTAACAAAATCAAGTTGAGACGAGTGTTATAATAGTGTAATTAATACTCATACTTAGTTTCATTACAGATATTTTTGGTCTTACAGGTTCATGCCAAATGTATTCAAATTATTATTTTTTTTTTCAAAAAAGATTTTTATAACGGTTAAAACAGTTACATAAGTGAAAATAGTAACGGAAGATCACATGTTTCTAATGGTTATAACTGTGACAAAAAAAATTTAGTCACGGTTATAACCGTTACGAAAAGCGTTACAATATTTATTTTCGTAACGGTTATAACCGTGACTAAATCCGTTACGAAAATTAGCCACGGCCAGTTAGTTACGGTTATAACCGTGACGACATGTAAGCACGACTTCGTAAAAATAGAATTCACCGACATCGATCCCTTCAAAGGGGTTGAGTCTTATTATTCTTCGGAGGCTTGTCTATATGACGAATCCAAGAAACACATAACTGACGAACTGGAGGCCGTCATAGGTCCAGAGGAACCCTTGAGAATTCATCTCCAGGCCCATAAACTGGGCAAAGCTGTATCCCTTGTCGCAACTTTGCATAAAGAGGTTCCCGGTTCCTCCACCCCAGCAGCACAGTTGGAGCCTAAGGTCATCCGACTCCCAAGGACCAGCCAAGAACCCGTCATAGGGCCGATGGTGATCCGATTGCCAAAACCCAATCAAAGATGACCGGAAGACAAAAGGCCCTCTGGGAGCCGACGGTGATCCGATTGCCAAGATCCAGTCAAAAGCATTCGGAAGACACGAAGTCTCCTGCTGAGCCAATGGTCATCCGTCTTCCCAAGACGGGCCGACAACTAAATGTCGACCCGACACCCTCAAACAAGCTAATGCCACAAGCTGAACCGTGGGTGGTCAAGTTTCCCAGGACAGCGTCCCAACCTCCGATCATGCAGGGGATAGCTGAAGAGGATGCAGAACTCGCAATGTGTCTGGTTGCAAAGGTGGATAGTCCCCCTCCTGATGATGTAATCCCTGTGGACAAAATTCCTTATTTCATCAATAAGAGGCTGCCATTGAACTATCTGAGTGTAATGAGCTCAATCTAATGTATACTGCGGGACTCGTTCGGGACAATAACCTGCACACTCATGTGACAACCGTCCGTACCGCAAATCAACTTGCTCCAATTAAAGTTGTTGTAATAATCTCGAGGTTTCCAGACAGAGCTGACAGCTGCAGAGGCGATCGCCGACCGTTGTCGTAATTCAGACCTAGGGTAGCCTCCATGTCGTACCCCTACTTTTGCATGAAGTACTTTGCCTGAGGACTACTTTTCGGCCAAAGACGATCGTGTGATCCCCTTCTCTTCTTTTCGAAAACAAAAATGTTGTACCGACGATCTTACGACGGACTACTGTTAAGATGTCTGTCAGATGCAGAAGCCAAAGAATCCTTACGCGAGGCTCACGACGGCATTTGTGGGGCTCACCAACTGGGTCCGAAGTTGTAGGACCATCTCCGTCGGATGGTTTACTATTGGCCTACGATGGTAGCAGACACAGTCGATTATGCAAAGAAGTGCAAGGCTTGTCAGATCCACACCGATTTCATACATCTGCCATCTGAGTTCTTGCACCCAACAGCGGCTTCTTGGCCATTTGAAGCATGGGGAATGGACATTGTTGGCCCATTCACCCCGCCGTCGTCTATAGGGCACCGATTTATTCTTGTAATCCCTGACTACTTCTCCAAATAGGCGAAAGCTATTCCGTTGGAAGAGGTAAAGACATCAAACATGATTAGTTTCATAAAACATCACATCATTTACCGTTTTGGACTGCCAAGGAGGATCATTCATGACAACGGTCCGCAGTTCGCAAGCCATGCCTTCTATCGATTCTACGATAAGAACCGAATTCAGAATATGGCTTCAACAGCCTACAACCCCTCAGCTAATGGTCTGGCTAAAGCCTTTAACAAGACCATAATCAAGCTTCTCAAGAAGTTCATGTCTTCAAACAAGCACGATTGGAATGAAAAGTTGGGCGAATGCTTATGGGCATACCGCACTACGAGTCAGATGGCTATAGAAAATACACCATTCTCTCTGGTGGATGGGAGCGAGATAGTTCTCCCATTTGAGACTCAGACCCCCTCACTTTGTGTGGCCCTTACTTACCGGTTAACATCGTACGATAACTACCATCGACGGCTACAAGAATTGGAAGCATTAGACGAAAAGCGCTTGCAAGCTCAACAAAGCAACGAGTTCTATCAAGCACGCATCTCTCGAGCCTTCAATAAGATAGTCAAGCGAAGGACATTCCAATTAGGCGATCTCGTCTGGACCGTTCGTAAACCGATGGTCATGACTCACAAAACAGCCAACAAATTTCTAGCCCAAGTGGGAGGGTCCATACGTCATCGAGACCATATTCTCCAACGGCGCATACTGGCTCATAAAATAGAACGGAGACTTACTCATGATGCCCATAAACAGCAAATTCCTGAAGAAAAACTATGTCTAAGGACATGATGGTACCCCTCAAACCATTAAATCTTCCAAACTATCGAGTTAAATACACCAAGTACCTCTAAACTCACACTCTATCGCATCTTCCTGAGTGGTGAGTCATATACTATGATACCTCCGAACTCACACTCTATCGCATCTTCCTGAGTGGTGATTCATGTACGATGATACCTCTGAACTCCCACTCTAATGCTTTACCTCACAGGAGTCTGCCCAGTTTATCATTATCTCTGAGCAGACTTTCTGGTCCTGATTATCGTGTGTCACATCCATATTATCTCTGATACCGATAATTTTCCGACTTAACACCTGTTCCCAACCCGGGATAGAATACATGGTGTTAAGACCACTAAACCTATCACGTCCTTATTACCTCTATTGGTTTTGTCTCAAAATCTATTACTCGTACCACCAGTGCACAAAAGAGTAATAGGTCCCCCAAAGATTATTCTTGATTATGGTGTATCACGTCCATATTACCTCTGATACGATAGTCTCTTGACTTAACACCTGTACCCAACCCAGGATAAAAGATATAGTATTAAGACCACAAAACCTATCACGTCCATATTACCTCTGTTAGGTTTTGTCTCAAAATCTATTCCACCAAAGATTATGCCTGATTATCATGTGTCACGTCCATATTACCTCTGATGCTGATAGTCTTTCATCTTAACACCTGTACCTAACCCGGGATAAACGACACAGTGTTAAGACTACAAAATCTGTCACGTCCATATTACCTCTGTTGGGTTTTGTTTTAACTCTATTACCCGTACCGCCAGTGCGTAGAAGGATAATAGGTCCACAAAAGTTATCCTAATATATTACTCGCACCATCAGTGTACCAAAGAGTAGTAGGTCCACAAAATATTATTTAAATCTATTTGCTCGTATTACCAGATGCGCAAAAGGGCAATAGGTCCACAAAAAAGTCCCCAATGGGATGTCCTTTATCAAACAAATATGTTATATTAGGCCCTCTAGTACAAGCACCATAGATACTACAAATAACGAATGGAGTAAATATATTTTTCTTATTCAAAATCAGTTACATTCATAGGACTACATCAGCAGCAGAAAGAAAAGGAAGGAAAATCTAGCAATACATAGTTTGGTCAGTTTGACAGCACTTCGCCTTTACCAAAAAGCAGTTTCGTGGCCCTCGAAAGAAGTCATATTTTACTGCTGAGAAGCAAACAAGGCTGTTGAATCCCCAAGGAGCTGCACGGAGGAGGACAAATATAGCATGCTTTTCTCCCCTCCGTATTGCGAATACATTAGCCCCGCTCCTCCAAAAGACCATACCTTCAAAACAACATCCCTAATGGTGGTTTTGCCTACTTGGAGAGTCGTAAAAATATGACGTTCAGGATGATGCCTGACTACCATCCAACTCTCTGAGGTATAAAGGTTCTTCATACCACATAGGGAAAACTCTTCCGAAGCATGAGTTCTGAGTTGTCTGATGTGTATGCCAAAATGGCGTAGGAAAAACTCTTCCGAAGCATAGAAAGTTTTGAGCTGTCTAATGTGTGTGTCAGAAAGGTGCATTTTTACTCTATCGTCGATACCTGTCCTGGAGAAATTCAATAGCCGGATGCCTGTAAAAAAAGGGGGGGTCAGCATGTAGAAAAAAAACAACATTCAGCCAAAAAATACCTATGCAGCCCAGTTATGAGGAATGTGCATGCGGCTCAGTCTTAAACGCACTCATATGGTTCTGTTATACAAATATTCTTGCGGCCAAACAATGAGGCATTTATGCGGATCAGTTATGAGATGCATATGCAGTTTGGTCACGAGGCATCCACACGGTTCAGCCCTGTAGCGCTCATGCGGCTCAAGTATGTGGCATTCATGAAGGTCGGTAGCGCTTATGCGGTTCAACCCATACGTCTCCATCATATAAAACATATGCAGTCCCATGAAATGGGGGATATATTGATCATGTCCAAAGTACCGAGGTAATTTATGACAAGCCAGCGCATAGAATATGAGATATGGCCGTTCAAATTTTAGTCACAACTTTCTCACCGTCCTTACCCTTAACAGAGGCTCGCACATCAGGATGAATGGGAGGAGAGTCCGCAACACTCGACGGAGAGGCGAGCCCCTTCCCTTTGGCCGTAGCATCAGTCGACTTGGAAGCTTTCAGATCAATGGCTAACCGGGACAGAAAGATGACGAAGATGATGAAGATGAAGGAGAAAAAGTTGAAGGAAAAAACTCTCTCCGTATGGCCCATATTTATATCTCTTCAAAGTGGAAACAGATGAACATCGCTTCAATTTTTGTATCCATTAAAGATAATGATGACGTTTGGGGATTTTTATCCTTAATAACCATCATCATCGCTTCGATTCCGGTATCCATTAAGGATAATGATGACGTTTGGGGATTTTATCCTTAGTAACCGTCAGCTTTATCTAGAAAAAGATCCCAAATCAAAAACCAAATCAAGAAATTAAATGCAGCAGTGACAGCTGGCAGACAAGATCTCCCTGCAGCACAATACCTACCTGCGGCCTAAAACGTCTCTGTGGCTCAAAATGCTTCTGCGGTACGATGTCTCTTCTGACTCGATGATTTTTCTGCGGCTTGATATATGTTCATGCTTCTTATTCAATGTATTCTAAATTTGCAATTTGAAAACTTTAAAAGGGGTCTTGTAGAAGCATAGAAAATATGGTATTCATGCGGATCACAACTGACAGCATGAGTACCCTGGAACAGATTGACCCGTATAACAAAGAGCCGCATGACAGACTCAGCACGCCCCCTGCGGCCCATCTTCACTAGACTGATTTTTGAGCCACAGAGAGAATAGTTACTTATGCAGCCAAGCTGATCAATCCTTTTGATAGAGCTGACAAACTCTAGCATGACTGACAACTCTGACACTGTGACAAAAAGAAGATAAGACATGATTAGACTGGACATTGCCATGCGGCCAAAAGGACTGCAACCCGAGCTACATACGGCTCAATCTATGTACTTCATACGGGCAAGCGTAACAGCAATCTGAGCCATATAAGCATTATACAGCTCAAAATATAGAACCTACGCGGCTCAAAAGTCCCCAAGCTACATACGGACTAAGGGAGACGGTCGTTTGAGTCTTATGCAGCCTAGCATGGCTGAACTCTGAAGGGCCTATACGGCTCAAGGTGACTCAAGTAGACTGATCCTATCTTACGATGAGACACGTGGCAGGCTGACCAAGTCTCAACCACCCAGATTTGCTACAACAAAATCTCAACAACCCCCATCAGCTGGCAGCCCAAGATCGAGTCTTTGTGCGCTGTGAGAGACACGTGGCCACGTGGCCCTTTATGCAGCCTAAAAATCTACTATTGTAGAAAACACTATAAATAGCAGGGTACCACACCCAAGCAAATGGTTGGCAATCCAAGGCTGGTAACCTACGAAAGGCAATTTCTTCGAGAGCAAGTAGCACGTCAGATAGTCCAAGGAGTAAGGCAGAGTTGCTACACTTTCCTGAGCCTCTATCGTCACCCCCTAGAATCAAAACTAAACAATTGTACTTAGATTGTTTCTAGGCTTTCTTCCTAGGTTTTTTCTTGTACAAGCGAGTTTGCAATCAAGTTCAATTCATCTGTAATATGTTGTGCTTTATATTTTATGGCAAACATCGTGGATCTATAGGAGGTTTCTTTTCTCACTTATGTAGCAAAGACTTTGCAATTGATCCCACTAATTTAGGATTCAGAAAGTTTCTCTCTTCTGTGATTGCGACAAGTCTGTAATAGACCCTTGTAGCCATGATTAATAAAAAGAGTCTTTTCTGAACTTTATTCTGAGAATGTCTCTGTCTTTGGCTGGTCTGTGCGTCCTACTGCACCTTCAGGAAGCTCTGGCCAATAGCTGCTTCAGGAAGTTGCTTGCTTTGGCCGAGCAATTGACGTACATTTGGAGGATTGTGCGTACAAGAAAGTCAGAATATGTCTTGATAGAGATCAATCTTCTAGTATGCGTACCAAGACGAAAGACGCTTGTACTTTAATGAAGACTAAGTCTATTATAGACTCCTCTAGGGTCTACTGAACCTGTGATCGAACCTTTGTATAAGAAATAGGATTAGTCCTTTACGTATAGCCTTGATAAATCTGTACTAGATCTTTGTAGGCATAATAATAATAGAACTTCTTTCCGTATCTTCTGTTGTCTTTTTAATACTCGGTCTGTGCCTATGTATCATCTGCGCTGTGGTGGAGGAACATTATCAGCTGAGATTTTTCATGCTTCTATAAGCCCCCCTTCAAAGTGTCCCGAACTTGGGTCAAGCTCGGGTACTTTAAACAGAAGCATAAACATGTGGCATAATCGTACGTGCTTGGTGATGTTTCAGATTCTTGTCTCTGTGTATATAACTACGAAGAGTCTGTAATAGGTCTTTATAGCCACATATTTCTGTATAAAAACTTTTTTGTTCCCTTATTTTTTATCAACATAAGAAGGGGTCATTATTGAAGACACGCCTAACCAGAGGTAATATGAACATGGTAGGCCTAATCTTCGCTGGGATATAGAACAACAATTCATAGGTAGTATGAACGTGAACTATTTTCCAGATAGCCATGATAATTATAGGATCAATATGGAGAGAATGACTACTCAGAGGTAATATGGACGTGGTAGCCACATCGTCAGGGTGTAAAGAAGCAACCCAGAGGTAATATAGATGTGAAGTGCTTCATCTACTGGAGGGAAGATATAGAAGAAAGGAATCACCTTACCAGAACCCATAGGCACTCTTAGGGGATGGGAGAGCCTATGTCAGTTTCATCTTCAGGCGTAATACTTCTTTAGGAACTTGCCCTTGATGGGCATCATTAGCAAGTCACTATTGGGTTTGGCTAGTTGATAAGCACCGTTGGAGTATACCACTTCTATGATGAACGGTCCTTCCCACTTGGGCTTGAACTTTTTAACCATCTTGCGAGTCATCACCATCGGCCTTGGCACTGCTAAGATGAGGTCGCCCACTTGGTATAATCTTTCCTGGACTCTTTTGTTGAAGGCCCCAGAAATATGAGCTTCGTAAAGCTCGATCCTTTGCTGTGCTAGCCAGCATTTTTCATCTAACGCTTCCAACTCTTATAACCGTCTGTGCTGGTTATCTTCGTTAGTCAGCTGATTGGTGATAGATACCCATAAAGACAGGATTTGAATCTCCAAGGGGAGCACTGCTTCATTTCCGTAGACCAGAATGAACGGTGTATTGCTCGTTGGTGTTCGTACGGTCGTACAGTATGCCCATAGGCATTCAACCAACTTCTTCTTCCAGTTGTATTTTTTAGAGGACACAACTTTCTTGAGCAGTTTGAGGATAGTTTTGTTGAATGCTTCGACCAACACATTAGCCGTCGGGTTATAGGCCATTGATGCCACATTCTGTATTTGGTTCTTGTCACAGAACCGTTGGAAGGCATGTCTCACGAACTAGGGGCCATTATCATAGACAATTCTTCTAGGGACCCCGAACCGGCAGATGATGTGGTGCTTGATGAAGCTGATCACGTTCGAGGCGTTTACTTCTGCCAATGACACTGCTTTTGCCTACTTAGAGAAGTAGTCCGTGATGGCAAGGATAAACCGATATCCTTTGGATAAAGGCAGGCTGATTGGCCTAACAATATCTATTCCCTATGATACATATGGACAGGAGGCCACAGTAGGGTGTAGATGCTCCGATAGTCAGTAAATAAAGTTTGCATGCAACTAACATGTCTGACACTTCTTCGTATATTCTACGGTGTCCGCTATTATAGTGGGCCAGTAATAGCCCATGCGGCACAGTCAGTCATGCAACTTGGGCCCGGGTTGATGAGCTCCATAAGTCCTATCGTATGCCTCTCGGAGCGCTTCATGTGCCTCTGTCTGGGATAGGCACCTGAGGAGGAGTCCATCGTAAGAACGACGGTACAACATTTTGCTATCTGTGTCATAGAAAAATCAGAGGGAACTTCTCCTGACGGAAGCTGTCTCCTTCGGGTCTTCGGGTAGAATCCCGTAGACCGCGTAGTTGATGAACGGGAAACGCCAGTCCCGTACATCTACGTTGGCCTCCGCTTGGACTGAATAACTTTGGCATGTGCACAAAGCGTTCTTCGGACAGACGAGTTCTTGCCCCATCATCGTAATGGTATATTATGATCTTCCAAGAGCTGCGAGAGAGATGGCGAGACCGGCGAGGGCATCGGCCTCCAAATTTTCTAAACGTGGTATATGTTCTATAAAGAAACCTGTCAACATAGAGATGGTTTCGATGGCCGCCTGATGGTAGGGAATTAGGTCATCATGATGGACCTTATATTGCCCTCGAACTTGGCTAATGATCAGCTTTGAGTCCCCATAGGCTTCGATGTAGTCAAGCCCTAACTGTTTAGCGAGTTGTAGCCTAATGATGAGGGCATTGTACTAAGCAATGTTGTTGGCAGATGACTCCACGAACGAGTAGGCATGATGGATGATCAGGCCGTCGGGGGTAATGAGGACAACCCCTACTCTCGCTTCAATCTTACCCTTAGGTCTTGTTCTTGAAGCACCATCAAATAACAGTTGCCATACGGGGTTGTCTGAGACAGCATTAGATTCTAAGACTTCATCGGGGATGTCATCTTAGAGCTTTGATGTCTCTGGCACAAGGTGTACTGCTAGGAAATTGGCAAACGCTTGGCCTTTAACTTCCTTTTGAGGGACAAATACCATGTCATAAGGAGTTAAGAGTATGGCCCAGGTGGCTAACCTCGAGTTCAAAGCCCCTGGCTTGGTCATAAGGACGCTGAGGGGGTTGATTCGGGAGATGACGTAGATCGTCTGTCCGGTCACATAGTGATGTATTTTCTGAATGGCGAAGAGTAAAGTAAGACACTCCTTCTCGACATGATTGTACCAGTGCTCGGCTCCAATCATGGTTCTGCTGAGGTAATAGATGGCCTGCTCGTGTCCTTCATCGCTCTTCTGGGCCAGTAATGCCATGAGAGAGTGATCCATGGCTCGGACATAGAGTAGAAAAGGTCTTTTTATTACTGGAACAACCAGAACAGGGGGACTGGTGAGGTACTTCTTGATGTCATCGAATGCTTGCTAGCACTCTTTGGTCCAAACAAAGGAGACCTCCATTTTCATCAGTTTGGTGAGGGCTGGCATCGACCAGAGAGGTTTGCTTTGAATCTTCTGATGTATGCCAGACGTCCTTGCAGGCCTCGAAGTTCCCTAAGATTCTTCGGAAGAGCCATGTCCAGGATTGCCTTCGTCTTCTCTGGATAAATATGGATTCCCTTCGCCATGACGATGAAGCCTAAGAACTTGTCGCTGGAGATGCCTAAAAAGACTTGGTCGGATTCATCTTTAGTTGGTGTGTCCACATTATGTCGAACATTGTTCATAAGTCGTCTAAGTAGCTGGACTTGACTTTGCCCTTGACGGCAATGTCATCGACGTAACACTCCACCGTATTTCGAAGATGTTCATAGAATATGGTACTCATAGCCACCTGGTAGCTTGTACCCGCATTCTTCAATCTGAAGGGCATAACTGTATAACAATATATCCCTTTCGGAGTCCGAAACGAAGTATGTTTTTCATCCTCGAGAAACATCTTGATTTGGTTGTAGCTTGAGAAGCCATCCGTAAAGGACTTAAGCTCAAAGCCACAAGTGTTGTCGATCATTACGTCTGTGATTGGGAGAGAGAATTCATCTATTGGACAGGCCGAGTTGAGATCCCAGAAGTCTATGCAGACTATAATCTTCATGTTCTTATTGGTAAACAATACGATATTAGCCACTCAGTCTAGGTACTGTTCTTTTCGGATGAAGCCACTCTCAAGCAGTTTATCGACTTCTTCTTCGATGGCTTCTATAATATTGGGACGGAAGCGACGATGATGATGTTAGACAGGTTTGGTGTCAGGTAGAATGTTAAGCCGGTGTATAGAGGCTTATGGGTCCAAATCTGATATATCTTTATAGTTCTAGGCAAAGACGTCTATATACTCTTGGACCAGCTGTAATAGAGAGTCTTTGTCGTATCCTGTCAGACTTCTGCTGACAAAGATGGGTTTAGGTGAAGTTTCATCCCCTAAGTTGATCTGGATGACTTCGTCCTCGGTGGGAGGCTCTCGCTATTCGAAATGCCATTCCCACTGAGAGCCAAGGCGTTAAGCCCAGGGCTCCTCTTCGAAAAATCGAGTGCCTGGTCTTCTTCCTCTGCGGGATCGTCCGTTGAAACCATGTTGACAGATAGTACCTTCAAGAGGTCCCGCCTATACTGGTATCAGAATCCAGGTTGAAGAGCCAAAGAATGCGAGTGTAGTGGAGCCTCTGGTTCTGAACTCCCTGAAGTGGTCATGGGAGTAATATACCCTAACCCACGACGAGTACGTTGGTAGTAGTTCTAAGGCTTCCCCTTCGGAGTATGAACTCTTAAGGGAAGCCATCGACCTTTACCGTAGTTCACCCCTTTGTTGCTATTCAGGTCGTATCCTATCTTTGGATATGATACTTAGCTTAAGTAGTATAGCGTACAGTAACATCTTACCGTCGTCGGGTTTCGATTCTCCTGTGGCTGGCCGCTGCGGATGTTCCAGTCGACCGAAGATGATAGGTTGCTCCTGCGGGTTCCTTGGTGGGACTAGGAAGTAGGAGCCTTTGGAGGGGAAAACTCGGTTTACAAGGTTGGTGATTGTCACTTGCGTTTGTTGAGTACATAAAGCATTGTCTAAGAAGTACTTAGTGTTCCAATACGTACATGAGTAATTCGAAGACAACTTTCTATTAATAAAATGCAAAATTTTACCTCGATGGATTACATCATCTAAAGACTGTGCCTCGGTATTGGTGCAGATGTTATCTTGTAATTCCTTTTGGGCAAGAGCTGCTACAAAAAGAGGTAGAGGAGATTTTTACTTCATCTTGATCATCGTGGGAGGCGCATCCTGAGTATCCTGCAGCTTGGTTCCGTCGGAGGCGACCGTGCTGCAGCCTTGCCCCGAAGTTTAATGACCAGAGAGCTGGAGTCTTAGGTGGCTTCCCTTTCAGTCAAACCATCATGGGGCCTTCCATGACGACTACAGCTTTTGCTTCGTCGTCAGCAACGTTTGACTCATAGTCCCAAGGGAGTGGTTTGTACAAATCGGCATCCGTATAATATGCTTCGAGACCTCGGAATGGGTCGATATCAGCAAACTCCGTCTTGACGGTCACGTCACTGGCTACGTACTTCATACACCGCTGAAGGATGGAGAGGACGATCATGTACTCATGGATCTATGGCCGTCCAAGCAATATGTTGTAATTTATGTCCGTATCGATGACGTAACAGGTAACCTTAGTATGAAGATCACCTATTTGGCACTTCAATCGGATCTTGTCCATAGGCTCACTCTTTACTACGTTGAAGCCGCTGATGATGGTGTTCGATGCTGTGAGACGGTACATCGGGATTCGTAGAGTTTGGAGCAAACTTCAAGGGATGATGTTGTTCAAGGAGCCCGGGTCAATGTGAATGTGATCGACCTTGATGGCACCCACGTATCCTGTGTAGTATAGGGGTCGGTTGTGTCGGTTGTTCATTAGCAGCATATCGTGCTCCGTAAAGGTAATGTTAGGAATCATCTTGACCACGTAATGGCAATGTGGACATGCCACAGGATCTTCCTAGGGCTGCTTCATAAGCCTCTGCATTCTGCAGCGCCTCGCTGAGGGCGTCCTGAGTTACTTTGGAGTGCCGGAGAAGCTCGAAGAGTGATAACCGAGCCGGCGTGTTGGCCAACTGTGCCAGTATATCGAAGTTGTAGGGCTTGATCGGACCTATTGTCGAGTCCTTTCGTAGAGGCTTATTGTCATGACCCGCAATCGCTTTTCGGATACGAAGCGTGTCCAAGTCCAGCCTATGCCGCAGTGTCCGCGGTAGAACATTATCTAGTATACACGAGTCACAGGAGTCTATTGAACTAACTTGACAGTCAAGATCTCATCCACAGAAATATGATACAATCAACTCAAATAAGACTGAATAAAGAATAATAATATAAAATAAAGTATCAAGTTCATTGAGAATTCTAGTTACGTCCGGTGGACAGAAATCTACTACCAATAGACAAAAATAAAATAGAACATGAAAATGAAATAATTGAGTCCAAACTGCAAATCATCAAGATATCCTCAGCTGCAGTGGTACCGTGGTCCAATGCTTGCTCAAACCTGCTCGCGTGCACCTGGCTCAATACTCCGCTAAACCTGAAGAGATCATCAGGTCCTCAAGGGACTAGCAAGATACATAATATACAAGCCTTTCTAACAGTTTATCATGTATGAAGGAAATCCAGGATATAAACAGGAAAAGACTAAGCGATCACGATACATGAATATAAGAACAACTACACATAAATGAACTGCTGGAAGAAAAAGTAACACACAGTTTTCTAAATAAAGGTAATTTTGAAATTTTATAATTTTAATCTTTTAATAATGTTATTTAAATCATGATATAATTTTGGTGATTTTTAATTATTTTAGAACTATTTTATTGGTAATTTGTGATTTTGGAGTTTTGCTAGTGAAACCCTAGAGACTACTTGACCTAGAGCCTAACCATGTGATTAGGATGTTTTATTTATCATTTTTGGCCTAGGAGTATTTTGGCTATTTTGGTTTCTTGGAATTATTTGTAAATTGTTTGAGTGATGATTGTTATTTTTGACTTTTGTTAGTTGAGACTTTGGAGACTAACCTAGGTGTTGATATTGACTAGGGTGACTTGGTTAGCATGGTGGGAACCTAGTCTAACTTAAGTCGACCCAAGATGACTTATTTTGAACCAAGTTTCATAGAGAGATTAAGTGTTTTAGGTGCATAGGTTTTTGACTTAGAGATTGACCCATTTAGCATGGCACTTGGCCCAAAGCCCATTAGTCATCAACCCTAACCCTAATTCTTCCATTCTTGGTCGGCCCCCTAGGGATTCCCCCCTCTATTTAATGTCTCTTATTCCTTTCTTGCCTCTTCTTACTCCACATCTATTTTTGGCAAGAGCAAGGTTTGTCCATTCTTCAATCCTTCCCATTTTATTCATTTCTCTTCCTTTTTAACCCTAGTCTTTTGCAATAGAATCTAAACCATGTATATTTATTGTTCCTGATGTAAAATCTCAGCTTTTGAACAATTTGGGACTTTTGTGTTGCATGAATGATTCTCATTTTTGGACCTTTTTCTTGTATTTGACACTCAATAGGTAAACTATCCAAACCAATTCATTTTCTTGATTTCTTTGCATGGTTGCATAGATCTAGGAGTCCCCTATCTATAGATAAAATTTGGTAGGATTTTGTATCATTTTTGTGTCCGTATCGGACACATATCAGTGTTTGTACCTAGGTGTTTGATAAAATGCCACAGTGAATAATTTCATGTTATTTTCGAAAAGTATTTGAATGGAATTGTTGATCTATATGTTCACTATGATTCCCTGTATTACTGAGCCACTTTTCGAGTCGTGCCCGTGTCCAAAATGGGCACGAATATGCTCGCTGCACACTCGAACAGTGTCCTGCTGCTCGACGTGTCGTGTGCACTGGACACGACACGATTAGGTTTGATTTTCTTGGAGACAAAGCGGCATTGACTGACATCTCGTGCCTAAAGTACGAAGCAAATCCCTCGAGTATTTCATAAAAAATCGAGCTCGCATGGGATTTGTATTGTACGTGCACAGCCTGTATCGGGCTCTGATATGGCGTTGCTATCGCGACACGACATGGCGTGATGATGTGTTAGGCTCCTAGACACGTAGCCCTACCCTAGGCGAATACGTAGACACGTGCACAAATGGTGTCGTATCGTGTGTCGTGTCCTTGACTCACACATACGCGTGTATGAGACTTGCGTGTCATGTGTCTGTACGTATTCGAAAGGGTATGGACAGTTGTATCTTGATTTTGTGGACACTATCGACATGTATGACCACTTACATGTGCACGATTGATACCAACCATTTAATTGACGATTTATGTTAAATTCGAATCAAAGTTTGGTGTTTCTCCAACTGTTTGATACCATGTTCTGTTAATTAGTTTCTGAGATTTAATTATTAGTTTTAAACTGATGTTGGATGTTAAATTAATAATGTTAGAACATATTACTATGTCTGATGAAGGTTTACATTGTTTGGGTTCAGGTGTTATGATTGGTTGTTCGATTTGTGTTTTCTGGAGCCTGTGTGACACTGAATCTGAACACTACACTCTGCACACACACACCCCACTCACTCCTCTTCACTGTCCAGCCCTCCACATTCCATTCACCTTCACATTTAACTAACACACACTAACC
>JANAVB010030019.1:840844-921149 GCA_029216955.1 Iris pallida
ACTCGAATGGGGTTGACATAGCAGTAAATAAACTCAATCACAACTAAGGAAGAAGAAGACACGAAATGATATAGAACTCAAGGAAAACAGAAGATGAATAGTCTAAGGTAATATCCCAGTAAAATCCAGAGTACATATCTCAGCTACTGATATGAAGAATATATACAACTCAACATCTCTGAACAGAAGTAAATCTAGTAAACAGTCTCAAGACAACATATGTAAGATAAACTAACTAAGTGAGTCTAGGCAGTAGGGGTGATGGCCTCAGCTAGAGCTGTCCCGTAGAAGGTATCCTCCCAGGCTCCCCTCGTCCTCTGTAATATTTTCAACAGGTCCAGTCAGGACAGGAGCGAGTACAGTACATCTCAACAGTTCATAGCAGGTTAGAAATATAATCATACAGTAAAGTAAGATATAGATATGAAGAAATCAGTATGTAAACAGTGAGAGAGAACTGTAATGGAAATATAGACTATAAGTAAAGAGCTACCAGTGACTAGTGATTTAGAGTACAAAGTCGACATGTGAACGGCTTGATTGTACATGGCTATACTAAAGAGGCGTAATGGCTATTCTACTTTAGAATGTTTCTACTCCCCCGTACCCCAACTAATACAAAAGGATCCAACCAGGTATGTTATGATTCTATGTAACAGCCCCGAAGGGTGGTTAAGCCCCAAAGGGTGATATGCCCCCAAAGGGTGATAAGCCCCCAAAGGGTGATAAGCCTCCGAAGGGTGATATCCCCCGAAGGGTGGTACATAGTAGTACCATAAAGGAGGATTCTGATAGACCCAATAAATGGGATAAGGATTCAGAGAAGACACTGTGATCATATGAGTATATATCACAAGTGATCAAAGAACCAAAGAAGCATATGATACGCCATGTAAGTGAAATGCACAGAACATAGAGTACCCGATGCACCTGAAGGGATAACATCTCAAGAAGGGATCCATATAGTACTAATCCGTGTGACCAACGTGACAGTATCAAGTAAAGTAATTTAATACAGAAAATAATTCTAAGCAGGATATGAAATGATCAGAGAATGTACTCGCCTATATCTGAGTGTCCGGTGAAAATACTGTCCGAGGAGTGGTGTCTGGCTCCTATTCAGAACAGCACAAGTCACAACAAGTCCAGAATGGTAAAGTTAAGCACTACAATGCATTCTACATGAGTCCAGATCAAACTAGGCTAAAGTCAACTCTTGGTCAACTCTAGAAGTCAAACTAGGTCAACTATGGACAACAAGCCATTCTAGGTCTAACCAAGCCTAGTCTAGCAATCACACACCAATCACAAGGCTATACAAGTCTATCAACACACAAATCACATGTGTATATATATGCCATATATACATAGGCTACAATATAGGAATCTACATAAGTAAATACAATCTATATTGGTAAATACATTGCTTCCACACATTATATACATATATTATACTAAGTTAATATAGTTATAACACACACATATATATATAGGCTACCTTATATTACATTGCATTTCACTCTAGGTTATATATTATATATGCATATATAGACATAGAGAGGGATGGGGGACATTGCATATGTGGATGTGATATATGTAAGGATGTGTGTGATCATGGAGGTGCACAACAAAACAAGGAAATCAAATGCTAATTATAAGTTACACTACCATGGCACAAGCTAACAAGTATACCTTTACCCATCACATTACACATTTTTACTAGATTAGATATTATCTATATATACTTACATATATACATACATAGAGGAAAAAAAATATGTATGTCAAGAATGTGTGTGTGTGTATAAATGTGTGGCTGTATGTGTGTTTGATACATGAGGGTTCATGTGTGGTGTGCTATAAAAAAATATGAATAAATCTGTGAACAATGTAGAAAAGAATAGTGTGTAGATATCAGTACAATATGTAATAGCATAGGCCTGTGGGTTTTCAGTTTTGTGTATGTGTGTGACAAATATGGAGGGGTGTGAGGCTGTGTGTGTTAAGTAGAGGCCTGTGTGTGAATGGTGTGTGTCTCATGTGTAATTTTAGGAAAACAGTGAAAGGGGATCTCAGAATTTACAATAACTGAACTCAGTTATGTGGCAAATCTGTGGTGTCAATGTGTATGTGTGTGTGTCAACATCACAGGACAGTGAGCTTGTGTGTGTTTAGGCTAGACATGTGTGTGTACAGTGTATAGAAAAGTTTTCAGGATATCAAAACACATTCCAGACTTTGACCTATCTCAGGTATCAATGAACCCAGATTTCTCTAACACCAAAACAAACTCAGTTTTTGGGTTCAAAATAACGGTGAATAATAATATGGTTCTCAGGTTTGATGACAGGGAAAAAACATAATAGAGTGTGGGTGTGTAAACTCAGATTCTAGGAGCAATGTTCTCAGGAATGTACTATACAGAGATTTAGTATATGAAGCTCAATCAAGGAACCAAATCAAGTTATAATCTCAGTTTAAAAAGGAAAGAAAATCAGTTATAAATGAATTCAACTTAGTTTGAGAAAACTGGAAAATTAGTACAATATTAAAAGGAAGACATGGCAGTTCAATCATAGCCAACTTCAGTTTTCTACTTAATCAGTGAATCAATTTCACATGCATCTACCAAATCAAATTGGCCTATCCATCCTTCATCAATTAACAATTATGTAGGTGAGTCCTATTTATCATTCAATCATCATAAAGTCAGGAAAACGAAGATCAATATCCAGTTAGCATATGGTGTTCTCTGTTTCAGTTAACTGACAGTTAACTCCTATGAATCCCAACATCAAAATCAAAATTGAAACCTACATCCTATCACAATCAGTATTCCATATTGAACCATCATTAAATTCTCAATTTTTTGACAGGGAATAAATAGAGTGATCAGTGACAGTGAGCTTGTTCAGTACAATGGGAAAAAGCTTGACAGTACATGAAAATAATCAGTTTATTTAGGAAGAATTGAAAACAATCAGTTCATTTAAGAAGAATACCATCTCAGGTTAAATAGGAAATCAATCCTATCCATTCGAATCCAACACCAATGCTAAATTTCCATTTTCAGCTCAAAAGCCCATATTTGAATTGAAATATTCAATAATATGAAGCAACAGATATGTGAGACTAAATTGTAGTTGAAAAACATCAATAACATGGATTAATAGCTCAGGAAATTGAAAGAAAAATAATGTATCAACATGTATCAGACCCTGTGAATAGTTAACATGTCGATCGACCCAATTCGAACCATCCTTCCACATTAAACCCAACCCAATCATGTAAGCTAATCTAATATAGTTTATATATTATATTTAGGATTAATTTAGCCAAATTAAACATGTATTTAAACATTAATCAACTAAATGAACACAGGGAACACAAACAATACAAAACTGGACAGCAATCATCGTGCACGTGTGCCGTGTCCTCGTGCACACGACACGAGCCAAACAAGGACACGAGCTCGTGCACCTAGGTTCACCACACATAGGGCTTAGTGCCTAGGACCCTGATACGAGCCAACGTGTCGCTGTGTCCATACGGGAAACCCGTATCAGAGCGTGATTCCTGTGTGCACAGTTCGTGCACGAAATCAGTGCGTAAGTGATTACGTGTTCGACTCGACACGAAGAGTCATAAAATTTTGGGAGTGACTTGGCAGTCACTGCCCCGACCTCCACACCAATTTTGGTGGGTTTACAAGGTCTGTGCAGTGAGCACGACACACGTGGCAGCAGGGCACTGCTACCGTACGGGAACGTGCGTGTTCACGTGTCCATGCCAACTGGATATGACACAATAATCACATCAGTCAACCAGAAATCGACAAGCAAGACCAAAACCTAATTTTCTATTCAAACACATTCCTAAAATTCAACCGAAATGTCCTTTGGGACATTTCGTCAAACACCTAGGTCTATAGGCTGATACGTGTCCATTTAGGATACAAAATGGACACAAAACCTCGGTCTAGGAATACCTACAGGACTAGGACACTTAGGGCTAGGTCTACATGCAAAGAAACTAGAATTTTAATGGGTGGATAGGATTTTACCTATGGTGTTCTCCAACACAAAAACTTCTCGAATGAGGATTCCCAAAAGCCACCAAACTCCTTCAAATTGATAGAAAACTAAGAGTAAAAAATTCCAATAGCAAGAAAACATCAATTAGAACCTATTGCAATTTGTTTGGATTAAAAGGAGTTAAATGGATTTTTTAGGGATTTTTGAAGATGGAGACTCACCTCTTCCAAACCTTGAGAGAAAAATAATAAAGGAGACAAGAACAAATGGAAGAGGCATTAAATAGGGTGGGAAACCCTAGGTTGGCTGCCATGGGCTGATTAGGGTTAGGATTGGTTCATGGTGTGGGCCTATGGGCTATTAAGCCTGTCACAAGTCATGACTTGTGAAATCACAAGCCATTTCTAAATCAATTCAATCCTAGTTTCTCCAAATTAATTCTGATAAGTTAATCCTCACTAACTTAGGTTAAACTAGAGTTACATAACCTAACTAAGTCCAAACACAACTAGGGTTAGCTTCTAGGTTAGCTTACCAAGGTCATTGCTAGTCAAAGTCAACCTAGTCAATCTTCATTCAAACAATTTCAAAATAAATTCTAAAAATTTCCATAAATTCAAATAAATTATAATAAATTCAAATCACCCTAAAAATGTCAAAAATAGCCTAATCACATGGCTAGGCTCTAGGGTAGGCAGTCTCTACTGTTCACTAGCAAAACACCAAAAATCACAAGTCATGAATTTAAATAGTTTAAAAATAATTAAAAATCACTAAAAAATTATAATATGAAATAAATATTATTAAATAATAATTATAATTACAAAATTTCAAAATTACCCTCTTCTGGAAAACTGGGTGTTATATTATACGCACCGGTGGCCAGCCAGTCACGCATGTCCGTGTTCTATATTCGACACACAACTTCGTGGTACAACGTGTCAAGGCCAATGAATGTAACACACAAGGGTGGTCCCTTAAATCTAGGTTTAATTTGTAAGAAAACTAATACATAGCAGGAAATATAAATGAACAATAAGTTCTAACAGGTTATGCCATGTATCACAATTTATTTTGCATAAAGAAAATAATGAATAATACATAAAATATGAGCTAAAATAAATAAATAGCAAATGGCAAGGTGTCTTGCCTGGTAGGACGCCTGGTGTGCTGCGATAATCATGGTGGCACGAACTGCAACTTCGGTATAACAACTATGCAAGGTGACCTCGGATGATGGCACGGAATGATCCATCGGGTCCAGAAGGGTCAAATTAGTTGGGTTTGACATAAGGTAGTCTAGAATTGGCAAGAGAATATGAATAATAGGATTTAGTCATGGACAAAAGGATAGTCGAAGTAAATAATATATATATTCAAATTTAGAAAAACTATTTATAATACTTGAAAAAATATCTTATTTGTAAAAATTATTTCTAGATAAATATTTGAAAATATAAAAAAATCGCTGTTAGGCAAAAACTTTAAGTTGTCAACATGAGAATAGAAAAGCTATATTTTCTTAGTAAAAACATTTAGATAAAATATTTGGAAACAATACTAAGAGAAATCATTTTTAGGGCACACTAAATTTTAATGATATAAATCGCTATGATAATATTTTTAAGAAAAGCTATAAAAATATTTTTAGAAAGATATATATACATATATAATCTAGTAAAATTATCTAGGACTAAGACTAAACTTTTGAAATTGTATGGCTAAGCCTAATACAATATTTTATTACCATATAATTTTAGAAAATATTGGTATATATTTACTCTTTATTAAAACAAATTATTAGTAAGAATATTTTATAATAATGTATATAGTATACATATACTAAGTAATACTATTATACTGTATTTTATGTTTATGTGTTAATACTTAATAACTAATAATAATAAAAAAACAAATATAAAATAAATATAAAATTCAGCAGCTGCTCTTAATCATTAAGAGAGAGAAGGGAAAAAAATGTCGGAGGAGAGAGAGGGAAGAGGCGGAGAGACGAGCGTGAGAGAGAAAGAGAGGCGGAGACTGGGAGAGGGGCTCGGACGGCAGACGGAGGCTCTGGTCGCGGCGGCCGTCGGTCTGTGCGGAGGCCGGCGCCAGATCCAGGCGAGGATGGCTACGGCGGTCAGCGGTTTCGTCGAGCGACCGCACGGAGGAAGCGGACGCGGCGGACGCACGCGGTGGGGCGCTTCGCGGAGGTGGCGGTCAGGGGTTGTACGGGCGTCGTGCTCGTCGCGGCGGAGCGAGAGAGACGGCCCGGTCGGGGATTCACTGGTGGAGGCCGCCGGCGGGGATCTTCGGCGGACGGGCGCGGCAAAGCGCGGCGCCGGCTAGGTCGAGCGACGGAGGAGGGACAATGGTGAGGGGGTTTTGGAAGGGGGAGCGATGGAATAGAGGAGCGGTTCGGTAGACGCGGTGGTGGCGCTGGGGCCAGGTCGGCGTCGGTGTGCGAGGACGGCCGGTCGTGGCACAAGGGGGCAGCGTCGCTGGACAGAGGTGAGTAAACCTATGGTTTTCCTCTCAGTGATAGTGGTTTTGGAGTCGCCGATGGTGGCGGTGGTGATATCCTGGGGCGGGTCATGGAGAAGATGACGGATGGTGGTGGCCGGACGGTTGTTGGCCGGGTGATTGGTGATAGTAGCGGTGTTCGTGGTTCGGGTGGTTGCGCTAGAGGCTGGTGGTGTACGGGGGTTTGTTGTTTGTTGGTCGAGGGTTTTCGGGCTCGTCGGTGACGATAGTGGTTTCGAGTGGCAGGGAAGTCGGGTGTTTGTCGGAAGCAGCAGGGTTGGAAGTGGTGTTTGGGGTGGTGGCGGTCTATGGCGGTGGAAGTCATGGGCCGTCGGGGAGACGGTTGGCGAACCGACGTGGTCTGCGAAGGTTGGCCGTGCCATTGTGGTGGCGTTGGCGGTAGTGTTGTTGGTGGAGGAGTCGGATAGATGAGGTGATGGATGAGTAACAGAGGTGGTAGGTTTGGCGAGTCTGGCCGAAGTCGAGGGTGCGGCGAAGTTGGGTGTATCGACGTGGTTTAAAGGTGACGGGGTTGTTGGTGGCAGGAGACGGGTAAGGCGAAGGAGATGGCAGCGGACAAGATGGGATAGTTAGAATTTTTGTGTGTCGGGGGTGTGTCCGACATGGAAATCAATGTATTTGTATAAACATGGAATAAGATTTCGAACTACGACACGATGCACGACACTTGGTAGAGAAATTTTTGTGGAGGAGTAATAAATGATAGAAATTTATGGAGTAGTACTTGCCTTTTATAGGATGTGGTAATTCCCAGTTGGATAAGGATTAGGAATATTTAAAACCCCTTAGATAATTCATCTATTTATTTGAAATCAAATTCAATAAATTTCAAATCCAAATCCAAATCAATTTAAATCTAATTAAATTTCGTCCTTTAGTTTAAAATCAATCAAATTTCAAATATAGATATTAATTTAACTATTTAAATAATCCATAAAATCAAATCAAGATTTAAATTGCCACAATAATTTCAAAATATATTTTCTAAAAATACATATAATAATAATTTGGAAAATTACATTCTTATTTAAAAATAAACTAATAAATAATTACAAAATATATATGTATGTACAAATAATATTTACATAAATATACTTTTCTAATATACCATTTTATAGAAATTTTTTTTATTATTATAACTGTATAAATGAAAGGCTTTTCATAATTAAAATCATAAACTTAAAAATGATAGCTAGAAATAATTATTTTCTATATTACTTCGAAACTATAAAAAAAGAAAAAAATGTTTTTAAAAAATATGTATGCTCGCGCATATTCGCACTCGTCGAGCAATTACGAAAAACAAAATTTCGTGCACGACGTACAATTCAACTACGCGACGTACAATATACAAAAAAATCGGTATCAAATTTATTTAAAAAATATATTAGAAATTTAGGGATTTTACATCCTACCCAACTTAAAAGAATTTTGTACTCGAAATTAAGAAGTAGTAGGGGGTGAGAAGGCACAAAGGGGGAGCGATGAGGAAAAATTAATTCACAACGTTTAACACAAGATGCATTAGGAAATCGTGATTTGGATAAATACAAAAATAATCGTGGATATGGCTAATTAATGCAAGAGTGAAAATGATCAAGGGTTAAAGTTTAATTAAGATAACCTGCAATAAGGAATTGTATGGTATCATGAGAAAATAAATTAGAGACCTAGAAGGTAAGATTTCTTGAGAGTAGGTTGAGAGCACGATTAAGAGGACGAATTAAGTTCACACCTAATTTAAGTGATTAGATGGTCATGATAGGGTCGAGAAATGGACGAGCAACATCGAGTGATAATGGTCATAATCGATAGAAAGGCTAGAGGAAGTTCTAGTACAACGCCTTCGTTCTTCTAAAATAGGTGAAGGCGAAAGCAATAAGAAGTTCAAGGACGATATTATCGAGTATGAATACGCGGTTCAAAGACGTCCGAATAATTTCAAAGAAATTGTCAAGGCAGTCGTGAATGGGATTATAAAGGCCAAGTTTATTTATGTTCCATCCACGTAGAATAATAGACAAAAGCGAACCAAAGTGCACTTGGTTGATCAGACCATTATGCACCGGTTCTGATTAGACAATATGCTAGTGGGCGCTCAATAGCATATGTCATGAACAAGCTTGATAAAGAATTAAGCTTACAAAAACTAGGCTACATTAGCTGTTGACACAAAGTCACAGTCAACCAAATATTGACAATATTGACTAAATAATATCTGTAATAATTCAATACGACACACGACGTCTGCATTAAGCTCAAGACAGAAGACAGCTCAGCTTCCGTGTCTCAGTTGATTCGAGTCTGTATTTTATACTTTCTTTGAGTCTAGACTAATATAATCTGAGTCATGCTGAGCTCTTGAAACTTAGACTATAGCCTACCTAAAAATCCCAAAGCTCCACCAAACCAGAAATTCCCAAATGGTCCCTTTTGAACCACTCTGTGCTCTGGAGACAGAGTTCGGGCCGAACTTTGCCTCCACACAGAGTTCGGGCCGAACTCTGTCCCCTAGAAATCAGGAACCCTAATTTTAGGGTTAGCTGGTTGCTAGTTGTCCAACGGCCAAATATTTGAATTTTCCTACCCGAATTCTGGCCGAATTCTGCCTATAAAAACACTATAAATAGGGCATGAATTCTCTCATTCCAATCTATCCAATCTTCTCTTCTCTTCTCTCTTATAAGCTCAAATAAGCCATATCCTTCCCATCTACTAGCACAAGCCTCCTAAGTCTCGAGTGCTCAGCATCTCTCAGTTAGGATTCTTGTGCAAGAGTCGAAGAAGTCGCTTGGACAATTCCAAGCAAATCGCTACTGCGATCCTCTGTTAGAAGTTGACGTGCTCTTCTGAAGTAAAGGCACGGGTTGTAAACTACTATTTCACAAATAGTGGATTTAATCCTGAGCTAGAGTTCTCAGGCCTGGACTAGTCCTCCACGAGGGAAACCAGGTTAAAATCGCTGTGTTTGCGTATGCTCTTTTGCTCTCTATTTATTTTCCGCACTTTACTCTGATTATTTATTATTGGTGAAAGAGTTATTTTTAATTGGCTATTTTTCTATATAAACTCTATTCACCCCCCTCTAGAGTTGCCAAACTGTTCTTCAATTGGTATCAGAGCTCTGTTCTCTTTACAAGGACTAACATCGTAAGAGCTGATCCATGACAACCACACAATCCTTGATTTCCAATCATGGTGAAGGTCAGTCCACTCATAGGCCTCCCCTATTTGATGGGACTAACTACATATATTGGAAAACAAGGATGAGCTTCTATCTTAAGTCTCTAGACTTTGACCTGTGGACTGTCGTCACTGACGGTTACAAAAAGCCCGCCAGGATAGTTGTTGATGGTGACCTCATTGAGAAACCACACGACAAATATTCTGTCGAGGAGAAGAAATAGGCAAGTCTAGATGCTAGGGCTATTAATGCTTTATTCTGTGCTATAGACAGGAATGAGTTCAACAGGGTCTCTATATGCACCACTGCTCATGAAGTATGGAGACTTCTAGAAGTGACGCATGAAGGAACCACACAGGTCAAGGAATCCAAAATAAGCCGTCTCACTCAAGAATACGAAGCCTTCAAGATGAAGCCAAATGAGATGATCACTCAAATGTTCACAAGATTCCTCGACATCATCAATCCTCTATCCTCGCTTGGAAAGCAGTACTCAAACCACGAGAAGATTCGTAAGTTGCTCAGAGGGTTACCAAAGATTTGGAACCCTAAGGTGACTGCCATCATAGAAGGAAACGATCTCACAAAAATGTCAATAGAGACCTTGATGGGTAAGCTCATGACTCACGAGCTTGACCTCAAGGACTTCGAAGAGCCTGCTCCGAAGACCAGGGAGATCACACTCAAAGCTCATCAGCGAAGGGCTAATCACGATGAGACCGAAGAAGATAACTCGGATGATGAAGACCAAGCTCTCATGGTTCACAACTTCAGGAAATTCCTTCGCTTCAATCGAAGGAAGAAGGAATCACAAGAAGACGATGAAGAAGAGCCAACTTGTTACGGTTGCAAGAAGACTGGACATGTCCGAAAAGACTGCCCATTCCTGAAGAAGAGCAACCCTATGAAAAGCCATACAAAAAGAACTCATCAAAGAAATATGCCAACACAGGCATTTGGCATGAAAGTGAAGCGAGTGACTCCGAGGAAGAAAAGGACTCTCCTCAAGATACAGTAAATGTGTGCCTAATGGCAACTTCCAACAAGGTATCTAACGAAACTCTAGATGACTTCTCTTTTGATGAACTTGGCGATGCTTTCACTGATTTACTCGATGATCACAAAAAGGTCATCGGTAAATACAAACATACCAAGGACAAAATCAAAAGTCTTGAAGATGAGATATAAAGAATTTCTTTACTTCTTGATAATGTTAGAAACACGACACCCACTAATGACACTGATGAAGTATCCAAGCTTAAATTAGGCTTACATGATGCTGAAGCACGTATTGAGCAACAAACTCAAGAAATCACTACACTCAACACGTTGCTTGCTGAAGAAAAGAGTAGACACAAGATTTCCATGACTAAGATATATGGCTTAAATATTAAGGTTGATGAACTGCAAGCTGTTTCTAAAAGATTAGAAACCAAATTGGGTAAACAGGTTGTTCAACCTCAAACCCAATCACATGGGCACAACACCACTCATGCTAGTCAACCACGTCATTCTCATGCTGCACATAACCATGCATTTATATACACAAACTTTCAAAAACCACGTGCACGTAAGAATAATTCTCACTCAGTACACAATCATCATGCACAAAGACACAATCCACATCACTCCACACATAGGAATCATCATGCCATGCCATACAGACAAGATCATCATAGACAAGATCATCATATGCCATATAGACAAAATCATCATGCCATGCCATATAGACAATATCAGCATGTCACACATCATAGACAATACCATCATGATATACCTCATAGACACCATCACCATGTCACTCATTCTATGCATAATCATCATCACCATGCTAACTCTTTACATCATGTCCATCCTCATCCTGTTGCTTATAGATATTATTCTCATGCTCCTAGTACAAATAAGAATGCTATCTGTACTTACTGTGGATCACATGGACACATCTCACCACAGTGCAAAGTTAGAAGACTTGTAGATAAAAAGATATATGCTTGGTTTCCAAAGACTAACTTTTCAGGACCCTCAAGAACTTGGGTACCAAAGGTCACATCTACTCTTGATGTTGGTGGACCTTTCCTCTTCAACTGAAAGTAAGTGGATTCTCGATAGTGGATGCTCGCGACATATGACGGGAGACACAAATCTTTTTGCATCACTATCGATGAAGAGAGAAGGATATGTATCCTTCTGTAACAATCTCAAAGGGCACATAATAGGTAATGGTATCATTGGTCATCCTCCTTCTCATGTAATAAAGGATGTCTGCCTAGTGACCGAGTTAAAGCATAACCTGCTCAGCATTAGTCATCTTGCTGATCATGGATATGATATTAACTTTGGACAAAACAGTTGCTACATCTATGATAGGTCAACAGGAGACATTGCTTTTGAAGGGAAAAGAGAGGACAACATATATATTTTCTATCTTTCTATAAATACTAACAATGCAGGTAGATGTCTATATGCCCACAAAGACGAACGACTACTTTGGCACCAGCATCTTGGTCATGCCAACATGGATGCTATATCCAGGCTGTCTACCAAGAAGCTAGTGAGAGGATTGCCTGACATCACATTCAAAAAGGACACGGTATGTGCCGAATGTGAACTAAACAAGGCAACTAAATCCTCATTTCATTCCATCAACTCTGTAAGTACCACTAGACCCTTGCAACTACTTCATATAGATTTATTTGGTCCTAGTAGAATAGCTAGCCTTGGTGGCAAACTTTATGCATTTGTTATTGTTGATGATTTTTCGAGATTTACTTAGGTTTTCTTTTTCGCCAATAAGAGCGATGCTATTTCTGTTTTCAAAGTTTTTGTAAAAAAAGTTCAAAACGAAAAAGGCTACATGATTACTCGAATCCGAAGTGATCATGGAGGCGAATTCGTAAATTATAATTTTGAAAATTTTTGTAATGCAAATGGTTTTGATCATGAATTTTCTTGTCCTAGAACTCCTCAACAAAATGGTGTTGTGGAGCGAAAGAATAGAACTCTCGGCGATATGGCCAGAGTCATGTTGAATAAATTTTCACTTTCGAAATACTTTTGGGCAGAAGCTGTCAGTACAGCATGCCACATTTTGAATAGGGTGCTGATTCGTCCCATTACGAAGAAAACACCCTATGAGCTTTGGTTTGGGAGAACCCCCAATATTTCTTATTTTAAAGTTTTTGGCTGTAGATGTTTTATCCTTAACACCAAAGACAACTTAGGCAAATTTGATGCCAAAGCTGACGATGGTATCTTTCTTGGTTATGCCGCCAAGAGTAAGGGATATAGAGTTTTTAATAAACGCTCACTTATTGTGAAAGAGTCAACAAATGTGACTTTTGATGAAGATAACAGTGCAGTAAGTACTCTTAATGATGACGTTGAGCCATCAACTTCTACTCCAATGAATACTTCAACCGAAACTGATTCTCTGGAGGGTTTGCCTAAGAAATTCTCTTTCAAACCTTCTCATCCAGAAAATTTAGTTATAGGAGAAGTTTCACGTGGAGTAACTACTAGATCATCACTAAGAGACTCCGTTGCTAGCACTGCCTTCATTTCACAAGTAGAGCCTAAAAATATTTCTGAAGCTTTTAATGATGAATTTTGGATTTCTGCTATGCAAGAAGAACTCAACCAATTCGAGAGAAGCCAAGTATGGGAACTCGTTCCTAAACCGGTTAATCACTCGATAATTGGTACTAAATGGGTTTTTAGAAACAAAGTAAATGAAGATGGTTCAGTCACACGTAACAAAGCTCGTCTAGTAGCTCAAGGATACAACCAAGAGGAAGGTATCGACTACGATGAGACGTATGCTCCTGTTGCTAGACTAGAATCCATTCGGATGCTTTGTGCTTTTGCTAATTTTCAAAACTTTAAATTATTTCAAATGGATGTGAAAAGTGCTTTCTTGAATGGTTTTATTAAGGAGGAAGTTTATGTGAAACAACCTCCTGGCTTTGAAAATCATAAATTTCCCGACCACGTGTTCAAGCTAAAGAAAGCGCTTTATGGCCTCAAACAAGCCCCCAGAGCTTGGTATGAAAGGCTAAGTAGCTTCTTACTTGAGAAAGGTTTTTCAAAAGGAAAAATTGACACTACACTGTTTATAAAATCTTTTAAAGACACTATTCTGTTGATTCAAATCTATGTTGATGATATCATTTTTGGCTCTACTAATGAAACCCTCTGTCAAGAATTTGCCAAGTGTATGCAGACATAATTTGAGATGAGCATGATGGGAGAGCTCAACTACTTTCTTGGCCTGCAAGTGAAACAAATGGCTAATGGAACTTTCATCTGTCAATCGAAGTATACCAAGGACATGCTGAAGAAATTTGATCTTGACAACGTCAAACCAATCAGCACTCCAATGGCTACTTCAAACAAACTCGAACCAGATGAGAGCGGCAAACCTGTTGATCAACGTAAGTATCGAGGTATGATAGGCAGCTTACTTTATTTAACTGCTAGTCGTCCCGATATCATGTTTAGTGTTTGCCTATGTGCTAGATATCAAGCTAATCCTAAGGAATCACACATGACCGCGGTTAAGCGTATCTTTTGATACCTTAAGGGTACGGTTACAGTGGGCCTATGGTATCCGAAGTCCACATCATTTGACCTTATTGGTTACTCTGATGCTGACTTTGCTGGATGCAAGGTCGACCGTAAAAGTACGAGTGGCACGTGTTATTTATTAGGAAAGGCTTTAGTCTCCTAGTTTAGCAAGAAGCAGAACTCTGTCGCACTATCCACAACAGAAGCTGAATACATAGCAGCTGGGTGTTGTTGTGCACAAATTATATGGATAAAGCAAACCCTTGAAGACTATAAGTTATCTTTCATGCATATTCCTATATTCTGTGACAACACTAGTGCCATTAATTTGACTAAGAACCCTGTCTGCCACTCACGCACTAAACACATTGAGATTAGACACCACTTTTTACGTGATCATCAGCAAAACGGCACGATTAACTTAGAATTTATTGACACTGATCATCAGCTAGCAGACTTCTTTACTAAGCCTTTATCCGAAGAGCGCTTCAATTTCCTTTGTCGTAAACTTGGAATTTTAGATGAAGCGGTCATAAACTAAAATTCACCTACATAAATATCGAGTATAGTATGATTCTTTTACGATGAATTTGGTATGGGTACAAGCCGAAAGGGTCCTTCTGACAACAAGGCGTAAAAGTCTAAGCGACACGGTGCACTAGTCCTCAGGACTACCGCTAGCTGGGATCCGGCCCCTGCAGCTAACCCATGGCAAATTCAAACTATTGAATTATATTATATTTCCTTGTTTATTATATGGTTTGTTTTGATTTATTATTTCCTATTTACTAATTTCTAAGTTCATTCTGATATGAGTCTACCTCTCTATCTATCTGATTGATTTCATCAAGCTTTTATCCTCATTTCTAACTCTTTTTCACCACTTAACCTTTTTCTCTAATTTTTGGCCTGACTTATGTTCTGGGACATGAACCCAGAACTCGGGCCGAACTCTTTCCCTACCAGAGTTCGGGCCGAGTTCGGTCCCATTGTTCCAGAGTCGGGGACAGCTTCAGCCGTTGGATCATTTTAGATCATACGGTCAGAATTCTATCCGACCAAAGAAAACCCCCTCTTATATTTCGGGTTTTCTTCTCTCTTCTTCACTATTTCCTTCTTCTCCACCTCAAAGAACCTTCTTCCTACAAACTCTAACCCTAGTTTTTGATCTAGAGTGCTCCATTGCTCCTCAAAATCAAGGGAAAAGGGGTTTCTCATCATTCTCTTTCACTGTGTATTGCTGTTTTCAGGTATAACTCCTTCTTCTTCTCTACTTCTTTTTGTGAAATGGCTCCTCATTTGTTCAATCGTGGAAAGAGAATTCGGATCGAGGGTGTTTCCTCGTCAGATTCTCCTTCTCTCGTTGAGCAACCATTTGAACAACTACAACCACCTCATCCGTTGTTCAATCCATCTCGTCCCCGCAATCCTAAGACTTATGACGACCGATTATTTATATCACTTAAAGCATCCAACGAGTGGTTTAATGATTTTCGGACTCGTCCGGTATTCGCGGGGCATCCAATTAATTTTTCTATTTTCTCTCTATTTGACTCTTTGTTCCACGACCTTTGTCTCGATGAGTTAGTCACTGTAACTTCTGCCATCTATCGCCATGCCATCCAAATGTTCTACTGCAACTTGACCTATGATGACACTCACATCTATTCAAGGGTTGCAGGTATTGATATATCTTTTGATGACTTTGACTTAGCCGAATATCTTGATCTACAAGAACCCACATCTTGGGAAAAGCTTGTTGAAGCCCGGTCGTTCCGCTTTCCAGACAGAATTTCCCTTGAGAGCTTCAAGGACGATCTGTGCACCCCGTACACACGTCCTCGCAAGCTTATGGCTAAATTTTTAAATCCATATTTTTCTGATCTTCATCGGATTATTTTCAATACTATTCTGCCAAAAGCTGGCTCACCCGATGAAGTTATATATTTTGAAATCTCAGCTATGTATCATCTTCACTTCGGTATCTCGTTCAATCTTCCACGTACCATGATGGACTGGATGATTAACTGTAGGAAGAAACCACGAGCCTTAGTTTTTGCATTATATCTTCCTATGGTCTTTCGTGCGTTCCGTATACCTCTTGACACCTGTCCTTTCCTGCCTGCTCCTGCTTTTCTTCAGGCAGTCGTCGCCTCTCCTGAGGCTTCTGAGCATTCTGATGATGAGGAGCCTGACGCCCCTCCACTCGGTCAGGATGCACCACTTCCACCTGCCACTCTTGAGTCTATTCAGACTATGCTCCGGGATCGTTTTGACCTTGAGGACGAGCGCTGGACCCAGCTGGATTATCGTACTACTCTACAGATGAGTGCCCTCGGCAACTCCCTGCATGATATACGGTACTCCATGTCTCATCATCTGCACATTCCCTTGGAGCGGGATCCTGAGCGCGCGGGCCATCGCATTGATGATCCATAGGTCATGCGTTACATGGATCCGGATGCTGCATTTCTGGACCCCCGTCGCTCCTTCCCTGGTCCTTCAGACCCTCCAGGACCTTCTCGTGCTCCGTGATGGAGATTGGCTAGATCTGCTGCTGCTACTGATGATGATCTTAGTTGATACTTTTTGATTTCAGTTATTTAGTTTATTATGGATTTATGTACTTGGTTTTATGTACTCAAACTCTGGTTGTGTGTTTGACACTTGGTTTTGTGGATGACATTTTATGCTCATTATCATAGTTTTACTTTATGCTAGTGACTCATTTTGTTTAGTCATACACTGTTTCTTCTCTGCTTGGTGTGGTTGCATCACTCTTAATTGTCTATACTGCAGTTTATATGATCTTTCATTCATATGCAGTCTATATTGCTAACTGCCAAAAGGGGGAGAACTATGTATATTCTGGCTAGATATATTTAGTATTATATCTTTCGCTTTCGTATATCTGTGCTTGTTTGTGCTTTTTGGAGATATTATACAGGTTCAATGCATTCTTTACGGGGGAGCTATCTCTTCTAGCTCAGCGTCGTTCACTGATCATGGGAGAGCTCTTATTTCTAGCTCGGCATCGATTATGGGGGAGCTATGTTGCTATGATCAAACTGTGTCCAGGTATGAATGTTGAATATACATATATTATTTTGTCAATTATCAATATGGGGGAGATTGTTGACACAAAGTCACAGTCAACCAAATATTGACAATATTGACTAAATAATATCTGTAATAATTCAATACGACACACGACGTCTGCATTAAGCTCAAGACAGAAGACAGCTCAGCTTCCGTGTCTCAGTTGATTCGAGTCTGTATTTTACACTTTCTTTGAGTCTAGACTAATGTAATCTGAGTCATGCTGAGCTCTTGAAACTTAGACTATAGCCTACCCAAAAATCCCAAAGCTCCACCAAACCAGAAATTCCCAAATGGTCCCCTTTGAACCACTCTGTGCTCTGAAGACAGAGTTCGGGCCGAACTCTGCCTCCACACAGAGTTCGGGCCGAACTCTGTCCCCTAGAAATCAGGAACCCTAATTTTAGGGTTAGCTGGTTGCTAGTTGTCCAACGGCCAAATATTTGAATTTTCCTACCCAAATTCTGGCCGAATTCTGCCTATAAAAATACTATAAATAGGGCTTGAATTCTCTCATTCCAATCTATCCAATCTTCTCTTCTTTTCTCTCTTATAAGCTCAAATAAGCCATATCCTTCCCATCTACTAGCCACAAGCCTCCTAAGTCTCGAGTGCTCAGCATCTCTCAGTTAGGATTCTTGTGCAAGAGTCGAAGAAGTCGTTTGGACAATTCCAAGCAAATCGCCACTGCGATCCTCTGTTAGAAGTTGACATGCTCTTCTGAAGTAAAGGCACGGGTTGTAAACTACTATTTCACAAATAGTGGATTTAATCCTGAGCTAGAGTTCTCAGGCCTGGACTAGTCCTCCACGAGGAAAACCAGGTTAAAATCGCTGTGTTTGCGTATGCTCTTTTGCTCTCTATTTATTTTCCGCACTTTACTCTGATTATTTATTATTGGTGAAAGAGTTATTTTTAATTGGCTATTTTTCTATATAAACTCTATTCACCCCCCTCTAGAGTTGCCAAACTGTTCTTCATTAGCATCATTAGTCTAGATAGTAGAACATATGCACGATGGTAGATGAAAATAAAAACAAATATGAATAGTCTAAGAGTCATAAGGTTCTAAGTCTTGTTTATTCCTATACCATCATTCTACGATTTTATTGACCAAGGCTTGGTTGACCAAATGGGTTAAATTCCACTAGTCTCTATGGTCTAGATAATACTATTTGTATTCCCTTAATGGTCAAGGGTGTGTCAGGTCGTGGGGTATTCTACCCAACTTAAAGAATTAAGCTAAGGGTGTTTGGGACAGCTAACTAGTAGGGTCAATCTCTAGCAAGCACGAAGGAAAGATAAGAATAATGATAGGAGAAATCAAGCAAGATACAATCGATGAGTCGAACGGTAGTTCAAATATGGAATCGAGGAAAGAGGTCTAGTATGTGGATGAGGTCCTAGACTTCTAATTCTATTTGCAGGCTTGCTTGGTACGGTAAAGTAACCAAACAATTTATCTTGACCTGCATGGGCCACCACAAAAATATGTAACGCCCAGTCCCAAAATACGTAGGATTAGGAAGGCAGACATGACAGCTGTATACATACGAAGTACACTCTAATATATAGAAACCTCGTATGAATACATTAGTTGTAAAATGTAGTAGAACCACAACAAACTAATCTCGTCCACAATATAAGAATAAAAGGTATCATATAATCAACTATGAATTGTCATTGGTACATATTGTTGGGCGAAGATAAATCAACTACCACATATGAAAAGAAATACAAGATATACAAAACAATAATTTTGGCGAGTGAAGGGAAGACGATCAAAGGGCAATCATCCTCGAAGAAATAGTGACGATCATGGCCACGGCTAGAATACCTGCGAAAGACAAAAGCAGATACCTGACGAGATAACCAGGTCCTCAGAGGGACGTAACAAGACACATAATATCATGCCATATAAACTGAATAAATATTGCTCAATTAAATAAGTCAATTGAATTATAACATGGTCCAATACACACATATTGAACTAGCTTACCATCCCCCCAACCAAACAAGGACAGGAGATGGTAAACTAATTCACGGTGATGTATCTTTTCAGGCTATGAACCCAATATGGTATCCGGACCCCAACAAGGTTCAATACCTTCTCATCGAAGTAGTAAGTCACACCTACAACCAAACAAGGACAAGATCTGACGAACTAATCCGCGATAAGCTATTGTTCCAAGCCACGGTCAGATACAAGTATCCAAACCAAAAGTACTCGTACCTGACGGATAAAGGTGTCTAACCGTTCTAAGTGAAATGTAGTTAAGAATAATCCTTCCTACGCATGGGCCCTGGTTAAATAAGATCGGCATGGTCCTCCCCTTGGGGCACCAGAGGCCCAATCAATAAGAGCATAACGTTCCATAGAATGTCAGTGGCCGTTAGTAATCATGGGTAATCTGACCCGCGTCTCCGGCGGAGCTCACGGGTTACAAAAGGGAAAGTGCATCGAAGCCCATCCGCTAAGGAATTGTCCTCCCCGCCCAATGCCTACTATGTTGTATCCACAACAGAAAAACTCTATAACCGCTAAGTCAAACTAGCATGCAACCTTTATTAGCGGTTATTCCTACCGTACGGCTTATACGCAACGGTGGCCAGCCAGTCACGCATGTCCGTGTTCTATATGCGACATACAACTTTGTGGTACAATGTGTCAAGGCTAATGAATGCAACACACAAGGGTGGTCTCTTAAATCTAGGTTTAATATGTAAGAAAACTAACACATAGCAGGAAATATAAATGAACAATAAGTTCCAACAGGTTATGCCATGTATCACAGCTTATTTTACATAAAGAAAATAATGAATAATGCATGAAATATGAGCTAAAATAAATAAACAACAAATGGCAAGGTGTCCTGCCTCGTAGGACGCCTGGTGTACTGCGATAATCACGGTGGCACGAACTGCGACTTCGGTATAACAACTATGCAAGGTGACCTCGGATGACGGCACAGACTGATCCATCGGGTCCAGAAGGCTCAAATTAGTTAGATTTGACATAAGGTAGTCTACAATTGGCGAGGGAATATGAATAATAGGATTTAGTCATGGACGAAAGGATAGTCAAAGTAAATAATATATATATTCAAATTTAGAAAAACTATTTATAATACTTGAAAAATATATCTCATTTGTAAAAATTGTTTCTAGATAAATATTTGAAAATATAAAAAACGTTGTTAGGCAAAAACTTTAAGTTGTCAAAATGAGAATAGAAAAACTATATTTCCTTAGTAAAAACATTTAGATAAAATATTTGGAAAAATACTAAGAGAAATCATTTTTAGGGCACACAAACTTTTAATGATAGAAAACGCTATGATAATATTTTTAAGAAAAGCTATAAAAATATTTTTAGAAAGATATATATACATATATAATCTAGTAAATTTATCTAGGACTAAGACTAAACTTTTGAAATTGTATGGCTAAGCCTAATACAATATTCTGTTATCATATAATTTTAGAAAATATTGGTATATATTTACTCTTTATTAAAACAAATTATTAGTAAGAATATATTATAATAATGTATATAGTATACATATACTAAGCAATACTATAATACTATATTTTAAGTTTATGAGTTAATACTTAATAACTAATAATAATAAAAAACAAATATAAAATAAATATAAAATTCAGCAGCTGCTCTTAATCATTAAGAGAGAGAAGGGGAAAATGTTGGGAGAGAGAGAGAGGGGAGAGGCGGAGAGACGAGCGTGAGAGAGAGAGAGGCGGAGACTGGGAGAGGGGCTCGAACGGCAGCCGGAGGCTCTAGTCGCGGCGGTCGTCGGTCTGTGCGGAGGCCGACTCCAGATCCAGGCGACGATGGCCACGGCGGTCAGGGGTTTCGTCGGGCGACCGCGCGGAGGAGGCGGACGCGACGGACGCACGCAATAGGGCGCTCCGCGGAGTCGGCGGTCAGGGGTTTACGGGCGTCGCGCTCGTCGCGACGGCGCGAGAGAGGCGACCCAGTCGGGGATTCACTGGTGGAGGCCGTCGGCGTGGCTCGTCGGCGGACGGGCACGGCAAAGCGCGACGCCGGCTGGGTCGAGCGACGGAGGAGGGACAACGGTAAGGGGGTTTTGGAAGGGGAGCGACGCAATGGAGGAGTTGTTCGGTGGATGCGGTGGTAACGCTGGGCTAGGTCGACATCGGTGTGCGAGGACGGCCGGTCGTAGAACGAGGGGGCAGCACCGTTGGACGGAGGTGAGTAAACCTGTGGTTTTCCTCTTAGTGATGGTGGTTTTGGAGTTGCCGATGGTGGCGGTAGTGATATCCAGGGGCGGGCCATGGAGAAGGTGGCGGATGGTGGTGGCCGGACGGTTGTTGGCCGGGGGATTGGTGACAGTGGCGGTGTTCGTGGTTCGGGTGGTTGCGCTGGAGGCTGGTGGTGTACGTGGGTTTGTTGTTTGTTGGTCGAGGGTTTTCGGGGTCGCCGGCGATGAACGCTGGTGACGGTGGTGGTTTTGAGTGGCAGGGAAGTCGGGTGTTTGTCGGAAGCAGCGGGGCTAGAAGTGGTGTTTGGGGTGGTGGCGATCTACGGCGGTGGAAGTCATGGGCCGTCGGGGAGACGGTTGGCAAACGGGCGTGGTCTGCGAAAGTTGGCCGCCCCTCTGTGGTGGCATTGGCGGTGGTGTTGTTAGTGGCGGAGTCTGGGAGATGAGGTGATGGCTGAGTAATAGAGGTGGTGGGTTTGGCGAGTCTGGCCGGAGTCGAGGGTGCGGCGAAGTTGGGTGTATCGGCGTGGTTTAAGGGTGTCGGGGTTGTTGGTGGCAGAAGACGGGTACGGCGAAGGAGATGGTAGCGAACAAAATGGGATAGATAAAATTTGTGTGTCTCGGGGGTGTGTCCGACACGAAAATCAATATATTTGTATTAACATGGAATAAGATTTCGAACTCCGACACGATGTACGACACTTGGTGGAGAAATATTTGTGGAGGAGTAATGAATGAAAAAAATTTATGGAGGAGTACCTGCCTTTTATAGAATGTGGGAATTCTCAGTTGGATAAGGATTATGAATATTTAAAACCCCTTAGATAATTCATCTATTTATTTTAAATCAAATTCAATAAATTTCAAATCCAAATCTAAATCAATTTAAATCTAATTAAATTCCATCCTTTAGTTTAAAATCAATCAAATTTCAAATATAGATATTAATTTAACTATTTAAATAAATCCATAAAATCAAATCAAGATTTAAATTGCCACAATAATTTCAAAATATATTTTCTAAAAATACATATAATAATAATTTCGAAAATTACATTCTTTATTTAAAAATAAACTAATAAATAATTACGAAATATATATGTATGTACAAATAATATTTACATAAATATACTTTTCTAATATACCATTTTATAGGAAAAATTATTTATTATTATAACTGTATAAATGAAAGGCTTTTCATAATTAAAATCATAAACTTGAAAATGATAGCTACAAATAATTATTATCTATATTACTTCGAAACTATAAAAATAGAAAAAAAAATGTTTTTGAAAAATATGTACGCTCGCACATATTCGCACTCGTCGAGCAATTACGAAAAATAAAATTTTGCGTGCGACGTACAATGCAACTACGCGACGTACAATATACAAAAAAAATCGATATCAAATTTCTTTTAAAAATATTATAAATTTAGGGGTTTTACACTTGGTTAGGCTTAGTGAGACTTGTTTGGACTAGGATTGACCTAGTTGACCTAGTTTGACTAGTGTAGTTTACCAGAGTTGAACAAGAGTTGACTTTGGCCAAGATGACCTAGAAATTATATAGAATGCATTGTAATCTTCAGGATTACCATTCTGGACATGTTGTGACCTGTGTTGCTCTGTTTAGGACTCATCTACTCTTTCAAGATATATATATATTCATCGGATACTCCGGATACCAGGCGCTTACATTCTCTGACCGTTTCATACCTGATAGGATTTATATTTATGGTCTAGATTACTTTATTTGATGCTGTCATATTGTTAACACGGATTGGTACTATTTGGATCCCTTCATGAGATGTTATCCCCCTCAGGAGCATCGAATACATCATGTCATGTGTGTTTCACTTTCATCATGTATTCCTATGCTTTCACCATTCTTTTGTACTCTTGTGATTCATGTACTCTCATGTTCACGGAGCCTCCATGTTTATATTCATATGCACCCATTTATGGGCCTTCATGTGATATCATGTGCAATAACGTAACATGTCTAGATCCTTGTGTATTGATTGGGGTATGGGGGAGTATAAATGGTCATGTGAACAATTTTAAAGTAGTGTAGTCATGTGCAAACTTTCATGTTTATTATCAAGTCGTTCACATGTCTATCTTGTACTCTACATCACTAGTCACTGTTAGCTCTTTACTTATAGCAGATTTTTTTTACAGTCATCTCTCTTACTTCATATATTTTCTAGCATTTCATGTATCTTACTCTATAGCATATTTACATATCCGGTCATATTATGAACTGCGTGAGATGTATTGTGCTCGCTCTCGTCCTAACTGGACCGTTAAAAATATTACAGATGACATTGAGGAGTTTTGTCCTATATACTATAGAGCAGGCCTAGATGACACATGTGAGCTGGACTCCCAGGAGGACCCAGCACGTACAGTGGACATTACCCGAGTAGTCTAGGCTAGTTAGCTAGACCAGTATCTTACTTATTGTCTTGTCTTATTTTGGATACACTTGTACTTATTGAGGATTTTGTTATTCTGGATATTGTAGATTTGTTATCTTAGACACTTAGTTTCTCTCTCTTATTTGTATTTTATTGTGGATTCAGATCTTATCTATCTATCTTATTGTACTTTCTACCTTAGCTGTGATTGAGTTGTACATTTCTATATTGTCTTCCATTCGGAGCATATACATTGTACAGGTACCTTATTATTGTTAGATGTATGTGACCTAGGACAGCGTTCTACCGTCGATACTACGGCATAGGCTGGACGTACCCACTTTTCGTGTCCCTATACTAGATGCGGGTCATGAAAGAAAACAAGGGAACACATGTCAAGAGATCAATCGAAAACTAAATCCTCGCCCCTAGAGTGGACTCGCATTTTTGAAACTAATCACTAACCTTCGCCCCCAGTGTGGACTCGCAGGTTAGTTCAAGGCAATCACCCTCGCCCCTAGTATGGACTCGCAAGTACAAACAGTCAACCCTCACCCCTAGTATGGACTCGCAGGTTGAGAAAACGACAAATAAGAAATAACAGTTCAACTATAGCACATTCGTTCTATGATACGACTCAGTCAAGCACACGTGAGGAACATGTCCAATATTACTACAAGGTCAATCGTGAACAATAACTATATACCAATGAAGCTAGCGAACTAGTATACATGATACGAGAAACACATGTCAACTCTCAAACAGGAGAAATGAATAATAAAAAGAATAAGCATGTAAATAAAGCTGTAAAGAGAGGCAAGGTAACCTTGTCTGTAGTCCTGAGCTTCTGTCACGGATCGAGCACTGAGTCAAGTCCAATTAACCTATTAGATAATTTTATCATGTCAATAAATAAGCTGAAATCAAGGATAATCTATCTACTTGGCCTTTAAGGTTTTGAAGTCTATTCTACCTTAACTGTTTTCTTAACTTGGATATGTTGGCTTGGTTTCCTATTTATATGTTAGCTACTTACCTTATTTATACCTTCACTAATCTGACACCAATATCCTATAATCGACTCTACTTATTTGGGTACTTCCTTGACACATACCATACAAGCTTCAAGGCACTGGTCTAACCCTTAACCACCATGTTTATTCCTGTCACTTCTGCATACTCTAAGTCCTATTACAAACCCTTCACTTTTATGTATAGCCCATAGCTAATCTGTATATACCATACGCATAATGATCAATACATGACATTTAAAGGAATCAAACCAATTTTAACTATTTTATTTCTCTTGATTTTATGTATGGTCTAAGAAATCTGTTTTAGGCTTTATGTGTTAGGATGCTACTGATCTGTAACACCCAGTTTTCTAAATGAGGATAATTTTAAAATTTTGTAAATTTTAATCTTTTAATAATGTTATTTAAATCATGAAATGATTTTTGGTGATTTTTAATTATTTTTAATACAATTTTATTGGTAATTTGTGATTTTGGAGTTTTGCGAGTGAAACCCTAGAGAGTACTTGACCTAGAGCCTAACCATGTTATTTGGATGTTTTATTTATCATTTTTGGCCTAGGGGTATTTTGGTCATTTCGGTTTCTTGGAATTATTTGTAAATTGTTTGAGTGATGATTGTTATTTTTGACTTTTGCTAGTTGTGACTTTAGAGACTAACCTAGATGTTGACTTTGACTTTGGAGACTTGGTTATCATGGTGTGGACCCTAGTCTAACTTAAATCAACCCAAGTTGACTTATTTTGGACCAAGTTTCATAGAGAGGTTAGGTGTTATAGGTGCTTGAACTAATAGCTAAGAGATTGATCCATTTAGCCTTGCACTTGGCCCAAAGCCCATTAGTCATCAACCCTAACCCTAATTCTTCCTATTTGTGGCCGGTCTAGGGATTCCCTCCCCCTATTTAATGCCTCTTAATCATTCTTTCCTCTTTTTACACCACTGTCATTTTTGGCAAGAGCAAGGTTTGTCCATTCTTCAACTCTTCCTATTTTATTTATTTCTCTTCTTTTTTAACCCTAGTCTTTTGCAATAGGATCTAATCCATGCATATTTACTGTTGGTAGTGTGTAATCTCAGCTTTGGTGAGATTTGAGTCTTATGAGTTGCAAGTGGGATCCTTCATTTTTGGAGCTTTTTCTTGAGTTGACACTCAATAGGTAAACTATTCAAACCACCTTCATTTCTTGATTTCTTTGCATGAATGCATAGATCTAGGTGTCCCCTAGCTGTCCCTCAAGTTTGGTAGGAAACTGTGTTAACTTTTTCTTCGTATCGGACACGTATCAGTGCATGTGTGTACGTATTTGTTGAAATACCACAAAGGAATTTTATTTGATATTTTTAAAAAGTATTTGAACAGATTTGTTGTTTTATATGTAAGCATTGATTTCATGCTGGACTGAGTCAATTTTTGACCCGTGTCCGTGTCCAAACAGGACACGAACACGCTTCCTGCACACACGAGCAGTGTCCTACTGCTCGGGGCTCACGTAGGATACGATACGACACGTGGAGGGGTGACACTTGGTAGACACATTGGGGCACTGACTGGCACGACACCCTAGAAGTTTGACACGATCTCGTATCGTGTCGATGGAGCACGAACATGTGCACTGGTTTTACACTCGCAGCCTACGTGCAAAAATTCCCCACTGACATGCACTTCTTGTCGTACGTAGACACAACGTGGACACGGTGCAGATACACCTATCCCTAGCCCTACATGCCACCTATCACCTGACACGAGCACGACACCTCTTGTGTCTTGTGTCGAGCCCAGTTGAGCTCGAACACGCTGCACGAGCACAGTTTGTATACTGTTTTCTGATACTCCATTTTTTCCTATTTTGGACACTTTTTTTTGTTTGTTGGACACGAGGACACCCCTCACATTTATACGAGCATGCCCACACACCTGACACACCATTGCACACTTTTATTTTGGTTTTCCTATGGATTGGGTTCGAATTGAACTTTGAATGGGTTTCGATTTGTTAGAGACTGATACATGACCTGAACTGTTGGGTTTCGACCTGCATCCGATTTATAAGTCCAAATCATCATCGAATGCATAATGTATATGGTAATGTATATTGATTAGGTTATAATGTATTGGTTTGGATTTTAGTGTTTTAGTTCGAATTTCATTTTTATATTTTACTGTTATTCAATATTTCACAGTTTGGGACATTTGTAATATGATGTGATTTGGTTTCAGAGATTAGGATTTTGATGCATTGATGTGGTTTTCAACTTGTATTTCATTCATATATAACTGTACACTGGTTACTTGGTTCACAGTTTTAGTTTTGTTGTATAATCGAATTTGATATAGGTTTGATTGATAGTTCCTGATATTTTGAACAATGGCTTGGGTTTGGATTTAAATGTAGTTTCTCAGATTTGGTTCTTAAGTTTACTGTGATGTTGAGATTTGGTTTCATGGAAAAAACTGAGATTGATTGGTATAAAAACTGAGATTTAAAATGTATATAAAAACTGAGTTTTGGGGGTTGTTGTAAACCTGAGAATTAATTACCTTTCAATAAGATTTGAATTGAAATGAAACCTGAGTTTTGTTTCAAAATATTGGTTTGATTTGTACAGGATAGAACGTGTGAAACTGATTTGATTGCTTAGTTTTGAATTTGGATAGTGATATCCTGATTTGGTTGTTAGTTTAGGTTCACTTGATGCTCACATGCCTTGGCATTGCAAAACCTGAGACACACACGCATGCTTGACTGAAACCTGAGAATAACACACATGTGCACTGTTGGCAAAACCTGAGAACTCCTATGCCTTCTGCTATGTACACAAAAACCCCTTCTTGCTATGTGTTAACACCCACACTCACATGAACTTTTCTATATGTTAACCCTTCACATTATACCCTTACCCACACACATGAACCCTTACTACCTTCTATCATACTACACACACTCTCAAAGGCATATACACACACCCATACATGTATGCACATGTGTAAACCCACACACACCAATGTATATATGTGAACCATTGCCATATAACCCCCTTTCACAATTGTACACCACACACACACACACACACACACACACACACACACACACACATGTACTGTCACATATTGAACTGCCACACACCCTATGCAAATCACACACACACACAATGGCTGAAAACCACACACACACATAACATGTCACACACACATACACATCTCACTCTCTATCTCTATAATATATACATATATAATATATTTGTTAATATATATGTGTATGTAAATAGCAATGTTCATATATATGTATATATATTTTGACACACACATTTAACCTTGATACACACACAATATTTCATTTTACACTTGCCTATGCATATATAAATGCCTTTATACAAATGCCTATAATATGTATGCTTTATATACATTGAGTGTATATATGTATATATATATGAAATGTGTGTTTGATAGCTTGTGTTAGCTTTGTAATTGTGTGTGAGTTCTAGCCTAGGATTGGTTAGGCTTAGTGAGACTTGATTGGACTATGATTGACCTAGTTGACCTAGTTTGACTAGTGTAGTTGACCAGAGTTGACCAAGAGTTAACTTTGGCCTAGATGACCTAGAATCATATAAATGCATTATAATCTTCAGTATTACCATTCTGGACATGTTGTGACCTGTGTTGCTCTGTATAGGACTCATCTATGCTGTTTGGACATATATATTCATCGGATACTCAGGATACCAGTCGAGTACATTCTCTAACCGTTTTATACTAGCTAGAACTTATATTCCGGCTTTAGATTAATTTACTTAATGTTGTCACGACATTATCACGGATTGGTACTATATGGATCTCTTTATGCAATGTTATCCCCCTCGGGAGCATTGGGTACGTTATGTTATGTACGTTTCACTTTCATCATGTACTCATGTGCTTTCATCATGCATGTATACTCATATGAATCACGTAATCTCATGTTCGCTGAGCCCTCATATATAAACTTCACGTACACTCATTTATGAGCCCCCATGTGAAGTAATGTATAATAACATAACTTGATTGGATCCTTGTGTATTGATTGGGAACGGGCGAGTATAAATTGTCATGTGGACAATTCCAAAGTTGTGCAGTCATGTACAAACTTTCATGTTTATTATCAAGCCATTCACACGTCTATCTTGTACTCTAAATCACTAGTTTACTGTTAGTTCTCTACCTATAGTAGATATTTACATTATAGTCATCTCTTTTACATCTTGTAATTCCTACAGTCATTTATGTATCTTACTCTTCTGCATGTTTATATTTTCTAATATATTATGAACTACGTGAGATGTACTGTGCTTATTCCTGTCCTGACTGGACCTGTTGAAAATATTACAGATGATATTAAGGAGCTCTATCCTACATACTATAGAGCAGGTCTAGATGACACATGTGAGCTGGACTCCCAGGAGGACCAAGCACTTACAGAGGACATTACCTCAGTAGTCTAGGCTAGTTAACTAGAACAGTATCTTACTTATTGTCTTGTCTTGTTCTAGATACACTTTGTACTTATTTGGAGATTTTATTATTCTGGATATTATGGATTTGTTATCTTAGACACTTAGATTCTCTCTTATCTTGTATTTCATTGTGGATTCAGATCTTATCTATCTATCTTATCGTAGTTTCTACCTTAGCTGTGATTGAATTGTATATTTCTGTATTGTCCTGCATTCGGAGCGTATATATTTTATAGGTACCTTATAATTGTAAGATGTACGTGACCTAGGACAACGTTCTACCGCCGACAATACGACGTAGACTGGACGTACCTACTTCTCGTGCCCCTACACTGGGTGCGGGTCATGACATGACCCATACCCATGATTAAAGGGCTTATGTGGCTGTCCATAAACCTACCTGTATACCTATTAGCTTACCATTTCTTCCTTCGCACTAGCCCTCTATATCTATAGGTGGTTGTCCTCTCTGATTTGTTTAGGAAAACTTAAGTTAGGATATTCACTTGTGTTGGCTAGTGCAGCTACTCTGAGTACTATAGGTCAGGGTCTATCCTACTTCTATACTCATTTACCTCTCCTTCCCCACATACCTACAGTTAGCACAGATGCCTAATATTCTGGTTCCAAGAACTGGGATCTACTCACCTCTGTTTGCTATAACTCAACACTGTTACTCTAGTGTTACCCAAAGTATCTGATACCTCGCATGCTGCAATGTGTCAATTGATCCATGATACGAGTCCCCAAATCTTTCTGTGACTAACAACTTTATGGGATTAATGTTTCACTACCTGACACCAACTTACATAGGCTATTTAGCACTTCTATTGGATATCAAGGACAGTCCACATATCAATGTTTAACGGATAATAAGGAAAGTACATGTCAGTATTTGAATCGCAGAGCATTGGGCTATGCTACTAAATCTACACCTGTCTTTTTTTACAGATTTCTCTTTTTCAACTAAAACCTTAATGATGCAACTAGTCTAGCTGGTGCCACTTTATGTGTCATTGCACAAAGCTGATATCTCTTCCTACCCTTTCATTATACAACCCATGTGATAGCCATCTACCTATCCCCTGTTGACTTGAACCTATACCTGTACATATCCATGCCCTTTGGATATGTCACATATTTATTCAGGGTACACTGTGTACCTGAAACCTCTTATCCAATTGTTGTCCTTACCCTTTGGGTTTAACTGATACTGGTACTTGGTATTAATGGCACAAGTCTCCCCACCCAAACCTGGTAAATACTCTTAAACACCCACGAGTTGGATTTGGCTAAGTCAACTCTGTTCTGAGTTAGTAACCCTCTTTTATTACTCTATGTACCCCTGCTATACCTCTTTCTGAAACCTGGGTATACAGTTGTCTCCTACTGGATAAGAAAATGTTTTGGTTTCTCAATCCTGACTTATATACAGATGATGGCAAAACCCAACTTGCTATATACTGACCGTACTCGTAGGTGTTCAGGTCCTTTCTAGGATTTGACACTAGCCTTCCTTAGTCTATTTCTTATTGTTGTAATACCTCCTAGGCATTGTTACATCTATTTGTTAGTCACCCATAGCCAAATCATTCGCCATATGAACCTGACCTGGATCATTCTCATTAGGACTGCCCTATGTTTACCTCTACTCTTTTAACAAGGTTTTATGGTTTTTGGAAGTCTATACATAACCAATTAGTTTCAGTAAACAGAACATAAAGCTTGAGGTTTAAATGGAGTACCTGTTTGCAAATGCTATGGTGATCGACACGAGGGTTATTGTCGAACACAGAAAGAAGGTCTCCAAGTTTCTACGATGGAGGAGATTTGAGGATGCTACTGCCACACCTATCCATTATGAGGTTAAAGCAACTGTACAAATTAATTTATCTGGCATATGGCATTGGGGTTGACACCTGATACAAAGTGAAACTTAACCAAGTGCAACTGCTATAAAGGAAGACTGATACAAACTGTCTTCTAACCCTTGATACGGCCTGTAGGGCCAATACCCAACTCCTCTACATTAGGATTACCCCACATACTATTGTATATACTGCCAAACCACCTGACTAACCCGTTGAACCTGGTTATGCCCTGTTTGTATACTGTCACTAGAGATTAATGCTAAAGGCAGATCCCTTCCTGAGTTCTTAATTGAACCTCTTGGGTTGGCCAGTGCCAAACACCTCTATTTACCTAAATATCCTTTTCTAGCCGGACTCAAGTCCAGCATTCATGCCATGAGAACAGAAATAATCGACACACACAGGTGCGATCCCTATACCAAAATTGGATGATCCTCAGTTTTGGCTACTGGATGATACCTCCTTGTTTATAGTTACAGAAGAGAACTTCATAAATACCCTATCCCATTGAACCATCCAATCAATACTCAGTTATCCATTACAAATGTGTGCATCTGGAACACCTATACCTATACAGGTACTTACACTTGGGCTTATACCCACCTGCCAGTATCCAATGGATACAAAGAAAATCTCATATGTCAGTGTCTAATGAGTACAGAGGAAAACTCATATGGTGGTATTTAATGGTTAATAACGAGAAACCCCCATCTAGACTTGTAAACATCTATGGACCTGCCTTACCAAATCATGAGAATGGAGAACTCTCACCTTATTGAATGCATGATACATGAAACAGTATCGTAGGCATCCCTGTGGAAGATAGGTGGGTACAACTATAACCCCTATGTCTACCTGACACTAGTAGGTTCCCTATATCGATTCCTTTTGAAAAACGTTACTGGTCTTCATATAACTAAAACAAAATCTCTCCCTTCACTAGAGTTCTTCCTAATCATTAACACAAACACTTAATGTATACAATCGAGAATTGTAATTTAGAAGGCAGATTGGTACATATTGTTGGCTTTCTTCTTGATAGTTGATTGAGGAGGAAATATCAATATGAGGAAGTCCCAGGTTGCGCAAGAGGAGAGTTGAGCTTAGGTTTTAGGAAGAGAAGATTTCGGTTATGCTCCTGTGTATATATATAGTAGGGTTTTCGGATTGATTCAAATATGGAGAGGGTTATCAGCAAGAATTTGGGGTTGATTCAAATAAGCCTTTTTATGTCTCATGGATGTGAGGAAGTTAGCCGTTCAAATCTGCTATATAGATTTGAATTTGAGGTTTTTTACTTCCCTCCTTCCTATAAGTGGTTATTGCATAAAAAAATCTCCCTTTGGTCTAATTACATATTTATTACATAAATCTCCTTTTCAGTATATATATACATATATATATTATGACAAGGATGACAATAATAATTAGAAAATAATAACAATAATAAAAATAATAAAATAAAATGTTTGTTTTCAAGGGCTCATAAATCTACCCTCCTTAAAATAATTTCGTCCTCGAAATTCAATAAAGCTATGATCTACTAGAATGAATAGTCTAGGCTATTGCTACTAAAATATGTTTCCATTAGTTCATGAGTTAATTTATAATATAGGACTATTAATAACACTACTGCTATAATCTTACTAGCAATTACCGTCAGCTCCTCCTTGTGGTGTTATCGTATCCTCCATGATCATGGAAAAATCTTGTCCTCCTTGTGTGGTTGGTAGTAGTGGGGCGCTCGCATTTCTCTTCGGACAATTTTAAGACCTATGTTGGTTGGACCCACAAGACCAACACAAACTTAACCAACCACGATAGTTTTCTTGTACGTGGCCTCTCTTTATACAATAATGGCAGATGGGGACGTCTTGGACTTGATATGGGGTCGTTTGTGCCTGTTGATGGGTAATTGGCCGTCTCTCGAGTCCTTCTTGTGGTGCTCGAGCTGCTACTATAATTGGCTAAGGCTGCTGGTGATGCTGATGTTCTGGGTCCCTTCCTAGAACATTGTGATGCTACGTCGATCCCGATTGGCTGATGCCTCCTCCATATGCGTCCTGGTCTCTCTTTTGCTTGCGCTTCAACTGTTTCTCTACCGCCTATGCGACCTTCAAGATCCTTCCGTAGGTTGTGGCTTGACTGGTGGCGATGGCTAGGCAGATTTCATTTGATAACCTTTTCTTGAACTTCTTGGCTTTGGCTTCAGGGGTCATGGCATCCGCGAAGCGGCTGAGACAGGAATACTCTGCAGTGTACTCATCGATGGTGAGGTTGCCCTGCTCTAGGCTTTCGAACTCGCTCTCCAACTCCTCTAGGGCCGCATCGGGGTAGAACTTTTTTTTGAACAACTCATTGAACTCCCCCCAAGTCATATCTGGTGCGGTAAATTAGGGCTCATCTCTATACCATGTGTGGGCGATGTCGTAAAGCTGCATGCTAGCTGACTCGATCTTCAGGTCTTCAGGAACTCGAGTCATCCGAAGAATTCGATCCACGTTCTCCAACCACTCATCCATGTAGAGAATCCTTTTCGTCCCCTTGAATTCCCTGGGCCTAAGGTCCATAAAATTCTTGGAAGTTTCAGGGCACGGTTGTGAAGTATCTCTAGTTTAGAGAGCCTCTCTCAAGGTGTCGCGAAAGGTATTGACCTGTGCCGTCTGGGAAGCGACGAGCTGCTGGAAGATTTCGAGGAGAGTAACTTTGTCTAGTGCAGGTGGCGGAGGCAGAATAGGTGCTGGATACATCGTAGGTGTTGGATGCATCATAGGAGCTGGATACATTGCCAGTGTTGGATGCATAGAAAATGCTGGATACAACGTTGGTGCCGGGTGTATGGCTGGTACTGGATGTGGAGCACGTGCTGGATGCTGAACTTGTGCTAGTGGTAGAAAAGATGCTGAAAGAAGAACGGTTGCTGGTGGTGGAGTCTACGGAGGAAACTACGGGGGTGGTGGAATATCGTCTCTGCAAAATCTCGAAAATTGTGGTTGTGGTAGATTGCCCATATGAGTAAGTTGGCCTCCATGTATCGATGGGGTCATGTACGTGAAGAATTCTCCTGCAGTCGGTAGGGTGTTCAGGAAAGCGTTGTTCCTGTCTTGAGAATCCATTTACCGTAATAAAAGAAAACATTTAGCCGCTGAAGAATTTTAAGCAGGATGCAAGTCAAGGATTCAATGAAAATCAAGGATAGAGATCAATAATAAGTCAAGACATATGGATTAGATTCTAGAGCCTAGTCCTATTTGTAGGCTCACATCGGTACAGTAATATAACCGAAGTGATAAACGTAGATCTGTATGGGCCACCAAACTTATCGAAGCGGACCTCCTTCTGTTTCTGCTTATCTGCGGCAGGAGGTTGAGAAGGTCCGGCTTGTGCTGTATCGGGAGTAGAATGGGTCATCGGTGGGGGCGTCTCTTCCTCAGGAGCCTGGTTTTTCTCTCGCTAGAGAGCCAAATGAGTGGTCACCCTGGTATCTTCTGCCAAGGAGGAGACCATGCAACATGTCCTGACCATCCTTCCTTTAGCTGGGCGTGCTGCTGGTACGATCATGTCAGGAGTTATATCTGGGTAGACCTATAACACTTCACGTTGCGGTGTTGTGAAGGGGTTGAGGCCCTGTGCATTGTCCCTGGCAGGCAGAAGGTTGACGAATTCCATCATTGCCTTTGGGATAGGGACGACGCTGTCATGAGTCTCGGCTTTCGAGAAGCTCCCAAACTGTATCGTGACCATGTTGGTCGTCACAGTCTTTTTCTCGTAGTTGAGGGAGATGACTTTGGCGTTAATAAGTCGTTGAATTTGTCATTTCAACACGTAGCAGTCGCTTGTTGAATTGTGGATGTACTGGTGGTAATGGCAGTACTTAGGATTATCCACCTTTTCTACTTCGTCAGGACACTTGGGAGGTGAAAGCTGCAGCTTGCCGCCCTTGGTCAGCATTTCAAATAATTCGAGCTTGTCTTCATCGTTGAAGGAATAGGTTTCCTTCGGCTTCTGTGCTTCGGCCGGCTTGGAGCTCATGAGCGCTGGACCTTTTGTAATATTGACGGCCACAGCTTGCTTGCCTGTACCGTCTTTTACTCGCTTCCCTTTATCTTCAATAGAGGAAAAGTTCAGACCTAGGAATTGTGCATCCTGTGCCTTCTTCTGAGCTACGTCAGCTTCAGTAATGAAGGGTGTCCAATCGGTACAGGAAGTACTGTGCCACAATTTGATGGCAGGAAGCATATTCTTGTGGCATGAATCTATGAGCATGGGCTCAGGCATGCCTGGAGGTAGCCTTAGGGAAGCCTGGCAGAAGCATTCAATGTACGCTCGTACGGGCTCCTTTTTTTTGAACGATGTCCATAAGAGTAGACATCGTCATATCTAGCCCTCATTCGTAGAACCATTCCAGGAACATGTTCTTTAGGTCTTCAAAAGATTTAATGCAGTTGTCGGGAAAACTGCAGAACTATTCATAGGCCACCCTCTCTAGAGCTCCAACGAAGATGTAGGTGAGAAGGGCGTCGTCCTTTGGCAGGTGTCCTATTACTGAGGCAAAGTACCTCAAGTGTCGTCTGGGCGACTTCTTAGTATTATAAGGGGTGATAGTCTATGGTTTATATTTGGGAAGATAAACCACATTGCCCCACTCAGCAGGATAAGGTTGTCGGATGCCCATCTTTCAGAGTGTGGCTCGCTTTTTTTGGTATCATGGCGAGCGTATAACTCCTCGAGTGCTTGCTGTATTTCATTGGATACAACTGGATTGATGGTCGACAGAGTGGCCAATGACTGCACAACTTGGTTTATGATGGACAGGGTACTAAACCCGTCACGAACCGTCAGAGCCACAAGTGTAGAGGCAGTAGAAACCAATCTGTCATTGATCTCAATAACGACAGATGCTAAAGTCTACATGGATATGTACAACGCATTAAGACTTTCTTCAGAGCCTCAATACATTTTTGCTGATCAGCACTTCCACTTGATTCTTCGTCATCAGCCGCCATGTGCACAGATGCTATATGCGTGTAAGTAGAAGGGGTGGTAGATCTTTCGCTTTCTAGTTCGGGGTATTGGGGCTCATCGTCTTGTGGGAAGACTGGCAAGTTACGATCATCCTCTGACTCGATATTGTTCCTACCCCCGGTCTTCGGACTGCTTGCGCCCGTAGAAGTGTCGGTGTCATACGTCTCATCGTCTTGCTGAAACGAAGGGTTGTTATGCACCATAGCAGGCAGGCTACCCCCAGCAGGTGCAGCAGTCGATGAACCGTCTTCTTGCGACAATGATCCATCCTTGGAGCGTGTGTGTTGGAATGCGCCTTTTTTGGGCGTAGGCTTCTTGCTACCACTAGACAAGTTTTTGGACTTACCAACCGAGGAAAGGGGTTTCTCGTATAGCTTCTTATGGGACGGAGAGTCCTGAGCAACATTGCATAAAGCAATGCAGAGCTCTTCTTCCTCTTACCACGATTACATAATGCGTAGTATTCGAAATACAACATGGCCATACCTGATGGACCTATTATTATGTCGATGATAGAAGTTCTTACCGGTGCAGCATCCTCCACGAGCGGGCAAGCTGTCATCTGTACCTTTCGGTGTTGCGCCTTTGTCACGCTTTCCATAGGATAGTCGTGATCTTCTATGTGTTTCCCGAACATGGGATCTGAGAGAGAAGGCCTGGCATTAGCGATCGAAGGGATCTTCGGGGCTTCATCGACGAAGGGTGTCTAAGACGCAGTCCCCTCCGTCGTGCTGCTCATCGCAGCAGCCTTAGGCACCCAGGTCCGTCAAGTATTCTTCAGTTTTATGAACCGCTTCGAAGGGCTCGACTTTTCTTTAGAAAGGAGATCTTCAAAGCTTGCTGGTCGAAGCGTACGACCAACATCTTCTGAGAGGATCCCAGCAAGTCATCATCGGATTGCGTCACTACCTTCTCGTTGGAGGAGAAGGCATTCCCCAGCGGAGTTGCCATCTTGTTCGACGTGACAAAATGTTGAACGAACTTTTTATATATTGGACGTAAAAAAAGAGTACAATCGATTCTTATACGAAGAAATCTAAGTACAAAAGTTTCTGGAAAAGTGTAGTGGTGGAGATTGAGCACAGCAGCTTAATCCTACGAGTAATATATGTTTGGCTATCCATAATAGTACAAGAGTACAGCTTAATCCAATAGGATTGGCTATATACGATATCACAATAGTACGTCTCAACCCAATAGGATTAGCTATCCACAATGGCACAATAGTATGACTCAATCATATGGGTAACATATATTTGGCTATCCACAATAGTACAAGAATACGACTCACTCCAATAGAATTGGCTATCCACGATATCACAATAGTATGGCTTAATCATATGGGTAACATATGATTGGCTATCCACAATAGTATAATATGGTGTCAACACATGAGGAGGGAGATCGAAGTATACAATGAGATATAAAAAAAATTGTATATTAAGACAGAAACCATAACAACTAACTCGCATAACCGTCCTGTTAGGAATCAAGTATAACAATAATAAATGCATGAATCAAAACAAATATCAGATAATGAAAATTATCAGAGGATATACTCGCCTAAAATTCGATTTGAAGTATCAACAGTATCTAAAACATTGCCTCAAAGACCTAAATATAAAATATCAATATTAATTAGTATTTTGGAATCATAAATATGCTACACTAGCTTGATACTAGGTCTCTAGGTCAATTCTAAGTCAAACTAGGTCAATTAGGTCAATACCGTATGAAACTAGGTCAACTAGTCTTTACCTTGGTTTCTAGGTCCATACCTTGCCATATTAAGGTATTCTCTTCAATATTAAGCAATACCCTATATTTTGTTTTTTTATATTTCGTCAATATTAGGCCATATTAAGGTATTCTCTTCAATATTAGGCAATACCCTATATATATATTTTTACACTATGCTAAATATATATATATATATATATATATATATATATATATATATATATATATATATATATATATATATATATATATATATATATATATATATTTTTTCTTTTTTTTTCATAGATAGAAAATATATACATAGATAGAAAAAAAATATACATAGATAGAAAATATAAAATATATATATATATATATATATATATATATATATATATATATATATATATATATATGTATATATATATATATATATATATAGAAAGCTCTATAATGCATTACCCTATCTATTTACCCTTTACCTATATACATTACCTAGCCACAATGCCATTACCTTACCTTGTCTATTCCCAAATTCATAGGAATTGTAAAAAACCCCATTTTATAAATTTTGTTATAGTTTATTTTAATAATTTTGAGCATTTTATTTATTAATAGATAGTAAATGCTTGCATGATTTTTCTATAAAACTAGTAATTTAAATAATAAATTCTTGGTATTGTGTTAAATTTATTTTATTGAAATTCCTCTACAAATCTTTATATTTGTTTTAGATTTTAGGAAAATTTTTCCTTTGGAATTGTTAGGGTAAATTTCGGTACATATGGTATATATAGTAAACTAGTTATATTGGTATAAGTAAACTATATACAAATAAGTATATAACATAGTGTAAAAATTATATAATATACAAAACTTATCGAACCCCATAGGAGCAGTAAGGGCTTCGAGCCCGAGCTTCTCATTTCCCCTGTGAACAAACATGCAAGTGAGGGATTGAGCAAATCAAATACTGAATGATTTTCCCCTAAATCCTCCCCAATCTAAATCCTAGTAGAATCACCCCAAACTCAGGTGATTTCTACTCAAAATTGAGTTCATGATCCGTCCACACATAAGAATTGAAACCCGAGTATTAATAAGCCAACCACAAGAGGTTTCAAAAACAAAACTTCTTCGAAAACTTCTCTCTACAACCACAACCCTACAACACAACGCCTCCCTGACGACTCTCCAATGCCCGCGAACACTCCAGACTACCGCGTATTTGCCGCAGCGCCGCCCGCGTCACCGAACTCGACTCGAAATAGACCTACTCTGTTTTCGAAACCCCCTCCAGGTACCCAACTTTTGACCCCCATAACTTCTATCTTGTTTGATTATTTTTCAATCTACAAATTCCTATTAGAAGTCTAGATGACCCTATCTAATTCCTAGCAATTAGATTCGAAAATAGTTAACCGAGGTACCCACGAAATCGACGCAAAGTCGAGAAATTTTTTGTTCAAAAACAGAATATTAGTTCACCCAAACCCCCAACTTGGAAGGCCAATCGTGGCCGACCTAATGATACTTTTCAAAAACTAATTCATAATAGAGAAAGACAACATATAGGGGATCAAAACCCATCAGATAGAAGTATTTTTGTAGATTGTACAGAAAGTTATTCAATGTTAAAAACAAAGAAAAACCACTTTTAAAAATGTAGAAATCGAGAAAAATTTTCGATACAGCGTGCACCCCGACAAATCGGGCAACGTTGTCTCAACCCATAAACATCAAAAGACGTGTATGGATGTTGTCGACGTGTAGGAACTGACGAAACTTGATTTCGTTGTGCGTGCGTAACAAAATTAACGCGTATCCGTCAAGATATCCCGTATCGTCTACTTTATAAACTAGACCATAACTTTGTGCACGTTCGTCGTATCGAGACCAAACTTGCGTCAACAGGGCCGTATCATTTTTCTGGTCCTGTATGCAATGTTTGGAATGATTCCGAGAAGGTCTACCGGAACGCTATTTTGGCGGCCCACGATCCGATCCAACGAGCAAAATTGTGCACGGCCCACCAAAATTTAACTTTGGACATATAGTTGGGTTTGTCTCGTCAAACCGGATCCGTAGATATGTAGTTTGACGACTTTAGAGACCGTAGGTACTGGCATATTTTTTGGTGCAAAACGGATCCAACGGCGGACATCGTTTTGACCTGAAATTATAATTTTTTCCTTGTGTCCATAATTGGTCTTTTGGGCAGGCTTTCAAGACATATCTTTTATACCAAAAATGTTTATGATATTTGTTTCAGCGTCTGGAGCGGTTTACAGGTTTTGACTTCATTGCTGACGATTCTGACTTTTGGATTCTGCTACTTCTCGTACCACCCTCAGGCAAGATACCTTGCCATTATACTCCGTCTTTATTTTTTACTTTACTTCAATTATTTACATTCAGTTCTTATGATATATCATGCATGTTTTATCTCATTGAGAGTCCAAGTCATACTTGGGTGCAAGCGACCATATTAGTCGTTTTTTATTTATTTTACTCTATTTTACTGCATTGGCTTAGTTCTAGTGACCACCCATTGTTGATGAGGTATTGGTATATCTCATGTGGCCTTGATACATGCTTTATCATGTGTTGTAACTCACATGTAGGACACATACTCGCGTAGTAAGCTTGCCATCGATACGTATGAGACGTGCGATGGATAGAAGTAATTGCCAATAGAATTGCATGCTAACAGACTTGGCAGTTATGAAAGGTTTATATGAGTCATAGAGATGGCCCTACTAGGCATTATGTAGGGAGAATAATACCTTAATGTATGGACCACTATTACACTTTTCTTGTAGCTCGAAAGCTCCGCTGGAGATACAGGTAAGCTTAGCCACTCAGGTTGTGTAACTGTCTATTTTCAAAATTGAGGGTAAATTTATCATTTTTCATATTCTAATAATTTTGTGAATATTTATTTATTAATATTGTATTTTGGGGATTAGTTTAGCCGGGTTTGAGTTTCATCTAGTTTTGACTTATGTTAGTGACCCGGATAGTTTAGACTCTAGTCGGGACCCCAAAGATTAGTTAGGCATGGCCCACAAACTCATCTTCTTAGGCTTGTGCATTTAGACTAAACCCACATGACAAGTTTAGTTATTTAGAGATTAGAAACTTGACCCTTTTGGTCCCAAACCTTTGCATGACTTAGATTGACCAAAGGGGACCTATTTGGGGCATATTAGACATTTCCTATTGGCCCAAACCGAAACCTTATGGCATCCAAAAGAGGGTTCCATCTCCTTTTTATTTGCAAAGTAGCCTCCATTCGTATTTTAGTGTTCTTCCCAATCTTGAGAGCAAATCTCATTGATTCATCTCTGAAATCTTCTTTTTTTCTCCACCAGATTCTCTTATTCTTGCAAGGAGAGGGAGCTACAAGGATTATGGAGCCAAGTGCAAGGAGGGGTGTCCATTTGCTAGAAGAGTCCATGTCGAATTCGTGTCCATTGGGTTGTTCATTGGGAATCAACTCCCAATAGGTATCTCTCTCTCTAAACCTTCTCTATTTCATCTTTTCCTTACATATTTGTTTGTTTTGAACCCACAGGAACCACTCCCATGCATGAACCACCATTAGAAATGTTTTAGAGGCTCATTTGAGTCCTCTTTAGGAGTTTGGGATAGGTTTGGTGTCCCTCGTGGAGAGATTCCAAATGGGCACACCATGTGTTTGTGTTTTTACCCCATAGGCTTATTTGTCTTCTAATTTTAGATTTTCATGTGTTAGAGAGTAGATTAAACATGGTTAGGATTTTTAGGTTTGTTCTCATTTGGATTCCAATGTTTGAATCTATGTATTATGGCCCTATTTTTATATAAAAATATCAAATATTGTTATATTTATGGATGTGGACTGATTTGGGGTTATTTGTATATATATATATATATTGATATGTGTCTTGTGTGTATGTGACAGAGTGTGCTATGTTAGTGTTAAGTTAGTGAGTTAGATAATCTAGTTAGTATCCTAGATAATATAGTTAGTATGTGTTTCGTTTGTCCAAAACAACCCAAATTCGTTATAATTTTTATCCACGTTTTTAGTAGCCAAAGCAACTTAGAAATGCCATAACTCCTAGCTCAAGACTCCTATTAATCTTCCGTTTTTTTAAAAGAACCATATCAAAGTTAAATTTCCAAATATATATATATTAATAGGCCAAAATCATTCTTAAACTTTTTGTAAAACTGTTTGAGTATCAGCTGTCTGAAAGACGAACGCGTTTCGGTGTTTTCGTGATTTTGGGAGCTTCCGGACACGAAAATGCGTCCGTTTGAAGTTTCAAACAGCTAATACGAAGGGCTACGACATACTTTAATCCTAGAATTCAATGAATAGGTTTAATAGGTACAATATTTGTTTTAAATAAAAAATTGACTATACGACATGGACATTTTGTGTATCCTATGAGCCTATGTAGTATGGATATCAAATGAATGTAGGTATCATAGATTGTCAAGAATATGTATAATATATATATATATATATATATATATATATATATATATATATATATATATATATATATATATATATTATTGTTAGATAATATATGTTAGTATAATGTGTGTGTTTGAATAAGATAATGATGTGTGTGGTTAGTAGAGAGAAGTAAGATTGATAGAGGATATATGCTAGTGTGTGTTTGATATTATATAGATGGTAGAATAGTGTGTGCGTTGTAAAGATGAGAGAGTTGGTAGGATCATGCCATCCTATTTGACTTGAGGCTAGTGTGTATGTTGAGTGATTTATGTTTTGGTTGAGTAGTAGTGTGTTTGTATATAGATGTATATGGGTGTGTTAGAAGAGAGGAGTGGATTTGATATATATGTTTGTATGTGTGTTAGTGTTGGAGTGGAGAGTGATTAGATATTGTATGTATGGATGTTAGTATGTTAGTGGTTATGTTATAATCTATGTAGAGGTTAGAGGTATCTTACAAGTTAGATAGTGGTATCATGTATAAGTTAGATAGTTAGTTGTGTTAGTCTATGTTATTGTTAGTTAGATATGACATATGTTAGTTGGTTAGAGTTAGAGATGGATATATAATATGTTATAGTTAGATATTAGTATCTTGGTTATCCATGGTTTTTGTGTGTGTGGTTGAAGATTAGATGAGTTAGTATCCCAATAGTTAGATATCTTAGATAGTTAGATAAGTTGTATCTTGTATAGATTAGAGTTAAGTTAGATAGTGGTTAGTTTGTAGATATGTAGTATCTTAGGATACTAGATGTTGGTATCCTAGGATATTTTGATTTACCTTACTTTAAGGTAAAGGGGTTTACCTTATCACAAGGTAAGGTAGTGAGTTTACCTTCAAGACAAGGTAATAGGGGATTTACCTTCAAGATAAGGTGTGGGAGAGATAAATAGATGTTAGATAACTATAGTTTGGGTATTGGGAGACTAAGGTATTTATACCTAGACTAATGTTTTGGACTTCCAAACAAGGTAAGGGTATTGGGATACTAATAGGGATAAAGTACATGGTATCTTGGTTAGTATCCTAGGATAGCTTAGATATAGAGTTAGTATCCTATATTAGAAATTAGTATCCTAAGTTAGTGGATAGATAGTAGTTCAGAGATGTAAATTGTATCTTGGTGTCATAGGTTAGTGTGTCATATTACCTTGAGTTGGATACTACTAGTTTGTAACTTAGAATTTAGGATACTAGAAGTATATGTTAGATAGATAGATGTATATAGCTAGTGTCTTAAATATATATATATATTTTAGTATTTTAGAGATTAGGATACTAGTAAGTTAGAGTGTTAGATACAAGATAGTATCTTAAAGGAATAGTTAGTATCTTGGAGGGTAAATGAGAAGTCTAAGGTATTGACAAGGTAATGGGATTTAAATATTGTCTAAGTGTAACGTATTGGTAGGATGTTAAGATAGATGGGTAGATACTAGTCTAAAGAAATGTTAGGATCTATCAGCCTAGGATATGAGTTATCTACTAGTCTAAAGTAGATGGGATGTTAAGGTATTACCTAGATATTTAAGGTATTGATATAAGATAACTATAGAGATAAGGTAAGTGGGTTATCTTGGTAGATAATGACTAGGAATATGATGCTTGACTTAGATTTGATCATGTTTGACCAAGATTGACTGTTTTGACTCAAAGTCAGCTGCAAGTCAACATTGGACCTAGATTATACTAGGAGTTGACCAGAGTTGACTAGTTGACCAAAAGTCAACTATGAGTCAACCATTGAACCAGTTTGACCTAGATTGAATTAGAAGTTGACCAGAGTTGACCAGTTGACCAAAGTCAACTTAGGTCAACCCTTGACCTATGATCTAGTTTGACTTGGTTTGACCTAGTTTGACTTTGTTTGACTTAGATGGACCTAATTTGACTTTGTTTGACTTACCTTGACTTAGATTGACTTAGCACGACCTAGCTTGATCTAGTTTGACTTGTTAGAACTAGTATGACCTAGTATGACTTAGTGTGACTTAGATTGACTTAGCATTGTTAAACCCTATTTAACTCATGTATATCTCATCTTTAGGTCTGTGACTTCACTCAGAGTCTCGATACATTGTTTATATTTTCTACCAGATCTCAGGCGAGTACATTCTCTGATAGTAATTCTGTTTTATGATATCGTCTATGTTTCCTGTATTTGGAGTAGATATCCTTGTTCTCTTATCATATTATTCACACAGATTGGTATTGGTCTGGATCGCGTCATGAGATATTATTTCTTGTATTCCTTGGTATATCATGTACAAGTTTTCCTTGTTCCCTGTACATTGTATAGATACGATTCCTACGAAAGCTAGCTACCTTCTCAGAGAATACGTGTCATGACGTGTCATGGTTGGATCCACTATACTAGTCGGGGGCGGAGGAATTAGCGTAGATATGTGATCAAATCCTCCATGTGCAAGATATTGTTCCTTGTGAGTGTTAATCATACACCGCACGTATGATTAGCCAGGCCAGTTTTCTTGTGCAAGTTCCTAAGCCGATCATATGTTGAAACTACTGCTAAACTCACAAAGATTGTAGTTTTTCTTATTCTTGTACATGAAATACACTATTATCTTATTTTTATATTTATTTACAGTCTTGATATGCCTTACAATGATTCATCTATGTACCAATTTAACTTGTATATTCTCTCTATTTACTACTATATTTTTAATATCGTCTAACTAGAACTGTTATTGGAGATTTGTGCTCGTTCTATCTTGACTGAATGTATTAATAAAATTTTATAGATTATGGCGAGGAGGAGTATCATACCTACTACGGTCCCCATGATGTAGTTGGCTTAGACTTGGAGATCCTAGTTTAGCAAGGGTTAGCTCCAGCCGATGAGGCATTGGAGTAGCTTAGCTAGATTAGTTTAGTACTGGACTTTGTCTTCAGATTACACTTTGGCTTGTTATTATTTAGTATTTGTATTTGAGATTGTTGACTCTGAGACTTTGGACTTGTATTATTCTGTGTTGGATTTTTAGGATAATATTTCATATCTTGTTGTCTTTATCTTTCTGTATCATCTATCTTCTTAGAGTTTGTGATTGAGTATATTATATTGTCATTGCATGTCCTTCGTTCGGAGTTGACCATTTTGACAGGTTTTGATATTATAACTGTTGTTAGATTGTAGACCTAGACAGCGTTCTATACCATTTCTGTGGCGTAGGCTGGGATGCTCTCTCGTACTCGTGCCCTTACTCCGGGTGCGGGTCGTTACACATTTTTAGTGGTGGCCCATGCAAGTCAGAAGTCGCAAGTAGTACGATGTTGTAGTGGTGCTCAACTTAGAGTGCTGCTACGAGCCTGCTATAGGTTTAGAATATATAGGCTATAGGCTAAGGATACTCAATCACAGTTAGGACTTATAGAGAAGATTCCAGGGATGACCCTTGAGAATCTCATGATAAACTATCTCAAAATTTGATTCCAACTGTTTCTGTCTATTCTTTCTTGTCCATGTTTGAACTTGATTCTTAGTGTTTATTGATTTTCTACCGGGATAAACCTCTGGACTAAGTTGCTTCGGTTATGTTATCTAGAGTCTTCTACAACCATACAGCAGGCATGATGAAGACATAGGGTCTGATTTTAGATGTATTTCTCGGGTTGTGGGAGTTTAAGATTTTCGCAGCCAAGTATGCGGTAATGCGAAAATGTTAGATACCATGATCCTAGAGGTATATACCTTAGTTTCAGACCCTATGGTTTATTGCAGCCATATTTATTAGCGTAACGAGAATTTTGATAACTTGATTCTCGATAGATAGGTATGGTTATCAGATTACAGAATAGATACCCTATAGAGGGTACCATAGTATAATGGAGTAGGTATCAGTAGAGATGTTAATTGGGTATTTTGGAGAAGAGAGTAGGAGCTAGGCTACCTGTAACACCGCATCATGCTCCGTACCACTAGTAGGATATACCCCGCCAGGGCATAGCTTTTGCGATGACGGTCGAGGAGACCCACACTACAGGTGATGGATTAGGAGGTTAGGTCTTATTCTTTCCCTTTTCCTGTTTCTTTCCACCTATTGATTGTTTGATTGCTTTCTTAGTACCTTTAGCTTGCATATGTGATGATCATGCTAGATTAATAGAAAAAAAACCTATTGGAGACTGCAATAACATGGTACTGTAGAGAGTAAAACCGTACATGTTTGTTCCCATTCCATAGAACTGCATGTCGTATAACTTTGGATAGAATTTAGTAGACTTTGATTGTGGGGGATTGACCTAGAGAAGAGGACAACCATTTCAAATTTCGAGGATAAAATTTTTCTAAGGGGGTAGGATTGTAACTGTCTATTTTAAAAAATAAGGGTAAATTTATCATTTTTCATATTCTAATAATTTTGTGAATATTTATTTATTAATATTGTATTTTGGGGATTAGTTTAGCTGGGTTTGAGTTTCGTCTAGTTTTGACTTGTGTTAGTGATCCAGGTAGTTTAGACTCTAGTCGGGACCCAAAGATTAGTTAGGAATGGCCCACAAACTCATCTCATTAGGCTATAGCATTTAGACTAAATCCACATGACAAGTTTAGTTATTTACATATTAGAAACTTGATCCTTTTGACCCCAAATATTGAATGACTTAGATTAACCAAAAGGAACCTATTAAGGGTATATTAGACATTTCCTATTGGTCCAAACCTAACCCTTATGGCAGCCAAGAGAGGGTTCCATATCCTTTTCATTTCAAAGTAGCCGCCATTCCTATTTTAGTGTTCTTCCTAATCTTGAGAGCAAATCCAATTGATTCATCTCTCAAATCTTCCCTTTTCTCCAACAAATTCTCTCATTCTTGTAAGAAGAGCGAGCTACAAGGATTGTGGAGCCAAGAGCAAGGAGGGGTGTCCATTTGCTAGAAGAGTCCGTGTCGGATTCGTGTCCTTTGGGTTGTTCATTGGGAATCAACTCCCAATAGGTATCTCCCTCTCTCTAAACCTTCTCTATTTCATCTTTCCCTTACATATTTGTTTATTTTGAACCCATAGAAACCACCCCCATGCATGAACCACCATTTGGAAAGTTTTAGAGGCTTTTTTGAGTCCTTTTTAGGAGTTTGGGATAGGTTTGGTATCCCCCATGGAGAGATTCCAAAGGGGCACACCATGTGTTTGTGTTTTTGCCCCATAGGCTTATTTGTCTTCTAATTTTAGATTTTCATGTATTAGAGAGTAGATTAAACATGGTTAGGATGTTTAGGTTTGTTCTCATTTGGATACCAATGTTTGAATCTATGTATTATGGTCTACAAGCCATATTTTTATGTAAAAATATCAAATATTGTTATATTTATGGATGTGGACTGATTTGGGTTTTTTTGTATATATATAAGTATCTTGTGTGTATGTAATAAAGTGTGGGTGTGTTAGTGTTAAGTTAGTGAGTTAGATAATCTAGTTAGTATCCTAGATAATATAGTTAGTATGTGTTTCTATTGTCCAAAATAACCCAAATTCGTCATAATTTTTATCCACGTTTTTAGTAGCCAGAGCAACTTAGAAATGCCATAACTCCTAGCTCAAGACTCCGATTAATCTTTTGTTTTCTTTAAAAGATCCATATCGAAGTTAGATTTTCAAATATATATATCTTAATAGGCCAAAATCGTTCTAGAACTTTCTGTAAAACTGTTTGAGTATCAGCTGTCTGAAAGGCGAACGCGTTTCGGTGTTTTCGTGATTCCGGGAGCTTTCGGACACAAAAATACGATCCATTTAAAGTTTCGAAAAGCTAATACGAAGGGCTATGACATAATTTAATCCTAGAATTTAGTGAATATGTTTAATAGGTGCAGTATTGGTTTTAAGTAGAAAACTAACTATACGATATGGACATTTTGTGTATCCTATGTACCTATGTAGTATGCATATCAAGTGAATGTAGGTATCATAGGTTGTCAAGAATATGTATGATATAGTACATGTATATATATATATAAATATTATTGTTAGATAATATACGTTAGTATAGTGTGTGTGTTTGAATGAGATAAGGATGTGTGTGGTTAGTAGAGAGAAGTGAGATTGATAGAGGATATGTGCTAGTGTGTATTTGATGTTATATAGATGGTAGTGTAGTGTGTGTGTGTTGTGAAGGTGGGAGAGTTTGGAGGATCATGCCGTCCTATTTGACTTGAGGATAGTGTGGTATGTTGAGTGATTTGTGTTTTGGTTGAGTGGTAGTGTGTTTGTATATAGATATGTGTGGGTGTGTTAGAATAGAGGGGGTGGATTTGGTATATGTGTTTGTATGTGTTAGTTTTGGAGTGGAGAGAGATTTAGATGTTGTATGTATGGATATGTTAGTATGTTAGTGGTTATGTTAGAATCTTTGTAGAGGTTAGAGGTATCTTAGAAGTTAGATAGTGGTATCTTGTATAAGTTAGATAGTTAGTTGTGTTAATCTATGTTATTGTTAGTTAAATATGACATATGTTAGTTGGTTAGAGTTAGAGATGGATATATATACATATATGTTATAGTTAGATATTAGTATCTTGGCTATCCATGGTTTGTGTGTGTGGTTGAAGATTATATGAGTTGGTATCCCAATAGTTAGATATTTAAGATAGTTAGATAAGTTGTATCTTGTATAGATTAGAGTTAAGCTAGATAGTGGTTAGTTTTTAGATAGGTAGTATCTTAATATACTAGATGTTGGTATCCTAGGATATGTGATTTAACTTACTTTAAGGTAAAGGGGTTTACCTTATCACAAAATAAGGTAGTGAGTTTACCTTCAAGACAAGGTAATAGGGGATTTACCTTCAAGGTATTAGGTTTACCTTTAAGATAAGGTATGGTTACCTAGATACTAGGGCTAGATAATAAGGTATTGGTTATCTAATGGCTTGGGGTAAATAAATAGATACAAGATAACTATAGTGTGGGTATTGGAAGATTGAGGGTATTTATACCGAGACTAAGGTTTTAGACTTCCAACCAAGGTAAGGGTACTGGGATACCAATAGGGATAAAGTATATGGTATCTTGGTTAGTATCCTAGGATAGCTTAGATATTGAGTTAGTATCCTACATTAGAAATTAGTATCCTAAGTTAGTGGATAGATAGTAGTCTAGAGATGTAAGTTGGTATCTTGGTGTCATAGGTTAGTGTGTCATATTACCTTGAGTAGAATACAACTAGTTAGTAACTTAGAATTTAGGATACTAGAAGTATATGTTAGATAGTTAGATTTATATAGCTATTGTCCTAAATATTTATATTTTAGTATCTTAGAGATTAGGATACTAGTAAGTTAGAGTGTTAGATACAAGTTAGTATCTTGGGGGTAAATGAGAAGTCTAAGGTATTGACAAGGTAATAGGATTTACCTATAGTCTAAAGGTAAGGTTGGTAGGATGTTAAGCTAGATGGGTAGATACTAGACTAAAAAAATGGTAGGATCTATTAGCCTAGGATAGTGAGTTATCTACTAGTCTAAAGTAGATGGGGTGTTAAGGTATTACCTAGATATTTAAGGTATTGATATAAGATACCTATAGAGATAAGGTAAGTAGGTCATCTTGGTAGGTAATTACTAGGAATATGATGCTTGACTTAGATTTGACCATGTTTGACCAATGTTGACTGTTTTGACTCAAAGTCAGCTGCAAGTCAATATTGGACCTATATTACACTAGGAGTTGACCAGAGTTGACTAGTTGACCAAAAGTCAACTATGAGTCAAATATTGACCTAATTTGACCTAGATTGGATTAGAAGTTAACTACTGTTGACCAAAAGTCAACTGTAGGTCAACCCTTGACCTAGTATGATCTAGTTTGACTTAGTTTGACCTTATTTAACCTAGTTTGACTTTGTTTGACTTAGATGGACGTAATTTGACTTTGTTTGACTTATATTGACTTAGATTGACTTAACATGACCTGGCTTGATCTAGGTTGACTTGTTAGAACTAGTATAACCTAATATGACTTAGTGTCACTTAGTTTGGCTGAGTTTGACCTTGATTTGCATAGCATACACTAGAAATCATGCCTAACACTGTTAAAACCTATTTAACTTATGCACATCTCATCTTTAGGTCTGTGACTTCACTCGGAGCCTCGATGCATTGTTTACATTTTCCACCAGATCTCAGGCGAGTATATTTTCTGATAGTAATTATGTATTATGATATCGTAGATGTTTCCTGCATTTAGAGTAGATATCCTCATTCTTTTATCACATTGTTCACACAGATTAGTATTGGTTGGATTCTGTCATGAGATGTTATTCCTTGTATTCCTTGATATATCCTGTGCAATTTCTTTTATTCTCTGTGCATTGTATAATACGATTCCTGCGAAGGTTAGCTACCATCTCAGAGAATACGTGTCATGGTTGGATCCACTATACAGTGGGGGGGGGTATTAGCATAGATATGTGATCAAATCCTTCATGTCCAAGATATTGCTCCTTGTGAGTGTTAATCATACCGTGCGTATGATTAGCCATGCCATTTTTCCTGTGCAAGTTTCTAATCCGATCACATGTTGAAACTAGTGCTAAACTCAGATAGATTATATTTTTCTTGATTCTTGTACATGATATACACTGTTCTCTTGTTCTAACATTCATTTACAGTCTTGATATGCCGTACCGTAATTTATGTATACCACTTTACCTTTATATTCTTTCTATTTACTGCTACATTTTTAATATCATCTAACAGAACTATATTAGAGATTTGTGCTCGTTCTTTCTTGACAGGATATGCTGACAAAAATTTACAGATAATGGCGAGGAGGAGTGTCCTACCTACTACGGTCCCCATGATGTAGTTGGCTTAGACTTGGAGACCCTAGTTCAGCAATTGTTAGCTCCAGCCGATGAGGATTGAATAGCTTGGCTAGATTAGTTCAGTACTGACTTTGTCTTCAGATTACACTTTGGCTTGTTATTATTTAGTATTTTTATTTGAGATTGTTGACTCTGAGACTTTTGACTTGTATTCTTCTGTGTTAGTTTTTTAGATAATATTTCATATCTTGTTGTCTTTATCTTTCAGTATCATCTATCTTCTTAGTGTTTGTGATTGAGTAATTATATTATCATTGCTTGTCCTCCGTTCAGAGTTGACCATTTTTGACAGGTTTTGATATTATAACTGTTGTTAGACTGTAGACCTAGACAGTGTTCTACGTCGTTTCTGCGGCGTAGGCTGGGACGTTGTCTCGCACTCGTGCCCATACTCCGGGTGTGGGTTGACAGGTTGGCCACTGACGTTCTAGAACGTTATACGCTTGGTTACTGGTGTCCGAGAGGGGACTATATCGGATCCTATTATTAGCCAGGAGTGCCCATGCATCAAAGGCTTGTTCTTATAAACATGAACACCGTAGAATGGTTAGAACCCTTGCACACATATTACTTTCTTTATTTACAGTTTATATGGCATATTGTATTTTGTATCTTGTCACATCCCTCTGAGGACCTGGTGAATTATCCAGGTGTGCTCTTTTATGATTTTTGCAGGCTTTAGCCAAGGCCATGATTTACACTCTTCCTTCAAAGATGATTATGCTTGGATTGTTTTTTGCTTCGCTCGACAAATTCCTTCATTGTTTATGTATTCTTCTCTTTTTTAGTTGGTAGTGGATTTGCCTCCGCCCAACGTCTTGTACAAAATAACAGTTTATAGTTGTTTATATCATTATTCTTTTATTTTCGTGGATGAGATTTAGTGTCATGGTTTACTGTATTTTACAGCTTATGTATACATACAAGGATTCCATATATTGGAGTATACTTTGTATGTATGCAGCTGGCATATCTACGTTTCTAGTCCTACGTATTTTGGGAGGGGCGTTACATATTTTGTGGTGGCCCATGTAGGTCTAGTTTTCTGTTTCGGTTACGTTACTGTAACCGAGCGGGCCTGCATATAGGATTAAAATCTAGGTATCTCATCCACACACTTGACTTCCTTCCTTGACTCCAATTTCGACTCTCTGCTTGGGATTGCATCCTGCTCGATCCTTCTCTACCGTAAACCCTATCTTATACCTTGTGCTTAATGGAAGTTAAGAAATGACTCGTACAGTAAAAGCCTTTAGTTGACTTTTATAAGTTGGGTAGTATACCCTGACCTATCACCCCGTTGTCCGTATAACCTGTCAATGACGTATAATTGAATGACACTAGACTAAGAGTTTAGCAGTTCCTAACCATTGGACGACTAAGACTGTAAACAAGCAGATAGTAGGACGAGTGTATAAGGGAACATCGGACGAGTCTTAGATTCTTGCGAACTTGAACTACTTGTGCCTTCTCTCAATCATAAATCTTGAGTACTTATATTTTGGACTATTTTGACTAATGCTGCTATTATATCCTAGTTTTGCAAGCTTATTCCTTATCGAGCTTGTTCAGGACATATATTGATTGGGGACGCCCACTAACATATTGTCTACTAAGAATCGGTGTATTATAGTGTGATCAACCTTAGTGCACTTGGTTCGCTCTCATATTATTGTTTTATGCGGATTGAGAAACAGTGACAAATATACTTGCCCTCTGGGATCTCATCTGCAACTGCCTTAACAACTCCTTTTGAACTAGTCAATCACCCTTGAACCCGTACTCGTATCAATGACATCTTCCTTGAACTATTTATTATTTTTCGTCACCTACCCAGAAAAACAAATGCTAGTAGTCCCGGATTATTCCCTAAAAACCATGATAGTTGTATACACAAGTGTAGCTACCAAGCCATGTGACTACAACCTTGCCTTGAGTTACATCCTCCCCTCGACCCTAAAACTACTATCGTGATCTTCTAGTCATTAAATTTGAGAATGATTAGAATTGTACTTTGGTTAAAACACCAGCCCAGGAGACTATCTATTCGAAAGGAACAAATTATTATGAGTCTTGAATTTTTTTCGTGATTTTTTTGCGTAAACTAGCAACCTTTTGCCCTAACTCAACCCTTACCTGATCAGCCTCACAGTTTAGACATGAGATCAATAAACAAAAGTAAGGACAAGCATTACCATGACTATGATGACACCTATCCTGAGAAAGGAGCCAACAGGTATTATTTAGTATAAAGTTTTATTAACAAGACGCGACTTAGCATTAGAACAAAACATTCATCATAGCCACTACCTTTGCTAGACACAGCCATACAAGAAATGCAGGTTTCTGTGAAGTAATTTGTGACAAGTGTCAAAACTTGCCACTAAAGGATTTTTGTGACAAATAATTTTGTTGTCACCCTAATTTGATTCTGTGACAACAGTTTTTTTTCGTCACACAGTTAAATCATTTAGTGACCATATTTTTATTGGTCGTCACTTAATATTTTACTGAAATAAAATTTAAATTTTATACTTATGTCATAGACAAGTTATGTGTGATAAGTGAAAATACTTGTCACTTAAGGGTTTTTTATAGCTACAAGAAAATATTACTGTCACATAAAAGTATTAGCCACAAGATTAAAATTTTATTCTTGTCACTTAAAAGTTTCTTTTAGTTACCAAATAATTGTTTTTCACACAAAAGTATTAGTCACAAAGAATAAATTTATTTCTTGTAACAAAAACTTAAAGTAATTTTAAAAAAATTAAATAAACAAAATATTCTGATTTTGATACTATTTTGACATTAATATTAAATTGTAACTGAATTGACATACCAACAAAAAACTCTCGTTTGCGACAATCTTTTACGAGGGTTCTCGAAAAAAGTAGCAGTTACGAAAAAATAAATCCCTTCAGAAATATATTATAAAAGTCCATACTAATTTTGAGGTATAAAGAGCCCTCGAAAAGACCTAGCAGCTACGACAAAATAAATCGTTCCATCAGAAATATATTATAAAAGTCCATACTAATTTTGAGGTATAAAGTGCACTCGAAAAGACCTATTTTTGGTCGAAATTGTTCAACAATCACTACAAAAAGTAATTTTTTACGATATTGAATTGACGTGCATAAAAATATGCAGTAAATAGTTAATTCACGACATACATTTCAGTGAATGCCGTAAAAGGATTTAGAATACACATTATATCATTTATGGCGTGCATTGAAATGCCATATTGACTATACTAAAAACATGGCACACAATGAATGTCCCAAATTTCCCAAAAATATGAATCGCGCCCATACTTTTTGTTTCCCACGGATGTATTAATCACTAAAAGGAAGAGATAACCCCTCTCTCTCTCTCTCTCTCATCTCTCTCTCTCTCTTCAAGCAGAGGTTCTCATTCTCTCTCGCTACTCTCTCTTCCCGTAGGTTCTCACTTCTCTCCCATGGTTCTCACCTCTCTCTCCCGTAGGTTCTCACCTTTTTCTCTCCACTTTCTTCTCCCCCTCTCTCTCTCTCCTCTCTCTCTCTCCTTCTCTCTCTCTCTCGTTTCACTTTCTTCTCTCTCTCTCTCAACTGACGTCTCTCATTTCTCCTCTCTATATAGGCGTCTCTCTCTACAGAATTTCTTTTTTATTTTCTCTCCAATTTCCTCCTTTTTTTATTTAGGAATTTTCTTTTTATTTTGTTCGAACTCATTTTTACGACATACATATTTATTCTCGATTTTGCCTTTACCAATTTCAGACCAAATTTCAGGACCACCAGGAAACTGACGGCTACCACTCGACTACGACTCCAGTGGGTATGATTTATTTTCCTTCCAATTTTTTCATAAGAATTTTGATTTTAATTTGGAGATATAAGGTTTTGGATTAATTTTATTTTACACGATAGTAGTAAAACTACATGTAAATATAAATGATGGAATGAAATTAACCATGCAATTGCATAATAATGAATTGCCTCATTGTGTTTATTCTGTGAAGATTGTATTGTTCATTTATTTCTGAGACTTTACTAGCATCAAGGAGAAGACTCATTGTTGTTTTATTTAATTAATTAGCATTATCTTTCTGTTAGAAGAAACGGTGATATATTAGGAGTACTGACTGCTAGGAAGTCACTGACAACATTGACAAGTCCTCGTGAGCTCCTAGTTCACATCGTCTTAATCATGGGTTCAGTAATTCAGTTCAGTTTTTGTGAGGTAGCACTCTCTTTGAGGTGCTTGTTGACTTGGTAGCTTTTTTACTGACCGGACAGGAATTGTCATGCTCAAATTTGGAGCATGAATAGGAGGACCTCTAAGAGTATCAGTAGTAGCAGTATTTCTCTGAGGAGGTTGCCAATTTCCCCAGCACCGACCACCCATTTGCAACGTTATCGTAGTAGCCTATTTTCCTTTGCAGTACCACTACAATGTGGTCGCAAGTGCACTTCACTGTCTTGTGGGAGTATTGCGCTGTGATTACAATAGTAAAGTGTCGAGCACTATGGTTAGCAGATTGTAGTTAGCTGCGAGTAGGAACAATACTATTGAGTTCTCGTCTTGAACAAAATTTACAAACCTTCACTCATCATTGCCCATCGTGAACAGAGTGGAGATGTTGTTTGAGAAACGGTAGTTAATATCTGAAGAGCCACCAGGGTAAAGTTTTGGAGCAGCCGTGGTTTGGAGGAGGCTGGAAGGAAAAAGTGTCTAGTTGTTCTAGAAGACCCAACATTTGGGAAGAGGACAAAAAAGATAGTTTTGAGGCAAGGAACAAATTGGGAAGTACCTAATCAATTTATTAAAGCTTGATTTTTTTATTGTTTTGTTTTATTTTATTGTTTTGTTTTTAGGACTTGTACTTGACTTTTTGCTTTTGAAATTTCAGTAGGGGCTCAAACTTGTGAATGGGTCCGTCCATGTTCGTCTGTCAAGGTATCAATGTTCTTTTGACGAACTTAAAAGTTTAAAAGAGTGGATTCCACATTGAGCTTAAAAAGTTTTTGTTGGTTGTTTTAATGATAACACTAGTAAGAGAGGAGGGTGTGTAGGTTTCGAATCCCAGCACGGGCAATACTTAAATGGGAGGGAGTCTTGGTGCTAGCCACCCATGAAAGGAATGGTCATTAATGACGGGCCTTATCTCAAAAAAACAAAAGATTTGGTGGGACTTGATTTACTATGCAGATAGTCTAAAAGAGGATACTATCATATGACTCGTATTGAACTAAACTTACCCTTTTCTACATTTGCTATTTGTTTCCAAGTACATAGTTGAACAACTTGTGCTACATGTTTCTTCTTATTATTATTTTGTAAGACTTTGCCTACAACAACGAAAAAGAATCTCTCATGTCTCCATGCTTAAAAGATCATAGCCATTTTAACTTACAATGAACCTACTTCACATGGAGAACCTCATTGTGCTGTGTTTTTTTCAACAGATTCAATGTTAGAGGCAACTCAATAGGTCATGTTGTAGCCTGAAACTCATAAATAAAAATTTTCAAAACAAACCATCACTAAACCCTTTACGTAGTGACAAGTCCTTTTTCTATAACATTTTTCTTCCAGAATATTTGAAGCTTTTGAGATGGAAGCTAGTCTGCTTTCATGATGGAAACATCAAAGCAACTGACATGTTGTTCAAGGGTCTCAATTCCATTCAACCATGTACCTTATACAACACCATAGGATCTCAATTCCTCTGTTCTTTTAATAGATTCAATGTTAAAGGCTACTCAATAGTCATGTTGTAGACTTGTAGCCTGAAACTCATAAATAAATAATTGCAAGAACCACCACCACCCTTTTCGTAAATCATGTTTCTATAACATTTTTTTTCCAGAATATTTTTAAGCTTTGAGACAGAAGCAAGTCTACTTTTATGATGGGAACTTCAAAGGAACTGTTATCTTGTTCAAGGGTCTCAATTCCTTTTAATCATGTACCTTATACAACACCACAATTCCATATGACGTTAAGGAGATACATAGGTTCAGATCGATGCAGTTAGCGTATGGAATAGAGGAAAATAATGAGAGACTGGCAAGAGAGTACTAAGGAGATCAGTATACTGCGTTTCTATTATTGTCATCAATACACTGAGGAGGTTGCTCTTATTTTACATTCCATGGCGCTTACTTTCATTAGCATACTTTTTCCATATGTTGGCTAGGTTGTTTCCATCTAATTTTGAGATATTCAGCTCTATGAGACATTGTACTTTGCTAGCTCATGTTCCATTATGTATCGGGTTATTCAAGACATATACTATTGGTTGCAATATTATGTCCCATCCAAAAAACATCCTTATATATTTTGCTTTCAATTTTCCTATAGATGCTCTGATTAAAATTTATGCCTTGTTTCAAGACAAGGTAATTTAAAAGCTTTTGCTAAAAAAGGAAATACTTCTCTTTCTTTTTAAATATCTATTGGTGTCATACAGACCATATGTATCTGCTGCTACTGTTGTGCCATATCCGCTATTGTAATAACATTATGAAGAATTTCACATGCATGGACTCACACACATTCACACTATTTATTCACTCTCAATAAGTTTTCTATATACATTTTGTGTTGTTCTCAGATATGCTTAGTACCCATTTATTATCGTCTAGCAGTTGTTGTAGTCGTGGTGTATGACAACAAGTCCATATTCATTTCATAAAGCATAATATTTATTTTCAACAAAAGTTTATGGTTGTGATGAGCCAAAGAAAACAGAGGGTGGATGATATTTTGGTTCAAGATGATAGTTCTGTTTGGAGAATTAGGACATGGAACTTATTGTCCTGTTGATTAAGGGAGTACTTATGTTTGAATTTGCATATTTACTCACATTTTACTGCTGCTTTTTCCCTAATCAATTTCAATTTCACATTCAATTTGGTTATGTTTCAATTTGTAGCATATGATCACATATTATGTTTTTTCTATGTCATGTTAAATTTGTACCATCCGAAGACATTTTACTTCGAGTTGTTTTATAACTTTTTCTACTTCTTGGATTTAATTTGCCATTGATGAGGCAAATAAATCAGCGGGTTTGATGAGGGATATTGTCAATGACATTGGTATGATTCCTTGTGATTCATGATGGCTTTAAAATAAGCTTGGTGAAAATTGGAGGTTTTTGCGTTATGTTGCATTCCATGTTAAGATTGACTCGTGAATAGCAACCTGATTCTTCAGTTTGCAAAATTGTCGAGGTAATGTAGTTTGCAGTCTACTATATTTATTGAACCAACTACTTTGAGTCTTGAGTTTCTGAGCCAATTTTTATAATTTTGCAAACTGGTTGTATTTCTTAACAGAGATTCTTAGGGCAAAATATTTTTGTGGGTTCTTATCTGTTGATACTGATATCAAATGTTGATACTGGTATCAAATGTTGATACTAGTATCGAATTGATCATCATACAATGCACCAAACAGACGAGGAGGTAAGTGTCAAACTTGTGTATACTCTTTAGTTATTAGACTTTTTGACCTTAGACTTTGAATAGAAGAAAAGTATTAAGAGATTGTATCAATTATGTATGAGTGATCAATTATATTACATAAAAATAGCTAGAAACATGCATTTTAAACTAAGAATAAATCAGAGAAAGAGACCGGGAGACAAGGTTACTGCTAGATGGGCTAATCGATTAATGTAAATTTGTAATGGATATATCTCTCACTAACTATTATATTAGCAATGCAAGGAGTCTGTCGCTAGTTAACCTCACTGTTGACCCATTTCTAGTAGTGACTAGAAAGAAAAGGTTTGGCTAGTTAACCTCACTGTTGACCCATTTCTAGTAGTGAAATGTCTGCTTCCTCTCCAGGAAGCAGACATTTCACTTCATAATTTATATAAAAAAAAGCAAAGATGAACCATTCTTTCCTGCAGAGTTCATTTAATGACTTGGTTTAGCCTTTTCGTTAACAGTTGTCTATGTAACAAACTGTTGAATTTGGGGTTTAGAATGGAAATCAATTACAGAATATTTAAGTATGAAGTCTGAGCTCTGAACTCTGAAATCCAAAGCAACAGTTTTCTTAAAGATTGCGGGATTGAAGGATTATGTGGTAGTTGAAGGACAAGTCCAAAAATCAAGATAGACCCAGATATCCTATAGTTACATACATGATATGATTTTCTTGAGCCCATTATTACACATGATATGCCAAACCAAAAATATGAAGAAACATGGTAATGTCATGTGTCAGGTTATATGTCTGTATCACAGTAGATGAAGAAACATGTCCATACAAGACTTGTTCAGTCATTTCAAAAGCAATGCAGCTAACAATATTGAAATTAATACTCATTAGATCAATATCCAAGAAACCAACATTCAACTCTTATTACAGAATCATAGGAAATAGTTCATTAGACATTCAACTCATCAATTATATAATAACCCAAAGAAAATCGAATATCATAGAAAGCTTATATATTGTTTCCACATATTTTCATATTTTTTTAGGGAAAATATGTTTCCTCTAAATAGTTTAATTGACTTTTTTTGGTTTTACATTTTTCCTGTTAACTGCATAAAGGATTCAAATGAATTTGTACCATAGAAAGCCAAAAAGCACATTTCTTACATTGATGATAAGAAGAAACTGCAATTTATGTATGCAAGTAATTTGTTATTTTGGCTTTATATTAGATGGGACTAAATCTTGGAAGAGTCATTTTTTGACTCTCAAAGAATCCATGAATTTGTGCAGGTCATAAGGTACAGTAAGCATTGTAGTTTGTGACAAGTTTGTCGATGGATTTGATTCTCACTGCAGGGTACTAAATTTTGGTTGTTATCCCTCATTTCTGTGGCTTTTTAAGTATTTGCTATACTGTGGCTTCTTGGCATTCCATTCCCAGAAATTAGATGGATTTGATCTTCACTACAGGGTACTGAATTTTGGTTGTTCTCCCTCCTTTATGTGGCTTTATAAGTATTTGCTATATTATGGTTTCTTGGCGCTCCATTCCCAAAAATTTTGGTAATTAGCAAAATTTCATCCGCCTTTTCGTTTTTTATATGTTTCCATCTGCGCATATAAGATATTTTAGAGGGTGGATAGGGCTTTATTTGGCAACACTTGCAAGAGTATCTGATTGCTTGTTTTCTCCTTAAACTCACTCAAATTTTGCATAGACAATAGATTAGCCCTTGTGGCAAATATTGTGATAAACTCAGAGCTCAAATTAGAAAAAGTGTGGAAGACGACATCAGGAATGATCTTACGATGCAAATTCAAGGTCTAATGCCATGTTCCAAGCACGAATGGCTGCCTTTTTTGGCTCTACGACACAGTCTGCAGATATTTCAGTTTCTTCAATTACAAGAGCTACAAACTCTGGTAAGTGTCGAAAATATGATAACTCATATTTCCATTTATCATAGTAAATGTAAAGACACTAACTTTTGGCTTTTGAAGTAAACTGCAAACATTTGTGTCTTTTTCTCTATTTTTATTGCTTCTATTATATAAATTTTGCTATCATTCCTTTCATATAAACTACCACAAGTTTGATCTTGTGAAGTAAATCGGCAACAAATGAGGTAGAAACCCTCAGATTGTAGGATGTTTCAGTTTTGTAAAGATTATATCAATTGGCAACTTTTGTTCTTTTGATTTGATTAGCAGGTTCTGGTTTCATTTCTTTTAGGTTCTTTTATGCACATCAACGATCACTTTCTATTTTGTCTACCTAAATCCTTATTCTTTAACCCTAATTTTTTGTTGTTCTCTCTTCTTCTTAGCTTCTAATATCCCTTCTTGTTTAGGGTTTCTACCTTATTGTTGCTATTATTGAATTTATATTCTTCTTCTACTAGTTTATGATCAAGTTTTATCTATAAGGTGCATGACATGAATGATCAAGTTTTATTGACAATTTTTTTATTGTATATATATACCTTCACAAATTCTAAACACTCTCTTTATTGATTTATGCAGTCATTAAAATTGATCATCACCAAGACAGGAGCTGCATATGCAATTGTTCATCAATTTATATTTATAAATTGCTCTTGATTTTATGTACCAGCTAGTTTGGATACTCTTTATTTTATAAGTACTACAAATTACTTCTCTTCAAATTATATGTACTGAATTTTGAGGTGCAATATAATTAGTTTTTGTGGATTGATATAATTACTTTTCATCTTCTTGTTGTCCATAATTACTTAGAGTTGGTCGCCTATATAAAGCCATTTAGAATTTGGGAAGGTTATTTATGGTTTACATTGAAAAGTCGATGGGGGTGCTCTTGGAAGATGAGCACAATTATGCATGTACCCTCTTCCACAAGAATTGTATGATATTGTATTGTGTGTTCTTGTGTTTCAATTTATAATGACAATGACAAACAAAGATACTCGTGACAATATCGATTTGCCACCAAACATATAAAGTGTACACTATACGATGACAACATTTACCTTCACTAAACATACAAGTATACAGTGACAACAATAAAAGTATTACTGCAAGTGTTTACAATGATGACATATACTTGTCACTAAATATACACGTTTATTGTGACAACAATAAAAGTGTGTAACACCGAGTTTTCCAAATGAGGGTAATTTGAACTTTTGAAATTATATTATTATTTATTCATATTTATATTACATTATGATTTTTGGTGATTTTTAATCAATTTAAATTTGTTTTAAGTCATGACTTATTTTGATGTGCTAGTGAAACCCGAGAGACTGTCTGACCTAGAGCCTAACCATGTGATTGGGAATATTTATTTATCATTTTTAGCCTAGGGGTAATTTGGTCATTTTGACTTATTAGAATTATTTGATTAAATATTGGATTGGTGATTGTTATTTTGACTTTGACTAGTTGTGACTTAAAGGACTAACCTAAAGCTAACCCTAGATATGGTGACTTGGTAGACAATGGTGTGAACCTAGCCTAACTTAAGTTAACCTCATTCTAGCCATTAGAATCTCGTTTTCAAATAGGAGGAATAGAATAGGTGCATTATTTCATGACTTATGATTTTAATTCAATGACTTGTGACTTATGCCCATGGCCCATAACTAAAAGCCCTAACCCTAACTAAACCCTAAGTGACCAGCCATATAGAGATTTCCACTCCTATTTAATGCCCCCTCTCCTTGTTCTTGCCTCTTTTGTGCTCAACCAAGTTTTAGAAAGAAAGGTAAATTTCCACTTTCCAAAATTCCTAGTAAATTCATTTTTCTTTTTTGACCCAAATATTTTCCATATGATTCTAATCCACCTCTACTTGCTGATTTTGAGGAGTAATTTCAGTCTAAGAGCAATTTGGAGGACTTGGCTAGCATCGAGAATCAACCGATTTGGGACTTTTCTTGATCTTTGCACCTATAGATAAAACTCCTCAAATTGTATTCTAATTCTGATTTATTTGTATTAGTCTAGATCTAGGTGGCCCCAAGTTGTCCCTCAAGTTTGGTAGGAAACCGTATCCGTTTGTTGTCCGTATCGGGCACGTGTCTATGTGTATGTACAAGTGTTTGTTGAAATACACATAGAAATGGATTTTCATATTTTTTAAACTAATTACATGTTTTTAAAGATCTTAATGTGTAAATTAAATATGTTGAAGATTGAGCACGATGTGGATTTTTATGTCCATATCGGACACGCACCTCACGCACGACATCGCGCACAGACCTCGTGCGACTCCCTGCTGATCGAGTGTCCTAGCAGACACGACACGACACCACGTGCCATGAAACTTCATGGACACGTGGGGGCACCCACTAAAGTCACTCCCACAAAATTTTATGGTTCCTCGTTCAGTGTGCGCAAAGAAATCAACCGGGCACTGACTTTGTACTGCCTCGTGCACACTGTGCACATCCCCTACATTTCGTGCTTGACACAGGACACGACACATCACGTAGACACATCAAACTTGACGAGGTGGTGGGGATCATGTCTGACAAGACCCTTGTCAAGTTTCGTGATGCTTGGTTGCGAGTCGAGAAAGTTCTCGAGCTCGCATTGAATTTCCCTGACACGCACACACTCGATTTTGAGCCACTGATACGGCCTCGTATCGACACGTCGACACCACGTGGACATATTGCAGGCTACCAGGAACCTAGCCCTATATCCCACCTGTCACTGTGCAAGAGCATGGCTCGTCTCGAGCACTGAGTCATGTCCAATCGGACACGATATGGCTGCATGAGGCACCTTAACTACTAGTCCTGTCAGTGGCAATTCGATTCTTGGACACCTCATGTCCATTTACATTGACACGAATACCCCTCAGGACACGTACTTATAGGAGGAACACCTTAACCACACTAAATTTGAGTTTTAGAATGGGGATTTAGTTTTGATTGGTATCCTTCCTGCCATTTTCCTGTTTTATACTGAAACTGATATTTCAATTTTGGGTGTCAGTTTTTTGGGTTCGAATGAATATGGGGTTAGTGTCATTGTATAGTATAACCTAGGTGTATCATTATTGGGCTATGAGTATCAGAATTTGGGTTTTAGATTTCATTTGCTCAATGTTGGTAAACTGAAATCAATTTACTTTGAACCTGGAACTGAGATATTGGGTTTACTTATGTAATCTAATAAAGGGTGATCGAGGAAAGGCTTGTGTACTGATTTGGGGTTCAAATGTATTTCATACATGGTATTGGTTTTGGTTTTAATTTGGTTTTGGTTTTAATTTGGTTTTGGTGAATTCGAATTGGTTGAGATGTATGGTTACATTGGTTAGGTCACTGTTCTCAGTTTCTTTTCCCCTTTCTATTTGAATGAATACAAATGTATATTTATGATATATGTAAATCTGAAATGAGAACTAAGAGTGGGATGTATGTGTTTGCATTGATATGTATGTACACATATGTGTCGATTGAGGATCAGATCAGTCCTTATTTCCTGGTTTCCAGTTTTAGTTAAGTAGTTGGATTAATTCCTGTTCCTGGGATTTAATCTGAGATTAAAGTTATATATGTTAATGTATGGGTTATTTGGTGTCAGGCTTGTATATACCAGAGGGTGCAAGGAGTTCAGTGAGTGGGGGTTTAGTTAGATTAGAGTGTGTTAGTGTTAGTGGTTAGGATATTGGATGTGCTAGTTAGTATCCTAGATAGTATCAAGTATTAGTTGGTATTGGGTTAGGCTTAGCAGCAGTTTGCAGCAACCTTGGCAGCAGGTAGCAGCAGCATTGCAAGCATGGCAGCTGCCATGTCCTGCCTGCAGCAACAGTAGCTGCAATCGCAAGTGCAACATGAGCAATTGCCTTAGCATTACAGCAGTAGCAATAGGAGTGGCAGCTTGTGGCAGGAATAATGGAAGGAGAATACATGTATGAGAGTTAAAGTTATGTTAGGATATTAAGTGACAAGTAGAAATGGGTTACATTAGATATATATGGATACTATACACTATAGGGTGGGTATATGGGTTTTTGAGTTTGCCTATGTTGTGTTATATAAGGATGAGAGTTGGATAGCAGTTGATAAGTGGTATGTAAACACATATATATTATAGAGATAATGTAGAGATTGGGATACATACATATATATTATATATATAATATATATATTATATAATATATATATATATTATATATATATACTATAGATATACAAATATGATGTATCGACATATGATATAGGAGTGGCTTGATATGTATATAGAGAGTTATAGGTGAGTCTATTATAGAATATCTTTTGGTTGATACAAGGTTGCCTAGTATCACTAAGTAACCCTTTGAGACAAAAGCCCTAGATTAGGCAAAATGACCAATGCTTGCCCAATTGAGACCAAGTTGGCTAATGTTAACCAATAATATATGATTGACCTAGTTTGACTAGGTGTTGACTTGGGTTGACCCAGAGTTGACCAAGTTTGACTTGGACCTAGTTTGACCTAGACAGTTGACCAGGTTTGACTTAGAGTTGACTTGACCTAGATTGGCCTAAAATTCTGTAGATTGCATCATAAACTTCATTTACCTTATTTTAAACACATTATCCCTTGTACTACTCTATTTAGGATATTGTGGCTCCAGTGCAGACATTTGATATTATATTACTCTTTTTAGAGTATCAGGCGAGTACATTCTCTGATAGTTCTCTCATTTATTTGTCAATTACTGTACTTCAGTTCTAATTAGTTTTATATGATTCTTTGTTACAACACGTATGGATATTTTTTGATTCACGTATGCGACACACTTACCATATTGTCTGGCCTCTATTACTGGAATCATTCTGGAATCATTGCTAGTATCATCGTGTTTGGCTGGACTCTTCTCGATTCTTGTCTTGTACTGGATTCACTTGTATTGCGCGGCGGGAAAATATTGAATAAGAAATGTAGACATACCCCAAATCTGCCCTACTGGAATCTACTAGAAGCATAGCCATCTCTCACCTGATCAGTGAGAGATGTGCCTAATACCTACAGCCGTTTACATGTCCATCTCAGTTTTTTAAAACACACTGTTAGAATATAGCTGGTCTCACCTGGATTCTTGATCACTGACTAGAATCATCTTGTACTGGATTCATCTTGTATTAGATTTATCCCGTACAGGATTTACATAGGTTTTACACTTGTTACATTTACTGTCTGGACTTATATCATGTTACTCTAGTTCAGCTAATTTCTATTTACAGTCTTCATTGCCATGATTCTTCTCTTGTTTTAGTTACTTTACTTTCCTTGCATCTTATTTGTTTCTCTATACCATCACCTGAATATAACTACCATGTTCATCAATAAAACTGTCTATAACTGTTTTATAGTTCTCTGTCATTTACTTGGGTTTTCATGATGAGTTGTACTCGTTCCTGTCCTGACTGGACCTGTTAAAATATTACAGATGCTTGCCCCGAGGACATTTGCCCAACTTACTATGGACCAGGAGATGGCTTAGCTTTCTTTGGCCCCGACACTCAGGAGTGATCGGGAGACTAGCTAGTTGACTTGGTGTAGTTTTCATGTTTTACAACTTGAATTAAATAAGTTGAGATATGTTTGTTTTGAGATTGTTGGAGATTATATTATTTTAGTAGTTGGTTTTATTGTTGTATTTAGTCTTAGTTATAAACTTCTGTGTTTCATATCGTGCTTAGATTGTGATTGAGATTATATTATATCTATACTTGTCCTCCGTTCGGAGTTAGATTCTTGACAAGTACATTATATAATTGCGTGAGTTGTTGGTTAGATAGTGACCTAGAACAGCGTTCTACCGTCGATACTGCGGCGTAGGCTGGGCATTGTTGCGTACTCGTACCCTCACAGTGGGTACGGGTCGTGACACGTTTTTAGTGGTGGCCCATGCAGGTCGAGAGTCCCATTAGTACGATATCGTGGTAGTACGACGACTTAGTTGTACAGCTGCGAGCTTGCGATAGGATTGAGAGATAGGCTTTAACGGAGAGGTACTCAATACAGTTAGGAAAGTTCTGCTTCAATTCATGCCATCTACACATCTTATTGATTTGTCTTCTTTGAAATAAACTGTCGTCCTTTGATTTTATCGATTCTTGCTCAGTATTGACATCTTTTTTCGATCTGTCCTCAGGACGGTGGAGACACGATCACATCGCTCTGGTACAGCAGCCGCTGGAGAGGGGTCTGCCACCTTTCGTCCAGTACAGCAGCAAGCTGGGACTATAGCACCTTCTGTTCCTTGTCAAACAGGAACGACTGTAGCCTTTGGGGGTATACCTCTACCTGTTCAGAGGACGACCCCAGTCATTCCTGAGATATTTCAGCAGCAGCACCCGCAGCTACTTGTAGGATTAGTTGATGCTGCCTACCTGTTTTCCTTTGTGGAGATGATTTTGGCGTCTCACACAGCAGCAACAGCAGCGTCAGACTATCGACTTCCGTTAGAGGATCGACGGGCCCACCAGCTGGTCCGTACGTCTATGGAGATGGTGGCTACTCAGGGCCGCAGCAGCAGCCTTACCGGAAGGAGAAAGACATCCAGGACTTCCAGAAGATGAATCCTAGAGATTTTTGGGCACCGAGGCATTCGCTATGCGGATGATTGGATTGAGCATATCGAGGAGATTTTTTGGCTAGCAGAGATACTAGCCAGACTTCATATAGAGGCAGCGGACAGTCAGATGCAGGACCTAGCTCGTACCTGTACCAGACAGATCCCCGAGTGGGAGTAGAGGGTCAGACATGGGATCAGTTCAAGGAACAGTTCTTCCCAGATGTGGCACTAGGAGGCCTCGAGGCGCAGTTCGAGAGTCTGGTTTAGGGGAACCAGACAGTTGCATAGTACGCCGAAGAGTTCTGCCGGTTGGCCAGGTTTATAGATAATCTGACGGAGAAGACGAAGGCTAGGAAGTTCCGTCGAGGGTTGATCAGGGAGGTTCGGTCAGTGACTAAGAGTGACCGGAATGCTATCTTCGCAGAGATCTTGGCAGGAGCTATGGCGGCAGAGACGACCTGGGGCTAAAACTGAGGGTCGGGACTTTCAGGGAGTCGTAGCAGCGAAGGCCAGACCAAGAGTCCTTACGTACAGATTCAGCAGACACATGCACCAGTGATGGTTCAGCAGGTGCTGCATCAGTATCGGGTCAGGACCCGAAGACGATCAGTTTTCCTACTGCAAGTTGTGACACACCTGGAAGCAGTGTAGGAAGAGGCTGAAGGTTTATTATTCCTGTGGGTCTGAAGCCCCAGAAGATAGACTGTCCCTTTGCACCTCCTTTTGAGGGGGCTAGGCCACCTGTAGCTCAGCACCAGAGGGGTGAGCTTTTGCGATGGCAGACGAGACCGACACTGCAGGTGATGGGTTAGCAGGTTTGTCCTTCTCATTCTTCCTCCCCACCTTTATGTGTGATTTCCATTAGTACCTGTCAGGATATTGCTTGTGATTTGCTAGATAGTGTAGCTACCCTGTTCGAGACTGTGGAATCACGACCAGTAGAATTTTGTTGTATGTTATCTACCGACTTTGATTGATTGTGGGTTGACCTAGTAGGGGTACGATCATCTTAATTTTGAGGACAAAATTTTTCTAAGGGGGGTAGGATTGTAACACCCAGTTTTTCAAATGAGGGTAATTTTGAACTTTTGAAATTATATTATTATTTATTGATATTTATATCACATTATGATTTTTGGTAATTTTTAATCAATTTAAATTTGTTTTAAGTCATGACTTGATATTTTGATGTGCTGCTAGTGAAACCCGAGAGACCGTCTGACCTAGAGCCTAACCATGTGATTGGGGATATTTATTTATCATTTTAGCCTAGGGAATTTGGTTATTTTGACTTATTAGAATTATTTGATTAAATATTGGATTGGTGATTCTTATTTTGACTTTGACTTGTTGTGAGTTAAGGGACTAAGCTAGAAGCTAACCCTAGATACGGTGACTTGGTAGACAATGGTGTACCCTAGTCTAACTTAAGTTAACCTCATTCTAGCCATTAGAATCTAGTTTTCAAATAGGAGGAATAGAATAGGTGCATTGATTTCATGACGTATGATTTTAATTCAATGACTTGTGACTTAAGCCCATGGCCCATAACTAGAAGCCCTAACCCAAACTAAACCTAAGTGACCAGCCATATAGAGATTTCCGTTCCTATTTAATGCCCCATCTCCTTATTCTTGTCTCTTTTGTGCTCAACCAAGTTTTAGAAAGAAAGGTAAATTCCCATTTTCTAAAATTCTAGTAAATTCATTTTTAATCCTTTTTGACCAAAATTTTGCATACGATTCTAATCCACCTCTACTTGCTGATTTTGAGGAGTAATTTCAGTCTAAGAGCAATTTGGAGGATTTGGCTAGCATCGGAATCAACCGATTTGGGCTTTTTCTTGATCTTTGCACCTATAGGTAAAACTCCTCAAATTGCATTTTAATTCTCATTTCTTTGCATATTAGGCTAGATCTAGGTGTCCCTAGCTGTCCCTCAAGTTTGGTAGGAAACGTGTCCGTTTGGTGTCCGTATCGGACACGTGTCTATGTGTATGTACAAGTGTTTGTTGAAATGCCACATGAAATGGATTTTCATATTTTCCAAAACTAATTACATGTTTTTGAAGCTTAATTTGTAGATTAAATATGTTGAAGACCGAGCACATTTGTGTAGATTTTTGTCCAAATTGGACACGCATCTCACGCATGACACCGCGCACAGACCTCGTATGGCTCCCTGCTGATCGAGTATCCTAGCGACACGACACGGCACCATGTGACATAAACTTTATGACACGTGGAAGCACCCACTGACGTCACTCCCACAAAATTTTACTGTTCCTCGTTCAATGTGCGCGGAGAAATCAACCGTGCACTGACTTTGCACTGCCTCGTGCACACTGTGCACATTCCCTGCATTTCTGGCTTGGCATAGGATACGACACATCACTTGGACATGTCAAAGTTAAGAGGTGGTGGGGGCCATGTCTGACAAGACCCTCACCAAGTTTCATGACACTTGGTTGCGATTCGAGAAAGTTCTCGAGCTCGCATTGAATTTTCCTGACACGCACACACTCGATTTTGAGCCACTGATACGGCCTCGTATCGACACGTCGACACCACATGGATACATTGCAGGCTACCAGAACCTACCCCTATATCCCACCTGTGACTATGCAAGAGCACGGCTCGTCTCGAGTACTGAGTCGTATCCAATCGGACACGACATGGCTGCACGAGGCAGCCTTAACTACCAGTCCTTCAGTAGCAATTCGATTCTTGGACAAGTCGTGTCCATTTGCATAGACACGAATACCCCAGGACACATACTTATAGGAGGAATACCTTGACCATACTAAATTTGGGTTTTAGAATGGGGATTTGTTTTGATTGGCATCCTTCCTGTCATTTTCCTGTTTTACACTGAAACTAATATTTCAATTTTGGGTTTCAGTTTTTTGGGTTCGAATGAATATGGGGTTAGTGTTAGTATATAGTGTGAACCTAGGTGTATCAGGATTGGGCTATGAGTATCAGAATTTGGGTTTTAGGTTGTATATATAGTTGGCTGAACTAATTTCATTTGCTGAATGTTGGTAAACTGAATTAAATTTACTTTGAACCTAGAACTGAGATATTGGGTTTACTTATGTAATCTAATAAAGGGTGATTGGGGAAAGGCTTGTGTACTGATTTGGGGTTCAAATGTATTTCATACATGGTATTGGTTTTGGTGAATTCGAATTGGTTGAGATATGGTTATATTGGTTAGATAGTTACTATTCTCAGTTTCTTTTCCCTTTCTATTCGAATGAATGCAAATGTATGTATCTATGATATATGTAAATCTGAAATGAGAACTGAGAGTAGGATGTATGTGTATGCATATATATGTACACATGTGTGTCGATTGAGGATCATCAGTCCCTATTTCCTGTTTCTAGTTTTGGTTAAGTAGTTGGATTAATTCCTGTTCCTGGGATTTAATCTGAGATTAAAGTTATATATGTTAATGTATGGGTTATTTGGTGTCAGGCTTGTATATACCAGAGGGTGCAGGGAGTTCAGTGAGTGGGGGTTTAGTTAGATTAGAGGAGTGTGTTAGTGTTAGTGGTTAGGATATTGGATGTGCTAGTTAGTATCCTAGATAGTATCAAGTATTAGTTGGTATCGGGTTAGGCTTAGCAGCAGTAGCAGCAGCATGCAAGCATGACAGCTGCCTTGTCCTGCCTGCAGCAACAGTAGCTGCAATCACAAGTGCAACAGAGCAATTGGCTTGGCTTGGCATTGCCTTGGCATTTCAGCAGTAGCAATAGGAGTGGCAGCTTATGGCAGAAGAATGGGAGGAGAATACATGTATGAGAGTTGAAGTTATGTTAGGATATTAAGTGACAAGTAGAAATGGGTTACATTAGATATATATATATTTTTTACATTAGATATATATATATATATATAATATATATATATATATGGATAGTATACATTATAGGGTGGGTATATGGGTATTTGAGTATGCCTATGTTGTGTTATATAAGGATGAGATTTGGGTAGCAGTTGATAAGTGGTATGTAAACACATATATATTATAGAAATAATATAGAGATTGGGATACATACATATATATGTATACTATAGATATACAAATATGGTGTATCTATATGATATAGGAGTGGCTTGATATGTATATAGAGAGTCTATTATAGGATATCTTTTGGTCGATACCAGGTTGCCTAGTATCACTAAGTAACCCTTTGAGACAAAAGCCCTAGATTAGGCAAAATGACCAATGCTTGCCCAATTGAGACCAAGTTGACCAATTATCTATGATTGACCTAGTTTGACTAGGTGTTGACTTGGTTGACCCAGAGTTGACCAAGTTTGACTTTACCTAGTTTGAACTAGACAGTTGACCAGGTGCTCTATTTAGACATGTGACTTCGGTGCAGACATCTGATATTACACTACTCTTTTCAGAGTATCAGCGAGTACATTCTATGTTAGTTCTCTCATTTATTTGTCAATTACTATACTTCATTTCTAGTTAGTTTTATGTGATTCTGTTACAACACGTATGGATATTTCTGGATTCATGTATGTGACACACTTACCATATTGTCTGCCTCTATTACTGGAATTATTCTGAAATCATTGCTAGTATCATCGTGTTTGGCTGGACTCTTCTCGATTCTCGTGTCTTGTACTGGATTCACTTGTATTACGGGGTAGGGAAATATTGAGAAAGATATGTAGACATACCCCAAATCTGGAATCTCCCTACTGGAATCTACTGGAAGCATAGCTATCTCTCGCCTGATCAGTGAGAGATGTGTAGATACCTACAGCCGTTTACATGTCGATCTCAGTATTTTAAAACACACCGTTAGAATATAGTTGGTCTCACCTGGATTCTTGATCACTGACTAGAATCATCTTGTACTGGATTCATCTTGTATTAGATTCGTCCCATACAGATTTACATAGGTTTTACACTTATTACATTTATTGTCTGGACTTATATCATGCTACTCTAGTTCAGCTAGTTTCTATTTACAGTCTTCATTGCCATGATTTTCTCTTGTTTTAGTTACTTTACTTTCCTTGCATCTTATCTGTTTCTCTATACCATCACTTGAATATAAACTACCATATTCATCAATAAAACTGTCTATAAGTTTTATAGTTCTCCGTCATTTACTTGGATTTTCTTGATGAGTTGTACTCGTTCCTGTCCTGACTGGATGTAGCATCCATTTTTCATAGAAGGGTATTTAGTCATTTTAGCCATTTTGGCTTTTTTGTGATTTTTAGATATTTTGACTTGTGTTGTGCTAGCAACTGGATTAACCTTAGTGACATTGTATAGGAGCCTAACCATGCCTTAGAATTATTATTTTTACTTATTAGAATTTATTTAGGGCTTGAGTTATTTTTTTAAGGCTTTAATTATTTTTAAGCCTTTTTGCATGCAAGCCTTTTTAGCCTTTTTGACTTGGGCCTTATTCTTACTTAAGAAAGAATTATCCCAAGTGAAACCCTAACCTAGAGACCCCTACCCTGGCCGCCCAGCAGTACACCCTTCCCCTTCTTTTCATTTGTGAATTTTAGCCTCCACAAGTGAACCCTAAGAGATCTCCTTCTTTAAAACTCCATTTTTCTTCATCGAGTCCGTTTCTTCCCAAACAAACTCTGTTTCACTCGTCTAGGAGAGGAGGATCTGCTGGAGCATTGCTGATGAGGAGGCGGAGGCAATTGATTGAGGGGAATCGGCCGACACGATAACGAGGGACTCCGTTTATTGAGTTTTGACACTCAATAGGTAAACCCTATGCTACCAGTAGTTATTCTAGAGTTTCTTTCATTTTTGCATCCATATAGGTGCCCTAGACTTGCCCATGAAGTTTGGTTGGATTTTGATTCGTTTGATGGCGGTATCGGACACGTGTCGTCCTTTACGGCACGTGTTCGACGAAATGCCGCTTAGGATAGAAAGTTGCTATTTTTCGATTCTGTCTTCATGGATGTTTAGATAATATCATTTCAATAAACTTATGTGAACACGATTTGAAATTGATGACTTTTCAGTGGCGTTTCGGGCATCGGACGCACGTGCACCGATCTCGTGCACGAGGCCGTGCATGCCCTGCCGTCAGTGCATTGTATCTCGATACACAGACCTTATTTTCGCCTAAAAATTCTTGAGCACATGGGGGCAACCTCTGCCCCCATGCTTGTAAAATTTTACGGCTTCTTGTTGAATAGAGCGGAGAAATCTGACGTGCATCGTTCAGCCGTACTGTGCATTCAGGCTGATTTTTGCCGCTAAAACGGACTTTGTACGCACTATCGACGCGACGAGGACCTGTTCCAGGACCTGGGATATGTCGACCTATACCTAGACTACCCGAGGGACCAACCTCAAGTCACGGTGTGGCCCGACGAGCGAGCCACGGAGGCCGAACCTCGCGTACGAGGGCGCGCGGGCGCGCACGCGCGCGGAGCAGGTTGCACGCAGGTGCGGGGCTTCGTACGTCGCCTCGGTACGCGTGTCGCTGTGTTGCCGTGTCCTAGTCTCTCTTGTTGATTTTTACAGCATTTCATGTATAGTTTTCTATAGCTTGCTTTATATGTCCAATCCTGATATGAACTGTTGTGAGAGATATGTGCTTGTTTCGTCCTGATTGGGTATGTCGAAAATTTTACAGGTAATGATGAAGAGTTCTGCCCTACTTATTATGGCATTGGCTTAGATGACACTGGTGACGTGGACCCTCAAGATCCAGCAGTCGCTGAGATTTGCCATAGTCTAGCTGAGACTTAGTATTTTATTGTCTTTATTTGAGACATTATGAGTTGTACTTGAGATTTGTTCTAGTGGTTTACACCTAGACTTTTATTTATATCTGTGACTCTCTTGAGATTTATTCTTCTATTCCATCTTAGTTGTTGTGATTAGTTACTTATTATTTATTCTCCGTTCGGAGCATATTCTAAACTATATTAGATATTGTGACTCAGGACAGCGTTCTACCGCCGACACTGCGGCGTAGGCTGGGCGTACTTCACTTCTCGTGCCCTTTCACAGGGTACGGATCGTGACACGTTTTTAGTGGTGGCCCATGCAGGTCTTTCAATCACAACTAGTATGATTTCGTAGTGGTACTCGAACTAGAGTATCATTACAGCCTGTAGTAGGATATAAGATATAAGTTAAGGTACTCAATTACACTAGGAAAACTCTTATCAAATTCTTGCTGTTAATTGTCTCCTTTTGAAAACAACTGTCCTCCTTTGATGATTTCGCTTCTTTTCAGTAATTGATGCCTTGTTTGATCTGTCTTCAGGATAGTGGAGACACGATCCAGCGCTCTGGTCTTAGGATACCACTGAGAGGTCTGCTACTTCTTGTCTGACTCAGCCGGACCCAGGGACCACAGTGCATCTTTTCAGCTCAGGTGGGCCCGTCTGCAACTTTTGGGGGTGCTCCTCCAACAGTTCTAAGGACTACCCCAGGAGTTCAGGGGATGCTACCACCACCGCCCCAGGGGACAGTTGATGTGGCACAGTATTTTGCCTTCATGCAGTAGATTATGGAGATGCAGCGACGCCATGCAGAGGACATGAGGCAGGGCATTGATAATGCCCACCAGTTAGCAATGGTCGCAGTGGAGAAGGTGACTGCCCAACCCCAAGAAGGGCAGATCCAGCCATACCAGCCGAGGACTCCAGGTATTCAGGATTTCCAGAAGATGAGGCCGCGAGACTTCAAGGGTACGGAGGGTATCCTTTACGCGGACGACTGGATCGAGCACGTAGAGCAGATTTTCCGTCTCGCAGAGATACCGACTAGACTCCAGGTGGAAGCAACGGGCAGTATGATGCAGGATCCTGCCCGCACTTGGTACCAGACCGACCCCAGGGTTGGTACTACGGGGCACTTGGGAGTCTTTTAAGAAGCTTTTCAAGGAGAAGTTCTTCCTCGACACTGCACTTGGCACGTTGGAGATGCAGTTTGAGAACCTGGTTCAGGGGAACCAGACAGTAGAGGTAAGCCAGGGAGTTCTGTCGCCTGAGCATATTTGTGGAGGGCCTTAGCGAGACAGCAAATGATAGGATATTCAGGAAGGGTTTGGTTAAGGATGTCAAGTCCTTAACTAAGAGCAACGGAATGCTACATTTGAGAAGATTTTAATGGGAGCCATGGCAGCAGATGATCTGGAGCTGAAGAAAAGCGAGGTCATGATTTACATATAGCTAGTAGAAGTGGAGGACCAACCAAGAAGCCCCATTTTCAGTAGCAGCATCAGCCGAGGCCTTTCCAGCAGCAGCATAGGCCGTTCCAGCAGGCACAGCAGAGACAGGGTCAACAGGCACCGAGACAGCAGCAGGCCACATTTGTGACTTCTGTAAGAAGCCAGGGCACAGGTGGAGTGAGTGTAGGAAGAGGCTAGGCAAGTGCCTACTCTGCGGTTCATCGGAGCATCAGTTGAGGGAGTGTCCCGAGGCTTTCGGACGTAAAGGACAGGGAGCATGAACCAAGGGTCCAGTAGAGCAGTAGAGGGGACCTTTGTCGACTCAGCAGCAGAAGTTTGTTCAGCACCAGCAGCAGACTAGAGGAGGCCATCAGAGGCGAGCTTTCGCCATGGCAGCAGAGGATACCGAGGCAGTAGGCGATCTGATAGCAGGTTCTGTTCTTATCGACTCTTTTCTCGTATTCATATTATTTAATTCGGGTGCTTTCCATAGCTTTGTGTCTGTATCATTTGCCATTAGACACCAGCTTTCTTCTGAACCTTTGCCTAGGACTTGCAAGATCACGACTGGGGGTGGTATTATCCTCGTCAGTGTTTGCAAGGGTCGGAGAGTAGTTTTGGGAGGCCGAGAACTAGATGTGAGTCTGTTCGTAATGCCATCACCGAACTATGATATTGTACTCGATATGGATTGGTTGAGCAGGCACCATGCCAGTATAGATTGCCGTAGGGGTAGAGTCCTTTTTAGCATGCCAGGAGAGCCAGTGTTCGAGTTCATCAGGCGGGAGTCAGAGTAGAGCAGCGGAGTTTTTTACAAATTTCAGTAGAGGAGCAGAGCGTGCCATATCCACTGATAGCTGAGTTTATGGATGTGTTTTTGGAGGAGTTGCCAGGGTTGCCTCCGGACAGGGATGTGGAGTTCTCTATAGACTTGGTACCCGGTACAGAGCCGATATCTCAGCATGTCTATAGAGTGAACAACAGTGAACTTGTGGAGTTGAAGAAGCAGGTGGATGAGTTGCAGGACAAGGGCTTCATCTGATCGAGTTCTTCACCGTGAGGTGCGCCAGTACTCTTCGTACCGAAGAAGGATGGGTCGGTATGGATGTGTATCGACTACAGGGCACTCAACAGCCTCACGATCAAGAACAAGTACCCGCTGCGAGGATCGATGACCTGTTCGATCAGCTGAGCGGAGCGAAGGTATTTTCCAAAATTGATCTGAGGTCAGGATATCATCAGGTGAAGGTGAAGAAGGAGGATATTCCGAAGACAGCTTTCAGGACTCGGTATGGCCAGTTTGAGTTCATGGTAATGCGTTTGGGTTAACTAACACCCCTGCGGTGTTCATGAACTTGATGAAGATGGTGTTCCACCAGTACTTTGACAAGTTCGTGGTGGTGTTCATCGTTGACATTTTGGTGTATTTGAAGACCCCAGAGGAGCATGAGGAGCATTTGAGAGTGGTTTTGGAGACTCTCAGGAAGGTGCATTTGTACGGCAAGCTCTCGAAGTATGAGTTCTTCTTAGATCGAGTTGATTTCCTAGGCCATGTTGTGACGGAGATGAGATCTCAGTCGACCCGAAGAAGATCAGAGAAGTTGAGGCATGGACAGCACTGAGTTCAGTCGCAGAGATCAGAGCTTTCTGGGATTGGCAGGATACTACAGGAGGTTTGTTCAGGATTTTTTTTGGATTGTAGATCCATTGACTAGGCTGACTCGGAAGGACGCAGAGTTTGTCTGGTCAGTGGAGTGTCAGGTTGCTTTTAATGAGTTGAAGAAGCGACTGACGATAGCCCCGATTTTGACATTGCCATCAGGATCAGGCAGGTTCATATCTACAGTGATGCCTCAGGGAAGGGTTTGGGTTGTGTCTTGCAGCAACATGGGAAGGTGATTGCCTATGCATCCAGGCAGTTACGTCCGCATGAGAAAAACTACCTGTAGAAGCATGGAAAATATTTCTTTTAGTCCCACATCGGAAAGGAGAAGAAGAAAGGGCTCACTCCATTCTATAAATAGAGCCCCCTTACCTCCTTTGAAAAGGGCACCGACTTCTCTTCCCTCCCTCCAAACTTGGACTCTTCCTATAACGCACCTTTGGGTGCTAAGTCAAAGAAGTCCAGGGTAGCACGGGCTCATCGAGCTCAGTCAGCTGTCCCAACCTCTGACCATCAAGAGCGTCCTGCTAAGCGGGCCTCTGATGAAAAGTTGTACAGAACTGTCCGTGTCCAGCCCCCGGCAGCAAACGGACAGAGTGGTTCTCAAGAGTCCCCCAACAAAGATCGAGGGCAAGTGTTTTCACTAGGCCCACATCGGGGAGCAAATATGATACCTACGCACTCGTATACTCGGGATACCCGGGCCCATAAAGCGAGTGCACAGGTTGATCGAGACATTCCTCATGCGAGTCATGAGACGTCCTTCATGCGGCTCGATCATGAGACATTCCTCATGCGGCTCGGTCATGAGACGTCCTTCATGTGGCTCGGCTATGAGACGTCTCTCATGCGGCTCGGTCATGGGACATTCCTCATGCGGCTCGATCATGAGACGTCCTTCATACGGCTCGGTCATGAAACATTCTTCATGCGGCATAGAACCCAGGAAGCTTCATGCGGCTCAAAATTCCTGGGAGCTTCATGCGGTCCAGATACAACACGCGGCTCAAAAGCTCGAAGAGTCTCATGCGGCTCGGATAGTTCCATGCGGTCCAGAAAGAAGCCACGTGGCCTTCAACAGTTCCTCTCTACATTCGGCCGCATTTAATGCCCCGACGGCTGCTTTGACAAATGACAGCTCTGACATAAAGACGCAATGACTCTGTCATAATGACAGACTCTTCGGGAAAAGAAAAAAATCTCTGACCCGATCCGTCAGAAGTCCCAGATTGCCACGTGGCAAGTCTCATGCGGCTTCAATGGAGAACAGCTTCATGCGGTTCACTGAGAAGTCACCCTATATGACCAGCAGAAATCAGCCATATGTGGCCCACCGAGAGCTTAGCCCCTGCGGCTCAATATAACGCTAGCTCATACGGCTCGCAAAGACTATGCATATGCGGCTCATTGATAGTTCGTTCCCTGCGGTTCGATGAAGCATTGTCCTATGCGGCTCACGAAGAGTATCTCCCTGCGGTTCAAGTGTTGCCCATCCTATGCGGCTCTGGCAGGACCCACAATCAAAACACGTGGCATCGGATCAATCAACGATTTAACCGAATCTCAACAATATATTTGACATCATCATCATAATTACTGAGATCAAGGCATATCATTTATCATCAAGCCAACGGGACACGTGGCGAGCAATCGGACATTGGTATAATCCGTCATGAAGATTTAAAGCAGTTAACATTAATTGCTCACAAGATTCGGTGCTATCCGCATTAATGGCCTAGATTCATTGTAATCAGGATCAAGGGTTCAGATAGATTGAAGGAGCACCGACATTCCAAACAAATGATCATTAGCAAACCCTAATGATCATACCCCACTCTTATAAATAGCCAGCATCATTTTTCTACAAAAAAGGACCGGCAACAAAAATAAAAATATACAGAGTCAGAGAGAGAATACACACAGAGAGAGAGAAGCCAGGAGAGCAACAGAGGAGCAAAAAGAACACTTCTTCGTCAACGCCAACCATCTTTTCACAAGGAGCCAAGGCTGCATACCGATCGTCCAAGGAGTAAGGCAGGGCTGCCGTCGCCTTCCCGAGCCTCTATCGTCACCCCCCAGAATCTAAAATAAACAATTGTACTTAGATTGCTGTACCTAGGTTTTCGTTCCTAGGCTTTCTTTGTACAAGCGAGTTTGTATTGTGAGTCTAAGTTCAGTCCTTCGATAATTCTTCTGTACTTTTACAATCAATGGCAAACACGATGGCGACTCTGCTGGGGACAAACTTCTCCACGGCTGAGGAGTTGGTGACGCAATCGGATGCAGCCAAACTTGGCTTCACGCAAAAAAAGATGGTCGTCCGCTTCGACCCCAAGCGTTTGAAGAGATGCTCTCTGAAGGAAGCGCTGGCCCGGTCCAGAAGTGCACCCACACGACAAAGGCTCGCAGATAGTGGAGGCCAAAATCATTTGCTCCTCCCCAAGCCCCCGACGGTGTACCCTCTGTTGCTCAAGACGGTGAGAAGGACTCTTCTGCGACCCCACTTCAGACCGTAGACAACTCTGCTGTCTCCAAGTCCGACAGAAAAAATACTATGATGCTGGACTTGCAGAGGTAAAGAGGAACTCTATGCGAACTGAGCCGCACAGGGTGCTAGCCGAGTGAAAAAGGCTCATACGACCACATCCGCTAGCCGCAGGGACAAAGCCCATACGGCCACAGTCGCTGGCCGCATGAAGAAGAATCATGCGGTCACATCTGGCAGCCGCATAGTTTATGCAGCTACAGTCGCCAATCACATGGATGAAATACATGAGGCTATAGGAGGCAGCGCTTGCAAAGAACCCATGCGGCCACTATTGCCAACGCATGC
>JANAVB010030019.1:989445-1049445 GCA_029216955.1 Iris pallida
AAAGGAAAGAAGGGGATGAAAGTGTGTGTGGACTGTGAGTGGGGCTGCTAACTGTGAACAAACCACCTGATATTCATTCTTAGTTCAACCAAATACCAACTCTCATCAGTTCAAAAACTCACGTACACAATATAATGACATACATTAATATAGTATCATATATAGAGGGGTAAAGAGGGAAAGGGAATATGTATATGTGTATTGTGGGGGGTGTGTGTGAGAGGAAAGGGACTGGGAATAATTCAGCATACAACCTGAGATCACAATCTCAGTTCCAGAGATCTGACACAACACCCACACAAACAAAACTCACACATATATATATATCTATTATATAACAAGGTAAATAGAAAATATGTATGTATAGTAAAAATATATATATATATATATATTTTTTTTTTTGTTTACTATATTGTTTACTATATATAAACAATATATAGTAAACCTATATATATATATATAATATATTATTATATAATATATTATCTATATATATATATTATTATAATATCTATATATATATATTTAGAGAGAGAGAGGTACCAAATGAAAGTATATCTATACTAAACAAAACTGGGATCAACAATATACTCACATACATTCTCAGGTAAATAGAAATCTGAGAATCAACATTTCAAATTAGTCAAAACATGAGAATATTGTTTTAGGTAAAATCTGAGAATAAAAGTTCATTACCAAGGCCAAAATTCTGAGATCAAATCGAACCAAAACCTTCTCTTTTTCGAAAACTAAATCATACCCAACAACCACATCAAGTCCCTGAGAATTAATTTCCTACATGGGATTACATCTCAGGAAGAAAAAAAATGAGAACTCAGTAATTGTGAAAACCTTGTAACACAATACCTGTCCCAAGAAATTTGAGAATCTAAATGCAAACTTCAAATGCCAACATAGCCATATCGAAATCAAACCAAAACCTATAGTTCTTAAAACCCCAAATCACATCAAACATAATCTGGGAATACAACATATCAACAAATCTAAATCTCATGAAATATAATGAATCAAAATCTAAACTTATCAAAAACCCTAAAAACTGAGAACACAGTTGCACATGAAACATTAATTCGAAAACCTAATTCAATAATCGAAACTCAAAATTGATAGGGAAGCATGTTCAGATAGTGTCAAACCCCACGTGTCCAATGTGATCCCAAACGTGTCCAAGAACTGGACACAAAGTGACAAAACTCAAAAGAATATGTATCAAAAAATAGTAACTGGACATCCTCGTACGGCCATGTCGAGTCAAATTAGACACGACACAGTGCACGACAGTGTCTCGTGCTAGTGTCCATGTGTAGAGGGGATCTAGGGCTACGTGGTAGACATACTAATGCGGGTCCATAACGTGTCCAGGAGCGACACGAAGCCCGTGTCAGTGGCTCGAAACAACAGTACACAGTGTGTATAAAAATATGCGTGCGATTGCATGTTCGATACGACACGAATTGACATGAGACTTGGGGGACAGTCGTGTCCCCGACCTCTATGATAAGTGGTACGTGTCCAAGTTTCGGATACAACGAGAAATCTGTATCGGGTAGCAGGGCACCCGAGCACAACATCGTGCTGTGTCCCGTATCCAGATTTGGATACGGACACGTTCAAATCGTGCTCAGTGTTAGAGTTTTAGGATCCCCACAAAAAGGGCTACAAAACTATATCATTAGTTTTTAAAAACAACATAATTAATTTCTCTGAGACATTTCATCAAATACAAGTTATAATACACTGACACGCCTCCGATACACATATCAAATGGACACCAAATCCTACCAAACTTGGTCTACAGGGGTATGGTACCTAGTTGCATGCATCTGTGAAGAGAAATTAGGATTTAAGGTGTTGAGGGTTACCTTTTGAGAGTTGGAATCTCAAAGTAAATGCTTAGAGATGTGTTCCTTCACCAATTTGCTATGGTCCAAATGCCTCCAATCGTTGCTAGCTAGCCTCCAATAGCCTCTTCAACAGCAAGGGTGTGCAATACAAAAGACTAGGCTCAATTTGGAGGAGATTTGAGGGAATAGGGATGATTTGGGGAAGAACACAAATTAGGTTTTTGATATAGAGTAAAAAGAGGCAAGATGCATTAAGTGTTGTATTTTATAGGGGGCTCATGTGGCCGGCCATACTAGCTAGGGTTAGGGTTTTGGTTCATTAGGTAGGCTATGGGCGTCTCTCTTTATTGAATTATAAGCCTTCTATCTAAAGGCCCAAGTAAATTAGGGTTCAAGCTAAATATCTTAACCAAATATCTACCTTAAGTAGATATCTAGATATTACTAAACTTGGCACTTAGGTAGAAGGTTCTAATGAAATATCTAGCCACATGATCATATCTAGATTAGGGCACTTCTAGGTTAAGGCTTAATTAACTAATTAGCACATATTTAATTAATAAAATTCTATTTCACAAAAAGTCACAAACGACCAAAATACCCTTAGCCTAAAAAGTAGGTAATTAGCTAATCTAATAACATGGTTAGGTCCCTATGGTCCTGGTTAGTCTCTAGGCTAAGAAGTCTCTAGGGTTACACTAGCAAAACATCAAAATTACAATGCACCAAATTATAGTATTAAAATAATTAGAATTAATCAAAAATCACTAACATGATTTAAATCCTATCATTTATTGGCTAATTTTGCAAAAGTTCAAAATTACTCTCATTTTAGAAAAGTGTTGGTTACAAATCAACCTTAGTGCACTTGGTTCGCTCTTCCTATGATTAACCTGCATGGTTTGAGATAAAGATGTCTCTAGGATCTCAGCCGCAACTGCCTTGACAATTTTCTTGAATTATTCAATCGCCTTTGGAACCCCGTATTCGCATTCGTTTTCCTCTCCTTGAACTCTTCATTGTTTTTTCCCTTTACTTACTTCGGAAAAACAAATGCTCGTATTTGAAGGAAGATATACCCAGAATGTCCCCCTTAACTCGCCATAGCACCTATGGCCATGAAAACTATATATACACAATCGTCTTCTATCTATTTGAAATCGAAGAACGATCTTGAACTTGATTCATATCTACCATATCCCATTCTCCAGTATGTCGAGGTACAATATCACTACTTTGGAAAAAAAAAACTTAACCTCATAAATTCTAAAACCGTAACTTAGTTTCTGGAGTGAATAGATTGCAAGCCCTTCCTAATTTTAGGATTTACTAGAATTATTCATTGATTATGATAAGTTGGTTTTGCTATGACGATAATCAGTGCCTCATGAACACCCACTTTTTATTTAAATCTTTTGGTGTCCCTTACCATGACATTGATATTCGGAGCGTAAAACTAGCTGTTACCTCCTAATAAATTTTATATGCAAGACCTAGACGAGCCCACCTTCAGGTAGGCATATCATGTTCCATCAAACATGTCTCCTTCTACTCTATTTTTTGATATAACTCTCAGGTCAAAATGTTAACTATAATTCTTACCCCGCAATAACGATGTATTTTCTGACTCCAATTAGAGACTCAACCTTGACTTAAACCTTTTGACCCAAAATATGGTTGTGATATACTCGAAGTCCAATATGCACATGTCACTAGTATGCCACTCAATTGAGTCTTCTTGTGCTACTTAAACACAAAAGTCATAGAAGGCACATTTTTGGGCTTTAGGAACCCGGTTAACCAACACAACTAACCATTAGCCCAGCCACCTCAATTGGAACCAATTCTAGGTTACCCTAACCAAATGGAATGGTATAGATCAATTTTATGAGATCTTATCCAGCTGATATAGGTTAAAATCTAAGGTTCAAGCAATCAAAGATTGATGTCCAATTAGGGAACCCATTGAAACCCAATTAAACCCAGTTAAACCCATCTATGCATATCGCTATATTTTGACTATAAAAACTAAACATTATGAAATAGGCCCCTACACCTATTGGGTAGTCTACGTATCATGGCCCACTAATCCTTCTTCCATTTATCCCTTCCCTATATTCCTTCGTAACATATGTTATGCGATGAATAGAATGCTGCCTTATCAACTTGTTTCTGGTTATGCTTGACCAAGACCTCTCCTACTGTATTGATGAAACATATTCAATATATGGGCAATATTAAATAAATAGTACCTTGGCTTCCTATAGAGTTTTTGACTACGATCAGAAGTACCCCATATCCTCATACATCTCCTTGAAATTTGAGTTTCTTAGGAGTCCTATTACCGTACTTCCCAATTAACCAATTTTTGTAAGTTTGGAAGAACCTTGAACATAGTGTACTAATTTCTTAGAATGGGATGCTATTCGTAATTGTGTTTCCACCTGTTTGTAAGTTGTGATATGATCTTCCTATTGCATTTTATATTCCTTCGCTCGTGCGTTTAGATAACCAAGGTAAAATATAGCGATCTTGATTCTTTAAATCTATTCTGTCATAGACTCGTGTCATGGATGGAATTTTGAGAGCAAAAATTGCTGAAGTATAGGCAAGCCTTCCTAAGAACGTATCCTTTGAACTAGCAAATAATTATGATAGATTGGTTCTAATTGAACTAATAAGATAGTGGTTCCTAACGCCTACTTCTATCCATATCAATTGACACCCTCCACCATGATTTTGATATTTGAAGCACAATACTAGGCTTTTCCTTATAACAAATTTTACCCTCATGAACTAGACCAGTCAAGCTATACACATGACATACAATCCCACATAAACACACCTTCTTGTGCTATTTTAATTACACCATGTGTATGACACATTTTTTGTTGAATAAACCATAAGATGCCTATTTTGTTCCACTTAAGTTTAACCATGCAAACATCGATCCTACACACACTAGTCACTATGACTTAAAGGACCCAAACACTTATCTAATCATATTCCATAGAAAGGTCCTCTACTTACCAGGGATTCTCAACTCCTGGCCATAAATTCTTCTCTCCCTAAGTTGTTCAACATCATCTTTCAGTACCCATGTTAAGCGAAGACTGAAAATCCTTTAGAAATGATACGTTATAGTTATATTCGAACAAGAGCTCCCTACCATCTTGTTGAGAGCATGGTCGATAGAAACGACGTTAAATTATGTTAATCCTCCTATTGAAGTTTAACCAAGAACACCATGACAGTATCTAAGCTCCCTTTAGGATCCGTGACTGCGGTCAGAAGTGACAAATACCCTCGTGCCATTCCTTAGAAATGGTCCTCCTTAGAAGTTTAATAGATAATTTTCACGGATTGCCAACATTTATAAGTTGGGTAGAGTCTTGAATGGAGAATACCCCATCATGTAGAATATGGCGTCGAATTGGATTCCTGTGATAACCCTCTCCTCCATCGTTTCAAAACCAAGTTGCGATCTGACGTACCTGACCTCTCTTTGTTTTTAATTTTATTATTCTTTGATATTTGTTTTTCTTTATTTTGAAGGACAAAATTTTTATAAGTTGGATAGGATGTAAACCCCCAAATTTTTAAAAGTTTTATTATTTTTTAGTATTTATATTATTGATAACCTTGTATTTGGATATACATGTTACAATCATTATAGGTAAAATTTACAAAATGTCTTCAAAATATTTTAGAAATATTTTAGGAATTTTACTCATTATTTTGATACTTGAAATATTTCTTAGAATTTAATAGCTTATGTGTAGTTTAAAAATTTTATACTAGCATATTAGGTAAATAATTATATATTTAATTCTTCTAAAAATATATTTTTCATTTTTAGATTTATAGAGAAAATTATTTAGTGGAATATGTAACTTCATATATGTAATTAGGAGTTTAAAAATAGAAATATAGATATAGATAAATATAGTTATTTGTGAAAAGAAAAAGTAATAATGATAAAAAAGAATAAAAATCAAATTTGGTTAACAGTGCCCTGCACTGTTCACCCAATGCCTAACCCGAGAGTTCGAAGCAGCCCCGACCCCTTTACAACAACAAAGGAACGATGGAGAAGAATAGCTCAAAACCCTTACCCTACCCACACCTCACCACCATCCTACCCCTGCGTACGCCGCCAGGGCCACCACGCAATCGCCTGAGTGCCGTCGGCCACCGCAGCCGCACCGACCGTGCATGCGCACCACAACAGCAACCACAAAATGGCAACAACAGCAGCGTGGACGGGCTATCTTCGTGACTCGATTCTTCTTTCAATCCTCAATCAAAATCCAAGTTGTTTTCTCTGGTACACACCCAACCTCTATGACTATAAGTCCCTTCAAATATATTTATTTTTAGTACCCTAGATTGTTCGAGAAATCAACGCCAAAACTGGCGAAGAACTGTTCGAAAATAGAACAGTTTAAGTACCCAAAACCCTAACTTAGAAGGCTGATTCATGACAGAATAATAGGATTCCCAAAAACAATTTAAAGGTAGTCGTAGACAACCTAAAGGGCTTTCAAACCCTTTCTATAGAAGTCAATTTTGATGACTGTGCACCGAGAAATCAGTTGCCCAAGTTTGAGGAAAAATTATTTTTAAACTGTACAAATTTTAGAAAATTCACCGATACGACATGTCACGCTCCAGTACCGGAATACGGGGACGGACGTCGGCCAGCTATACCGTATACGGTATGAATACGCTATTCGGCGATGACGGCTGTCAAGTCTTACTGGATATCCTAGCATGCAATCAATCTATGGCCTAAATCTGATCTCATGTCCACAGGCAAATCATAATGAAATAATATCAAGAGAGATCATATGGAAAGTAGGGAATACACATGATAATCAGAAAATCCACAGTACAGAATAATATATAGACAAGTATACCTCCCCACAGTCCCTAACATGGTCTGGAACTGAAGCACATCCCCCAAGTCAAGTCTGGAAGATCCACAGGGTCGGTCTCAGGCAATCTGGAAACAATCCAGGGTTGGTCAGGCCAACCGTAGCAAGTACCAGAAAGGAAGGCTCAAGGACGAGCGAAGAAAAGCAAGCCGGATAAAATAAGACAGGAACAACATATAAGAACAGTAAATGAGGATAGGATCATGCGGTACCAACGCACGGTAGCAAACCACAACTAATGTAGCTAATATAATCATAATCTCCCTAGCATCGATTAATATATGCATCGCCAGCTGGACATCAATATCAGCCAGCTTTGCAAGCAATAAGCCAAACAACTTAGAAGAATAAGCGGCCACTCAATGCCTATGGCTTGCTATCATTAACTAACTAGGGTTATCACAGACCTAATTACTAGCAAGATGCAATTAGGGTATTCATACGGCCACAAGCCCTGCAGACTATCCAGGTTATCCAGGACGAATATATAGTGGGTACATCGCCCGGGAGACAAATGTACCCTAATAGCTAGCTGGAGGGTTCTCCACATGACAGTGGCTGGAAATATGCCCTACTCGACGGCATGCTACAAGTCTACATGAGCGCCCAGATAACGGGATTGCCTGTAGCCGAAATACCTCTATCTATATGAGCTACTTGATCATCTAGTTGTTAGCCTAGTCAGATTCATACGATTTCTGACCGTGGTAACCGGAAATCTATATCCTAGACATGATGCAAGACGAGACAGGTAGTTGTACCAGCACAATCAGGAAATCAACCACGGTGTCAAGGTAAGTTATACCTAGCAAGTCAGGACGGTTGTCGCAACAGCGATCAGAGTAAACATGTTATGTCGAGAGTACTAGTCAGGAGTGCACCTCAACGGTCCACTGTCAGGAATCAAGATATACATGTCAGGTTTATTCGTCATGTCCAGAGTGCTAGTTAGGAGTGCGCCTCGACGGGCCACTATCAAGAAGTAAGACAGGTCCAAGTTATTGTATAATATGGTTGGGATATCAGGATGGCACTACAGTACCATAAATCAGGTAGAACCTCAAAGTGCTAGTGGACAAGGAGCTCAAGTGCAAGGTCAGGGCCAGTACCTCAAAGGGTAAACTGGAATCAGGGAACGGATATAAGTAGTGTCAGAACAGGGACAATTCTATCAGTCACAGGGGTCTCTACCCACATCGTGGCATGGATATCAAGTCTGTTACAAGATCATGACCTCTGCTAATAACATCTCAAGAATATATGGGCCTAGAGCTCCAATCATCTAGTCGGTCTATCCACCTGATCAATCTATCAAGAGTCACCCTCTACGATGGAATCAATATCAGTTAGGAAGGTCAATAACCAAATACCAAGCTATTACTAAAAGCAATGGTAGGCCCTCTGGCATACAAGAATCCTCCAAGTCAATGATCACAAGCCACTAGAAAACGAGCCCCTCAACTACCAAGACATAACAATCAAACCAGGTTCCCCAACTACCGGAATACACAAAGGTACCAAGTTTTGGGCGCTTGGAAGTCGAGTAAAATTATATAATAATACCCTCGATATTCTCCTCGTTCTGCAAAATATTCGTGATCATCAAAATCCAAGAATTTACAGTCATGCCCTGTCGAATTAGAACATCCTCAAAAGGAATAGCAATACTATCCAAGAGTCCACGTGCGTCTACCAACAGAACATCCCGAGATCATACTCCATATAATACTCAATCCTCATACATATCCAAGGTCACAATCCCGATACATAGGACAACTGTCAGCCCTATCTGGCTAGACTAGGCCAACTCCTAGGATAAAGGATCAGGGGACAAGAGTCCGATAATAAATATCGTCGGAAGCGGCAAGGATTACATGGACCGCTCTGGAGCAAATCCACAACCCTTGAACCAAACAAGGACCAGGTTGCAGACCATCTCCCGAGTGGAACCGCTCTCTTACGCTATCCGACGGATAAGACAGGTCAGGAGCTAGACGACAAATCTAGTATGGAGTCTACCTAGCATGCAATGGGATCAGGTATACTATACCAAGATGAACTTGCAAGAATCCAGTCCAGCAAACCAAAGGAATGGTTCTGCCTAATCCTTCGAACCAAATTCCTAACTGGGAATTCTAAAAAAATTTGGCAGAGTCTCCTTTGTAATCTGGACAGGAGCACCCTACGAATTAGGGCAAAAACCACTCGGCGCAACCCACCGCAGAATTGCAGAATCGTAGGCTGAGAACACTAGGTCTCAGCTACCAGCCACTACGATGCGTACTGGGAAAAAATTGATAGCCGAGAACAATAAGTCTTGGCCTCTAGCAGCACTACGATGCGTACTGGGCGCCAAGCCAACATGCATAATATAATAAAATAATTGCCTCGTAGGGCATCACAGCACATGTTCATATTCTAACCCAAGCGCAATCATAGCCACAAGAATAGTTCGCCAAGCCGTTACCCGACCGCGAGTAGGACACGGGGCATACAGGGACAATCCATACACGTGAGTCGTGCTCGTGTCCTCGGAGGTGTGGATGACCCATCCGAGTGTCCGATACGGTCTCCCGGTATCGAACCAAGCTATTCTAGGTTATCATGGCAGTTCTACTGCTAAGCTACACTAAACATGGTTATACATTTACAATTAATTAAATATAATAAATCCAGGAAAGAGAGCAAAAGCCGTCGATGAGCAATGGATACTTGCCTAGAGGGCTCGGCTAGGTAAGCAAGTCTTCGGCGATCAGGATCCAAGCTAGCATGTCTATCGAGGTCCTCAGAACACCAATGAACATCATTAGCATCAACTAATAAAAAAATAAAAAATCATGGGGGATGGCAGGAGGCTATACCGTGTGGTCCTACAAGTAGTACAGGGATCTGGCATGGAAACTGAGACACACGGATCGATACGGGCACGCAAACTGAGACATGCACGTATATCGAGACGTGTATGAAAAACGAAGGAACACGAATATCGAGGCAAATAAGAAACATAAACGTGCACATAAATCGATATGTGTACGTAAATTGATACGACCCACGATCCAAGGAGCACATAAATCGATACGGCACACAAATTGATGTTTGCACACAAATCGATGCAGTGCAGAGTCCAATGCGGCACACAACCGAGGCAGCAAGCAAATCGATACGTGCATGCAAACCGATATGGTACGAAAATTGAGAGGCACAAAGGCCGAGACACGAGAAATGAGGCAACACGTAAACCAATGGGGCACGATGCCCATAGGTAGTACGGGGCTCGAGGCGTCCCGCTGCCCAAGGCAGCATGTAGACCGTGGTGCACTCGTCCCTAGATGACATAAGCAACAAAGGGTACACCAACCGAGGGTGCACTGCCCGAGGCGACATGCTACATAAAGTAGTACGCTACTCGAGACAGCACACGTCCCGCACGCCGATCGAGAGGCTCGCTCCCCGAGGAGCTTACAGCCCGGGGAGGGGAAAGAGGAGGGTGGAGGAGCTCACCAGAAGGGGACTCGGCCAGGTCGGGTCGGGTCGGACCACCAGCGGGGGAGGGTGGTCAGCAGCAGAAGCCAGGTCGGAGAGGTACTGCTGGCCGAGAAGAAGGGCGTAGGAGACGGAGGCCGTCGGGGAGCTCAGCCAAGTCGGATCGGGGGCTCTTGGCGACAGAGGGAGGAGACAAAGAGAGATGGGAGTTGGCGGTGGAGCTCGATCATGGTAACGGCGATGCCGGTGGCGGCCATGGGGGCTCAGCCAGGCAGGGAGAAAGAAAAAGGGGATGTGGTGGTGCCGACGACGGGTGACGACGACGGTGGTGGCGGCTGAAGTGGCAGTGGCGCCGAAAGTGGAGGCCGACGGAGGGGGCCAGAGAGATGACGGCGAGGGTGGTGCTGGGAGTGGAGGCCGCGACCACGTGTGGTGGTGGTCGCGGTGGAGGAGGCCGGTCAAGGTGAGGGGAGCGGGAGCTCGGGTAAGGGGGCTGCTCTCCAGGGAGGGGAAGAGAGCGGTAAGGGGGAGAGGGAGCTGGTGGCGAGCTGGCGGTGAGGGTGGTGGCCGGAGCTATGGGAAGAGAGGAGAGAGAGCTGAGCTTGGGGGGGCTGCTCTCCAAGCTAAGAGGAGAGAGAATGAGAGAGGGAGTGAATGAGTGGAGAGAGGGGTGGGGGGAGTGATGTGAGGGGTTAGGTTAGGGTTTTAGATATTTTGGAGGGGTAGATTAAGGATTAAAGAAATTAATAATAATAATAATAATAATAATAATAATATGATATTAATAATAATGTAGTATAAATATTAATGGGATAATACTCTCCTTCAATAAATAAACAATAAAATTTTAAGAATACCCAAAATTCAAAATCCTCCAAATACAGAAATACAGTCATATACGTATTTTAGAAAAATAGGGAGATGACACGACATGTGCCCCAAAAAATCGGATGACGTGGTCGCAACCCATTAGCAGAAAAATATGAGTATGGATGTTGTCGATGTGTGAGATTCGATGAAGCTCAATTTTATTGTGCATGCACGACAAAATCGAGGCGTATCCGTCGAGATATCCCGTATTGGCCCCTTTGGAAACTTGCCATAACTTCATGTACGTTCGTCATATCGAGACGAAACTTGCACCAACTGGACCATATCATTTTTCTGGTCCTGCATGCCAAGTTTTGTCCGATTCTGAGAAGGTAGACCAGAACGCCCTTTTGGCGGGCCCACGACCCGATCTAATGGGCAAATCTGTGGACTGCATACTAGAATCCAACTTTGGTCATATGGTTGGATTCGTCTCGTCAAACCGGATCCGTAGACATATAGTTTGATGACTTTAGAGACCATAGATACTGGCATGCTTTTCAGTACAAAGCGGGTCCAACGGTGGACATCGTTTTGATCCAAATTATGATTTTGCCCTTGTGTCCAAAATTTGACTTTTTGGTAGGCATTCTTAGACATTTCTTTTATACCAAATGTATTGGTGATGTATGTTTCAGCATCTGGAGATTGTTGTGCGAGTTGACTTTTGTGTGGCACACCGAGTGGTTGGTATCATTGGTTTCACCAGCAAAGGACCCCAGACGAGTACATTTGTTGTTTGTTTTCGATATTGATTATTACTATATTTCATTGTTAGTTATTCTATTTTGATTCTTACTCTTCTTTTATATTTTATCGTACTTCTTGTATGTAGTGTCAGGAAGGAAAAGTACCAAAGGATGTGTGATCTGACCGTATACATTTTAGACATCGTAGACATTATTTAATTCTTGTAAAGTAGACATCATAGACATTATTTATTTCCTACAAAGTATTATTTATTATTTCAAAGTAGACATCGTAGACATTATTTAGACATCGAAGACATTGTAGTGCATCTGTCCTCAAACCGATCATATAGCCAAAAAGCACTTCAAACACTTAGAAAGTATTTTCTTAGTTTATTTCTTTACAGTTAATTTCCTGTCTATTTTCTCAAGTCTTTTCCTACTTATTTTCAAATCATGTATTTTATGGCTAACCTATGTCTTATAGTCGTTATCATATATTGGACCAGTACTAAAAAAATTATACTCGTTCCATTCCTAACTGGAAACCAATATTTTTCAGGTTAATCATGACTACTCTTGGCCATGGGGAGATACAGGAGTACTTGCTGGCCAAACCTAGAGATTAGTTAGATGAGTTGTAGTCATTTTTAATATTTGTAAGAGTTTATATTTTTCTGCAAATGTAAAACTTATGAATATTGTAATCAGTTTAGTTTTGTAAATGAGCCAATAAAGTATTTACTTTATGTGATATTGAGCAACATGGTCTTGACATCGTACTACAGCCGACACTGCAGAGTAGCCTGGCTTGGACACGTACTTGTATCCCGAAAACGGGTGCGGGTCATGACAACTTGCTATTACTATAGCAAAGTAGGTCATGTCCAGAGAACTTCCGATGATGATTGGAATTTACTTAGCTTGCAGATCGAGTCAATACCAGACTAGAGATTGTCCATTACAGAAGACCACACAATAGACCAAGAGGCTAGCCCTTCTAACACCAAGGCCCCTACACAACAGATACAGGACAACGATTACGAGACCCGAAGCACCATGACCACCCTTACCGAGTCAGGCAACCCAGTTTCACCAAGCTAGACCACAGATGCAAAATCAAAGAGTCGGGCAAGCTTTTGCACTAGCTGTAGAAGAGGCAGAACCAGAGGCAGACGCCATAGGAGGTATTACTATAGTTGCTACATTCCCTACTACATCATTGACTTCAAATCTTAGAATTCTTATGGAGGAGAAATAGTGCCAATAATCAGCGTATATAAGGCATATTCTGTAATAGTAAATGGTAGAGAGACGAGGGCTCGATTTTTGGTATTTTCTATGCCAACCTTCGACGTAGTCCTTGGAATGGACTGGTCGAGTCAATACTGTTCTATCCTTGACTGCTACAGAGGCAGTATTATTTTTAGACCACCAGATAGACCCAAGTGCGAGTTCGTCCGAGAATCTGCAAGACAGAATGATCCCCCAACCTTGGGAGATAATGACAATAAAAGTAGCCCATTATCCTTCTATTATCATTGACTTCCAAGATGTGTTTCTGGAAGAGCTACCAGGTTTGTCGCCTGACAGGGACATTGGGTTTTCCATTGAGCTTATTCCGGGAGATGAACCTATCTCGTCCCATGTGTATCGGCTAGCGCCAAGGAGTTGGTTGAAATAAAGAGTTAGATAGATGAGCTATTGGAGAAGAAGTTTATTCGATCGACCGCATCACCATGGGGAGCTCCAATCCTTTTTGTGCCAAAAAAGGACAGGTCGGTGCGCATGTGCATTGACTACAGAGCTTTGGATGCAGTAACGATGAAGAATAAGTACCCCCTATCATGCATTGATGACTTATTCGATCATTTGGTTGGAGCCAGAGTGTTTTCCAAAATTGACTTGTGATCGGGCTATCATCAAGTGAAGGATCGGAAGAAGATATCTCGAAGACTGCATTCAGGTCAAGGTACGGGCACAACGAGTTTTTAGTCATGTTATTCAGTTTGACCAATTCTCTAGCTGGCTTTATGAACTTAATGAAAAAAGTCTTCAATCAGTACTTGGATAAGTTCGTGGGTGTCTTCATAGATGATATACTTATATACCAAAGAGCCACGAAGAGTACGAGCAACACTTGCAGATAGCTTTGGAGACCTTGAGGAAGGAGAAGCTTTATGCAAAACTCAGCAAGTATGATTTCTTTCTTGAGAAGGATTCATTCCTTGGGCATGTCGTCACAATAGATGATATTTCAGTAGATTCAGAGAAATTTTAGCAGTTAAGACATGGCATGTTCCCACATCAGCTACAGAGGTGAGAAGCTTTCTTCGGCTTGCAGGTTATTACCAAAGGTTCATGGAATATATTTTTATGAATTGCTGGACCCATGACTCGATTGAGTTGCAAAGACCAAGAGTTCGTATGGACGGATGAGTGTCAAGCAGTTTTTGATGAACTAAAGAAGCGTTTGACTATCGCACCCATCTTAGCCATTCCATCAGGACTAGGAGGGTTTGTGATATATAGCGATGCATCCGAAAAGGGATTGCTATGTGTCTTGATGCAGTATGGCAGAGTAGTTGCATATGCATCAAGATAGTTAAAAGTGTCTGAGAAGAATTATCCGACACATGATTTGGAGCTCGCCTTCGTTGTTTTTGTTATAAAGCTTTGGAGACATTATTTGTATAGTGAGAAGGTAGATATCTATACAAATCACAAGAGTCTCAAGTATACTTTCACGCAAAAGGACCTGAATATATGATAGCGTTGATCGATAGAGTTGATGAAGAACTATGAGAGAATTGCATTACCATCCTGGCAAGGAAAATTTAGTAGCAGATGCGTTAAACCGCAAGCCACTAGCCTATTTCTTGACGATACAGTAAAAGATATTGGAAGATTTGCAGAAGCATGAGATATAGGTTACACTACACGAAGCTAATGGTGTGCTAGCAAATCTTTAAGTACAATCATCGCCGGTAGAAAGGATCAAAGTGACACTTCCCACAGATGCCAGGTTTGAAGACTCACAGAGAGGACCGAAGCAGGAACGTAGACAGGATTGAGAATAAATCCTGATGGGACATTGAGATGTGGTGATCGTCTGTATATTCCTAACGGAGCTTCGACAGTAGTTGATGACGATATCTCATAGCTCGATATACTCTATACATCCATGAGGGACTAAGATGTATCGAGATTTACGGCAATACTATTGGTGGCATGGAATGAAGAGGCAGATAGCTCACTTTGTCGCTAAGTGTTTGGTGTACCAGCACGTCAAGGAAGAGCACCAGCAATCAGCAAGATTATTGCAGCCACTTTCCGTTCCTGAGTGAAAATAGGAGCATATCACCATGTATTTTGTCACGGAATTTCCTTAAAGTCCTAGTGGACAAAATACGGTATGGGTGATAGTGGATAGACTTACTAAGTCAGCCCATTTCTTGTCCTTTATAGTGGGCTAGTCCACAGAAGTGTTAGCGGATATATATAAAGTAGATAGTGAAGCTACATGGTATTCGAGTTAGCATCGTGTCAGATAGGGATTCGAGATTTATATCTCATTTTTGGAGGAGCACGCATGAGAGTATGGGAACTCGTCAGAAATTCAGTACATCCTATCATCCGTAGACCAACGGGTAGTCAAAGCATACTATTCAGACATTAGAAGATATGCTCAAGGCATGGATGTTAGATTTTGGAGGATATGGGAAGACCACCTTCATCTTGTAGAGTTTTTCTACAACAACAGCTATCAAACAACATCCATATGGCTCCATTTAATGCTTTGTATGGTAGGAAGTGTAGGTCTCCTATCTGTTGGAGCGATGTAGGAGAGCAGCAGATTTTGGGCCTAGAATTGGTCATGAGCACGGTGAAGAAGATGAAGAAGATTCAAGGCCACTTGTGAGCAGTGTAGGACAAACAAATGCAATGGTCAGATCTTCATCTTGGTCCTTTTGAGTTCAAGGAAGGTGAACATGTATTCTTGAAGATATCAACCATTAGAGGTATGATTCGATGCGGAGGACGTGATAGATGAGTCCAAGATATATTGGGCCTTTTGACGTCTTGGAGAGGGTTGGAGATGTTGCCTACAGATTGACATTACCATAGTCACTAGAAGGGGTACATGACATATTCCACATATTACAGTTGAGAAGATATATGGCAGATAGCAGACATGTTCTTGATCACTCCGAAATCATAGTGGGATCGAGCTTGTCATACGAAGAACAACCAGTTGAGATTATAGATCAACGAGTGAAGTTTTTGCAGAACCAGACTATTCCATTAGTTCGTGTAGCATGGAAGCACACTCACCAGAAGAATCCCCCTGAGAGCAAGAGGATGACATTTGCAACCGCTTTCCCTATTTGTTTGAAGATTAAGGTACATCTTCGTGCTTAAAATCCTTTCCACCGTTTTGTATTTGATTTTATATCGTTCATTTAATTTCGATGAAAAAAATTTATAAGTTGGGTAGGATGTAAACCCCCTACAATTTTGCTATATCTATATTATTTCTATTTTATTTATTTGAGAAGATGTGCTATATAACTACATGTATATATTAGTATATGAGCATTACATATAAACATCTACATGGCTAGTGCTATAGTAAAATCAACCTATTTATTATTTTCTTATTATTTTTATAGTTATTTTGGATATTGCGATTTCTATAGTGATATATATATATATATATATATAATATATATATATATAATATATATATATATATATATATATATATATATATATAGATATACATTATTATATAATTTTTATATATTATTAATATTTTAAATATAATATATACATATATATATATCTTATATAATATATATATCTATATCTTAAAATAATATATATATAATATATATATATATTATATATAGATATATATATATATATATATATATATATATATAATATGTATATATAATATATATATATTTTATATATATATATATTATATATATATATATTAAAAAAAAAATATTATATATATATATATATTATAAAATATAATATATATATATATATATATATATATATAATATATTATATATATTATATATATATATTTATAATATATAATATAAAATTTTATAATATATATATTTATAATATAATATATAAATATATAATATTATTATATATATAATATTATATAATATATATATATTATTGTATATATATATATATATTTTATATATATATAATTATATATATAATATATCTATATATCTAGATATATATATATATATATATATATATATATAATAGATATATATATATATATATATATATATATATATATATATAATATATATTCTATAGAGAGAGAGAGATATGGGGAGGTGAGGTGCCACCCTATGGAGGGTGTCTACTTGTCACCCTCCATGCTATCATCATGCACCCATGTGCTTGATGAAGCATGGGGACAAGTAGACACCCTCCCGTGAGGGGCACCCTACCTCCCTTATTCTCTCTCTCTCTCTCTCTCTATATATATAATATATATATTATATATATATATAGAGAGAGAGAGAGAAGATATATATATATAATAATATATATATATATATCTATATATATATATATATATAATATATCTATATATATATATTCTCTTCTCTCTCTCTCTCTCTATATATATATATATATATATATATATATATATATATATATATATATATATATATTCTATAGTATAAAAAAACCTTAAAGTTACCATTCATATCATATGAACAATAACTTATCAGCCCGACCCCCCTTCCACACGAACGGGGTCCTAGAATTTTGATAGGATTTGAATCCAACCTTCCACAAATCTGAACAAAATCTTCCTAAATTTTTTTTGTGCGATCTTGATAGGATTCTCTTAGAATTTAACCCCAATCCAAATGTAAACCTATAAGAATCCGAATTAATTAGGATTTAAATATCACGTATATAAACTCAACTCATTCGATAGGAATCCCCGAACCTAAAGAATTTCTCCTGTGAGCTTTATACGACGACCTCAGAGGGATCTTCTAACCTAGACGAACGTCTACATTGACCCACGATCACCGACGTTTTTCGAAATGCTGCCACGACAGTCATCACAACCAAGATAGGCACCCAGTTCTGCCAATTGACTACAAAGTACCATCTTTCTAGCCCAATTTTTTGAGTTATACTTCTTCTTTTTCCAAACTATAGATTTTTATACATAGCCCACATGACCCTCTGAAGATCCCCGCAATTAGTTTTGAGTGTAGTCGATCCATTGATACAAAAAATCGATGGGAACATCATGAAAAAACTATTTCAAAAATATATAGGTAACCCAAGTACCCCTGTTCGACGCTACTTTACGACCAATGTATCGCGAGTTTCAAAATTTTGTTTGATGGGACTTATAGACAACCCATAGCACCTCAAGTCACTTTTTATAGTTCATGTTTTCATTAAATATAGGTGATGTTATTTGTTTTCAAAAATTTACAAAAACAATTTTTCAAATAGAAATTTTTTTAGAAAAGTTACTGATGCGACGTTCACCACGACAACCGGACGACATGGTCGCAAACCGAAATAATCAAAAGGTGCGAATCGACTTCGCGGACATGTGGGATTCAACAGAACTCGATTTTGCTGTGTGTGTACGACAAAATCGAAGCGTTTCAGTCGAGATACCCCATATCGATCTCTTTCCAAACTAGTCCACAACTTCGTGCACGTTCGTTCTCTCGAGAAGAACTTATGCTATTGGGCTCGTGTCATTTTTTGTTCTTGTGAGTCACGTTTGGCCCGATTCTGTGAAGGTTGACCGAAACGCTACTTTGGTAGCCTACGACCCGATCCAACAGACAAAATTGTGCATAGCTCACCGAATCCAACTTTGGACATACGGTTGAGTTTGTATCGTTAAACTAGACCCTAGATATATACTTGATGACTTTGTAGACCGTAGGACTTGGCATATTTTTTGGTGCAAAATGGGTCCAACTGTGGACACCGATCTGGCCCAAAATTACTTTTTTGCCCCTTTATCAAGAATTGCACTTATGGGTAGGCTAGTTTAGACATTTTTCTTATACCGAAAACATTGGTGGTGTTATTTTCATCATCTAGGAACGTTCGTAGAAATTCCATCCTTACAGCTTCCGTTGATTGGACAAATCCACCATTTGGACGCCATCAAAACCTCGAACCACCTCCAAGCAAGTATACCTTGCCACAATTTCTGATTATGTTCATTTATTTTAGCATATTTTATTTATTTTACGCTTTTTTTTACTTGCTTATTTTGTTATAAATGCGCGTCCATGTAATACTTGGGTACAAGCGGCTGAGTTTAGTCGTTTACATTATTTTTATTTGTTTTATGCATATCAACCTAGTTTTAGAGGACTACCTTATGAATGTAAGGTATTTTTATATCTCCTATGGCCTTGACACATCACTACCCAAATACAGTAAATTAGCGACCGAATATTAGCGACGGAACTTTTTCGTCGGCTTTTGCGACGGCTTTGTGGCAGCTAGCCGACGGATTACCGACGACAGGCTGTTTCATTTTTTATTTTATTTTTAGGAGAAGAAAAGGTCGCACATCCGTCGCTAGGGGCGTCGGAGATATAGCGACGGATAATCAGCCGTCGCTATTCAGTCGATTATTTGGCGGGAATTGCGTTGAGAATTGGCGGGACAATTCTTCGACTACGTAGCGACGGATATTCAGTCGGCAAGTATCAAATATAGCGACTAACGGACGACGGACTACAGTTGGTCGCTAGTCTATCGCTAAATATATGTTCCAGACTTAAAATGAAACGGCAGGGGGAACTTTTCGCATTTCTCCCAAATTCACTCTCTCTCCTCCCTCTCTCTCTCTCTCTCACCCGCGGCTTCGGTGATCGGCGTCGGCGTCTGCGTCCTCTCCTCTCTCTCTCCGAAGGTAATCCTCTCTCTCTCTCTCTCTCTCTCTCTCTCTCTCTCGCAGTGTCGTAGGGGCAGCGGTGGCGGCGGGCTTGGGGCGGGGGCGTCGGGGGCTGGACGGCGGGCTTGGGACGGGGACGTCGGGGGCTGGGCGGCGGGCTTGGGGCGGGGGGCTTTGGTCGGGGGCTGGGCGGCGGGCTTGGGGCGGGGGCGTCGGGGGCTGGACGGCGGGCTTGGGACGGGGACGTCGGGGGCTGGGCGGCGGGCTTGGGGCGGGGGGCTTTGGTCGGGGGCTGGGCGGCGGGCTTGGGGCGGGGGCGTCGGGGGCTGGGCGGCTGGCTTTCGGTGGGGGCGTCGGGGGCTGGGCAGCGGGATTGGGATGAGGGCATCGGGGGCTAGGCGACTGGCTTGGGACGGGGGCGTTGGGGGGCTGGGCGGCGGGCTTGGGGCGGCAGGCTTTGGTCGGGGGCGGGGCGGCGGGCTTGGGGCGGGGGCGTCGTGGGCTGGGCGACCTGCTTGGGGCGGGGGCGTCGTGGGCTGGGCGGCGGGCTTGGGATGGGGGCATCGGGGGCTGGACGGCGTGCTTGGGACGGGGGCGTCGGGGGCTCGGCGACGTGATTGGGGCGGGGGCGTCGGGGGCTGGACGGCGGGCTTTGGTCGGGGGCGACGGGCTTGGGGCGGCGGGCTTTGGTCGGGGGCGACAGGGGGCTTTGTTTCTCAAATTTATCTGAGTTTATATATTGGCTAAATAATGTGTTATCCATATTGGGTGTTATCTATTAGTTTGGTGGTGTTTGGATTAGTAAATGTTAATATGGGGTTTGGGTTCATGGTGTATATGTTCACTGTCTCATTGTGTATCAGTTGTGTGCTTCTATATAGATGTATATATCTATACATCTAACTGTGATATACATATGTGTATGTGACAATCTCAGTTAGCGACGGACTAGTGACCGGTTAGCGACATATATTTTTAGCTCTATTTACATTAATCTATGGTACGACATGGTGATCAGGACATAGTCCCTGCAGCCATTCGACTGGCGAGGCAGAAACTATGTAGCCGTAGATAAAGTTAACTGTCCTCCGACCCTCATCCCTCGGCAATGATGATACGACAACCTATCACTATATCTTATATAGTAGTAGATGATGTCTTAGTATTACATTATGTGAGTTCATCTTGATTCTGTTATATCCTTCAGATACTAGATACGATAAGAACATATACTACACCATATGTATACAGAATATAGATGATTCATACTAATGTATGCTAGAATAAATTTTGGGTTGTGTTCTGAGCCATCCGTTCTCACACTTAAAATAAATAGAAATTAGTAGTGTGAGAGCGCCGGAGAGAGTGAGAGCACCGGAGGGGGAAGGAGAGAGAGAGAGAGAAAGCAAAATGGTACGACATGGTAAAGTAGTACTGTATTTTGGCTCCAGTTCCAGCTCCATTTGCATTAATCTACGGTACGACATGGTGATCAGGACATAGTCCCTGCAGCCATTCGACTGACGAGGCAGAAACTATATAGCCGTAGATAAAGTTGACTGTCCTCCGACCCTCATCCCTCGGCAATGATGATACGACAACCTATCACTATATCTAATATAGTAGTAGATGATGTCTTAGTATTACATTATGTGAGTTCATCTTGATTCTGTTACATTCTTCAGATACTAGATATGATAAGAACATATACTACACCATATGTAAGAACATAGATGATTCACACTAATGTATGCTAGAATGAATCTTGGGTTGTGTTCTGAGCCATCTGTTCTCACACTTGGCAAAAAATCAAATTTTTTGTTCTTTATCTGCTTTCAAAAATGTACTCAAATTACATGATGGTTCCTTTAGTTAGCTTGCTTATGTTACAATTATATTATTTGTAAATATCGATCTTACCAGATGGCACCCATAACCCGAGGAGCGGTACGTCGTTTGAGGAAAATAGTGAATGCTGAGGTGGCTCCTCCTACGGTTAAGGAGGAAGTAGCACCGGTAGCTAGTGAGGCCGGGAGTTCTATTTATCCAGCACCGGTAGCTAGTGAGACCGGGAGTTCTATTCATACAGCACTTGCAAGGGACTACATCCATCCAAACGCTGTCGATCCCACTTTTTCGAGGTGGTTGCGTGATCGTATCACTGAGCGTTTGCGTGAGCTGCGTGGTTCTCATTAGCTATTAGTACTTATTTGTATTGGACTATTTATATTGGGTTGTTTTTGTATTAGACTATTTGTATTGGACTACATATATGAATTAGTATTGTGTTACTCTCTGGATTGTATTGGACTACGACATGGTGATAAGGACATAGTCCCTGCAGCCATTCGACTGGCGAGGCAAAAACTATGTATCCGTAGATGAAGTTGACTGTCCTACGACCCTCATCCCTCGGCAATGATGATACGACAATCAACCAGAGAGGATACTCTGAGAGATCCATCTGAGTATGATGTATACTCTGAGAGATCACCTTTATAAGAATGATATCAGTAGTGGAATTGAGTGTTGGAGGAGATATTATCAGAGTATACGTCCTACTCAGATGGGTCTCTCACCGTTACTATTTTTTCTGACAGCATGGTGGATGTGCTCCGTCAACAAATTCTTGCTCCGAGCCAAAACTTTGCCCCGGAGCTCAAGTGGACATCCTTCGTGTAGAGCTCGAGTGAGAGGTTTCTGACAGCATGGTGGTCTCCTTTGTCAAAGTATTCATGCTCATCCTACATTGGTTGTGGGACGAGCACGGATACTTTAACAAAGGAGACCACCATGTTATCAGGAACCTCTCACTCGAGCTCTACACGAAGGATGTCCACTTGAGCTCCGAGGCAAAGTTTTGGCTCAGAGCAAGAATCTGTTGACGGAGCACATCCACCATGCTGTCAGAAAAAAAAATTAACGGTGAGAGACCCATCTGAGTAGGACGTATACTCTGATAATATCTCCTCCAACACTCAATCCCACTACTGATATCATTCTTGTAAAGGTGATCTCTCAGAGTATACGTCCTACTCAGATGGATCTCTCAGAGTATCCTCTCCGGTTGGGTTGTATTCTGAGCCATCCGTTCTCACACTTAAAATACATATAAATTAGAACTGTGTTTTGTATTTTCGGCGAACCCAGGGATTTGATTCTGTATTTTATATTTTGGTTTCTGTATTTTGGCTCCAGCTCCATTTGCATTAATCTACGGTACGACATGGTGATCAGGACATAGTCCCTACAGCCATTCGACTGGCGAGGCAAAAACTATGTAGTCGTAGATAAAGTTGACTGTCCTCCAACCCTCATCCCTCGGCAATTATGATACGACAACCTATCACTATATCTTATATAGTAGCAGATGATGTTTTAGTATTACATTATGTGAGTTCATCTTGATTCTGTTATATTATTCAGATACTAGATACGATAAGAACATATACTACACCATATGTACAGAACATAGATGATTCACACTAATGTATGCTAGAATGAATCTTGGGTTGTGTTCTGAGCTATCCGTTCTCACACTTGGAGATACATCGAATTATAACGACGGATATTAGGTTACTCTTCAGGATAATTGATGTCTATTTTATATTAATTTGGTTTGGTCTATATGATTCTTGGATAATTGGTGTGCATTAAATTCGTATGTGCATATTTGGTCTATGTGATTTTTGGATAACTGGTGTGCATTATATATTTGGTCTATGTGATTGTTGGATAGTATATATTGGTTTGGTTTATGCATATTTTTGTGAAAAAGGAAAGTGCTATAATTTTTTTCCCAAAAAACCTCAGTTAGCGACGGACTAGTGACCGGTTAGCGACGGATATTTCCAGCTCCATTTGCATTAATCTACGGTACGACATTGTGATCAGGACATAGTCCTTGCAGCCATTCGAATGGCGAGGCAGAAACTATGTAGCCGTAGATAAAGTTGACTATCCTTCGACCCTCATCCCTCGGCAATGATGATACGACAACCTATCACTACATCTTATATAGTAGTAGATGATGTTTTAGTATTACATTATGTGAGTTCATCTTGATTCTGTTATATCCTTCAGATACTAGATACGATAAGAACATATACTACACCATATGTACAGAACATAGATGATTCACACTAATGTATGCTAGAATGAATTTTGGGTTGTGTTCTAAGCCATCCATTCTGATCAAGCATCTTCCTTCTCCTCTCCTCCACCATGGCTCTGGACCCATCTGCTCCACCCTACTTCCCTTCTTCTTATTTGACTCTCTCAGCCACATATGATATCCACCTCAAGTGTAGAGTCGGGAGAGAAGAAGTGGGCAGAAAGAGGAGGGGGAAGCAGCACAGCAGGCGGCATGACCCGGAGGAAGTACAGATGTTTTCTTCAACATCCGTAGGAGAACTATAAGGATATATATTTTCACAACATGTCACCTTGTCAAAGATCCTTAATGTGAATATCATGTTACCGCGGTGTCGGAAGACTAACATATCATAATTTTTTAAGCCGTGTATTTTGACATAATCCTCCCAACTTTTTTCTCCTATGTAGTAATCTTGCATTACTACATAGCAGAAAAGAGTTTGGAGGATTATGTCAAAACACACGGCTTAGAAAATTATGACATGTTAGTCTTCCGACACCGCGGTAACATGGTTGTCACATTAAGGGTCTTTGACAAGGTGATATGTTGTGAAAAGATATATCCTTATAGTTCTCCTACGGATGTTGAAGAAAACTGTTGTACTTCCTCCGGGTCATGCCGCCGGCTGTGCTGCTTTCCCCTCCTTTTCCTGCCCACTTCTTCTCCCCCAACTCTATACTTGAGGTGGATATCATGTGGCTGAGATAGTCAAATAAGAAGAAGGAAAGTAGGTAGGAGCAGATGGGTCCAGAGCCATATTGGAGGAGAGGAGAAGGAATATGCTTGATCAGAACTTGAGGTGGAAAAGTTATGACGTTGATAGCATGAGAGAGAGAGAGAGAGGGTGAATGGAAGGAGGAAAGTGGCTGCATGCCTTTGGCTCACTCGAGCGGTATTTGTCCTCCGACCCTCATCTCTCGGCAATGATGATATGACAACCTATCACTATATCTTATATAGTAGTAGATGATGTCTTAGTATTACATTGTGTGAGTTCATCTTGATTCTGTTACATTCTTCAGATACTAGATACGATAAGAACATATACTACACTATATGTACAGAACATAGATGATTCACACTAATGTATGCTAGAATAAATTTTGGGTTGTGTTCTGAGCCATTCGTTCCCATACTTGGCAATTAAGCATGTGAAATAGAACTGATTATGTTTAGTTTGTCTTACGATACAGATTTTTACATCCAAATTAAAATGGCTCGTTACTTCGTTGATCGTACATGGATGTACTAGCGGATCAACCTCCTGGACCGTAGGTACTTATAAGTATTGACCGTATCGGATTAGTATCGATCTATCGTTTTGGTATGGGCCATATCGGTTGGTATTGGTCTTAGCGAATTGGTATCGTTATATCCGATATGTATCGGCCGTATAGCTAGGATTCATATTGGCCTTATCGATTTGGTATCGGTCATATCCGATAGGTATCGGCCGTGTTGGATTAGTATAGACCATTTCGGATTAGTATCGTGGAAGGTTTAGTAACAACTGTACTTGGATTTCTCTCTTCTAGAGCTAGATTACCATTGCAAGAGAGTCACGAGAGCGTAGCTGGCCAGTTACAGAACATCCAAGTACAGTTGTTACTAAACCTTTCACGATACTAATCCGAAATGGTCTATACTAATCCAACACGGCCGATACCTATCGGATATGACCGATACCAAATCGATAAGGCCAATATGAATCCTAGCTATACGGCCGATACATGTACATATCGGATATAGGACGATACCAATTTGTTAAGGCCAATACCAATATGATACGTCCTATACCAAACCGATAGACCGATACTAATCTGATACACTAGATACTAAGTACATCCGGCCTATACCAGCGGATCCACCAATTACTGTACGATAGGCCCAACAACTCCAGTTACATCCGGATATTGGTGAGTACATGATTACATAGTAATTCTGTTAGTCTTGTGATACAGATTTTTACTCTCTCATGCTACCAACGTCACAACTTTTCCAGTGCTTCTCCCTCTAATGATGATGAACGCAAAAAACCAACGTCACAACTTTTATAATTTGAGTAAATTTCTTTACCCTATATAAAAATTTCTGTTGTCAGAGATATGGCTCCTAGGACTCACCGAGGTGGTGCTGCTAGTCGAGGAAGGGGCCGAGGCAAGAAATCCTTGGAGGTCGACACGGAGGAAGTTTCCATCGTCAACAAGAGCCGGTGACTGTTAAAAAGGAGGTGTTACCAAAGGTCGAGGTCAAGGAAGAACCGATGACCATCAGGGAAGAGATTGCTCCCAAGGTTGAAGTTAAGGAGGAGCCACCGTCAGAGAGTAGTAGCATCGGGACCGACCCTCCTGTCCCTACAGAAGACCTCAACCAGATTGAGCCTTCGTATGCAAAGTGGCTGATAGAATGGTACATGCTTCAACGCAACTATGATCCCTGGCCGTGAGAATTCATCGTCTGACTTGCGGTCTTTGCTGAGGACAAAGTCGATTTTCCTATGTGTTTTGGAATTTTGGAATATTTATAGAAATTTTGGAATATTTGTGGGAATTTTGGAACATTTTCTGCTATGATCGGATTATAACGACGGATATTATGTTACTCTTCAGGATAATTGATGTCTATTTTATATTAATTTGGTTTGGTCTATATGATTCTTGGATAATTGGTGTGCATTAAATTCGTACGTGCATATTTGGTCTATGTGATTCTTGGATAATTGGTGTGCATTATATATTTGGTCTATGTGATTGTTGAATAATTGGTGTGCATTATATATTGGTTTGGTTTATGCATATTTTTGCGAACAAGGGAAGTGCTGCAATTTTTTTAAAAAAAAATCTCTTTTAGCGACGGACTAGTGACCGTTTAGCGACGGATATTTCCAGTTTCCGACTACTGTTCGACGGCATATCCGTCGCTAACTGGAGATTTGAAAATGTTTGCAGGTAGCGACGGATGTTCGACAGAATATCCGTCGAAAACGATCTGGTGGTATATAATTCGATGGCATGGCGACGACTTGTCCGTCGCCATGGTTCTGGAAGTAGCAAGCATTTCCAGAACATGGTCGACGGATAATCCGTCCATAGTCCATCGCTAGTCCGTCCTTTGTTAGCGACGGTGATTGACGGAGTAGCGACGGCTTATCCGTCGCCATGGTTCTGGAAATGCTAAGCATTTCCAGAACATGGTCGACGGATAATCCGTCCGTTAGCCGTCGCTAAGCCGTCCCTTGTTATCGACGGCGATCGACGGAATAGCGACGGAATGATACACTCTGATATGATATTACGACGATTTACCGACGGACCATTACGTCGCTATTGTCTACACAGTTCAGTATTTAATACTTGTAATGGACGAAAGTCCGTCGGAAAGTAGTCACTCATGCTTCGTATTGTGAAGTCGAAAAGCCGTCGCTATTCCGTCGCTTGACGACTACGTAGCGACGGACCTTTATTAGCGACGAGCTGATTGCCGACGGATTATTTTGGCCAATACCCGTCAGTGATCGGTCGCTAATACAAATTCCCGTCGGACTGGCGACGGATCTGGCCGTCGCTAAATCGACAAATTTTGGTAGTGCATGTGTACCACAAGATTAGTGAGTTTTATATAGGACACGTGTTGGAAAGTTGAGCCCCTCTATAGGGGATGAATATAATGCATGTGTTCAGTGGAAAGATAATCACTAGTTAAAAATATTCTAAGCAGTATCATAGGTATACAATAATGAGCAAACAAAAATTTAAATGCAGAGAGTAAAGAGCATCAGAAAAGAAAATTATGACACAACAATGTATACTGGTTTTCCACTAAGAGGACTAGTCCAGTCTCGAGTATTCGTGCTCGATGTTAATCTACTATGGCACAAGCTTTAACCAAGTGCTTGCAGCTCCTTACAACCATGAGTTTTTACCCGAATTACTCACAACTTCAAATACGGAAAACTTGAAAACTGGAACATTTTCGGAGAGCCTTCTTTACAACTCGAGCAATCAAACTCTAGATTGAAACGGAATGACACTTGGCTTGGCTGGGAGTCATTAAAGGCTAGTTATGAAATTGAGTAGCTCTAGATTGCTTTTAAATGGAGAGAGAAGAGAGGAATGAATGAATGATTTAGAATGGAAGTTTCCTCTATTTAGAGCATTTTTGTAACCCCCTCTTCACAAATTTTTCATATTTTTATTTTTATTTTATTTATCTTGCTTAAAGATAATTTCAATGAAACGTTGTGAATGATTTTATGATTAAATTCTTTTATCAAAAAAATAGTTTCAAATTAAATATTTGAGAATGCTAATTTGTTTTAATAAAAAATAATTTATTAAATAATATTATTGGAATTAAGAAAGATGTTTGGTTACTATTTTGGATTTTTTAAACTAATTTTGGTTCCAAAAAGGATTTTTGGAAGTCATATGTAGTTTCGATAGTAAAAAGGTCCATCTATTTTTAAATAAAAGATTTAGATTTATAAAAATATACTTAAATTTATTTTGATGTTATCAAATGTTATACTTAAATATGATGACTAATATTTGAAAAGATTTGAATTTATATAATCTATATTATTTGATGTCGTCGAGTATTATTTAATATGATAATCAGTTATTTGATTATATTTAAATATATTTAAATTATCTTCATAATTATCGAATATGCTTCAAATTAGTTTTGATAATACATAATATTGTATTAAATGTTCATGGTGACTAATTGTGGAAGTAAGATTGAATTAATTTGAAATTGAAACATTATTCTGATTTAAATTTATATAAATACTTATCTGCTATGATTATAATTCTTGTCCATACACATATTATATATGGTCACTCTTTCTATATATAAAAAAAAATATTTCAATTCCCTTACTTCTCTATTGTATACACAGGCCCACGCCAAATCCCCCTGTTAACTACTCCAACACCACCATCCCGCCCAAAGCAAACGGCCAGCCACCAATCTTCCCGCAGGAATACCACCATACCATCGCCGCAATTGCCACAGATTATCGCCAACAACTAATACACAAAATTTGTGTAGTATCCACCGTGTAAGTCGTATCCGACCTCGGGTCCGACCCGGAGTATCCGTGTTTGTGTCCACATCCATCCCTTATCTCCGTGTGTCCAGTACATTATAAATTCCACGACAGTACACTTTCGTGTCTGGCACTTCACCATTGCACCAACTAGAAAGAAGAAGAAGAAGAAAAATCAAGAAACCGTTCTCCCCCGGCCATCCCGGCCACAGCTGCCACCACCGGCAACACCCCGATCGCCAACCCTGGCACCTACCAAAACCACCAAACACCACCACCATAACTCGGCCCGTCCCCTCCAAACCACCGGTCGGATCTGTCCGACCCGGCGTCAGCACCATCACCCTCATCATCATCATCTTCATCCACCACCTTCACCGGACTCCACGACCACCACTGCCTCCCGGACTACGACCACACCAGAGAGAAAAATAAAATAAAAATAAAACCGTAACCTCCTGTACGCCGGCACCTCGACCGACGTCGCATCCACGACGACCTCATTGAGTCGCAGACCCAGTCCCGCCGGCATGTCTAGAAGTCGTCGCGTGTGTCGCACGTGTCATCGCCTCCATAGCATCGACCAGCCATACAGCCAGTACCGTACCACCAGATCCCTTAGATTCCGCTACCGTCGGCAAACGCCGAGACCATGTAGCCCTACGGCCACCCCTGTGTGTGGGCATTCACCGTCGAAGCGCTCCGCCACCGCCATCACCATGCACGACGCCTCCGAGCTTCCTCCACCGAGCCGGTGCTTGTCTCCACTGCGTCGCCCGACCGCTGCATCACACACCACCGAATTTGTAGCTCCCCAGCGTCCGTCTCCGCCTTGCCTCTCGATCATCACCGTTCCCGTGCCGGTCCACGGTCGCGCATCACCATGGAGCCGCATCGAGCTCTCAGCAGCTCTGCGGCCAGACAACCGTCTTTTTGTGAGCGCACATTCCCTCTCTCCTTCTCACCCTCCCTCTTTCGTCTCTGCAGAACTCTCTGAACAGAGAGTTTCTTTTCAGTAAAGAGAGTACACTCTCTTTCCTTCTTTTATGGTTGTTAGAGCATCATTAGTAGTTGGGACTCTCCAATGCAATTTGGAGCCCAAAATTTCAGAAAAAAAGGTAAATGTAGAATGGGTTGGGTTTGTATGAGAATAGTAGGAAATGATAAAGTGAGCTCCGGTCCCAAAAATTGTGTGGTCAAAAATTAATGTAGGAAAAAAATAATATAAAGTTTAGAATCTAGAAAGTTGGGCTCCAAATTGGAACTTACTATTCTACAAAACGAGTTTCTACAATCTAGAATCTAGAAATTGGGAGGCCCAACCCTTAGCACCCATGGATGGGTTGGGACCGAAATTGTAGAAATTGGGACTAGGGATGAGACTTATTATTCTACAAAATGAGCTCCTACATTCTAAATCTAGAATCTAGAAAATGGGATGGGCCTTACTAATGATGCTCTTAGGGTTGCTTCTTTTGTTTAAGAAGTAGGAAGGAATAAATTGGGTCGGGTGTGGTGTTGGGCATGGACCTGCGGTATGGGTTAGATATAATAGGCTATTATATATATTTTGATAGAGTATATATGTATTGTTATAATGTATGTAGATATATGCATACATTGTTAAATTATATTGTTAAATATTTTAATAGTATTAATAGTGTTATTTTATATTAAGCATTATGATTTTATAAGTAGATATATAAATATTTCTAAATTATGTTTGTAATTCTTGTATGAATTATATTTATGTTTTTGCTTAAAAATATATATTTATAGTATTCTAGTTATTTTCCAAATGTAGTCTTCATATAAAATTGTATTTTGATTTTATTCCTAAAAATTATTCATAGATTTTAAGTATTCATTTAAAATATTTTGTCAAATAAATATATAGTTTCAAGCAGGAAATATATTTTCTAAATAGTTTATAAACATTTTTCATATAAAAATACATTTGGTTTTGATATAAATTATAAATATCGTATATGGGCTTTATTTTACATTTTGGGTTAATTGGTTTTGGGAATAAAAATATAGTATTTTTAATAGTATTGGGCTCTATCGATGAGCTTGTTATAAAAGAGCTTCGAATATCTTGGGCTTGATTATAAATTGGGCTTTATATACTAAAGGTATTATATATATAAATATTTTCTTAAAAAGAGTTTATACCTATTATGTTACAAATATTTCCCTAATATATATATATATATATATATATATATATATATATATATATATAAATACAAAACTTTTGGCCTTTTAAATGGGCATGAATGTTTTTCTAGGATATGTTTCGACTAAGGATTAACTTCTCTTTAAAATTATATTCCTCTAGATTAGAAACCTTGATCATGGCTAATCATGTTCATATATTTTCTTTCCCTTTGGGATTTCTGTCACGACCCGCACCCTGATTAGGGGCACGATAACGTGGATACGTCCAGCCTACGCCGCAGTGTCGGCGGTAGAACGCTGTATAGGTCATCTATAACATCTAACATCTAACAACAAGATATATAAACCTGTCATCTCCGCACGGAGGTATAACATAACATCTCAACTCTATATCTCAAACACAAGTCTAGGAAAGATAGAGCATGATATAGAATCAGATGAAAGGAAGAAACTGAATATAATAGAGTTATCACACCACACAAAGTAGATGTCCAACACAAATAAGTACAAGACCTGAAATATAACTAAGTCACAACTAACAATCGGAACAATCCGATACAAAATGAAAACTATAAACACTAGACTAGACTAGGCACCCTCTAGATGCTCCTCAGGCTCTTGAAGGTCACCCTCATGTGTCCCATAGAAGGTAGGACAGTCACCATCATCATCTGTAATATTTTCAATAGGTCCAGTCAGGACAGGAAAGAGCACAATACATCTCACGCAGTTCATATCATGTTGGGAATTGTAAAGCATCCAAAGAGTAAGATACATGGACTGTAAAGAAATATATAGAAAAATGAGAGAGATTTGATAACTGAAAATATCTATATATATGATAAGTAAGAACTGTAGGTAACCTGTGATTTAGAGCATGAGACGGTTATATAAACGGGTTAGGACGATGCAAGTGTAACTCCATCATACGTTATTGTACTATGGACATATACATAATTTCACAAGATTTCACAAGATGGGATTTTGATCACATAACCATTTCCTACTCACCCTCCCCAATCAATACACAAGGATCCAGTCAAGTTACGTTACCTTGCACAAGAGGTTTTTATCATGTTTGCTCACGTGATCATGAGAGTACAAGATTGCACAAGAGTATACATGAATAGAGGTGTACATGAAATACAAGATGTTCGTGAAAAGCATATGACAACTGTATTTGATGCACCCCGAGGGGAATAACATCGCATGACAAGATCCATATAGTACAAATCCGTGATAATAATGTGACAGCATCATGTAAAGTAATCTAGAGCAAGAATATAAATCCTAACAAGTATGAAATGATCAGAGAATGTATTCGCCTGTCACCCTGTATGACTGATATGAATAGATGTCCGAACTGGTGTCACAGAGTCCTATTTAGAGTAAAATAGGTCACAATATATCCACAATGGTAAAAATAGAGTATACAATGCATACTACATGATTCTAGATCAATTTGGTCAAAAGTCAACTCTTGGTCAACTCTAATAGTCAAACTAGGTCAGCTTAAGTCATACTAGGTCATAAGGAGTCAACTAAGTCAAACAAGGTCAAGCAAGTCAAGGTTAGTCAAATCTAGGTCAAACTTAGACTAACTAAGGTTTTGGTCAACATAGACTAGTCACAAGGTCATTAGGTTAAGGGTCAACCATTAACAATCTAAGTCAACTCCATAGGGCTAACCCAAATCATGACACAACTCCTAATTATCCCACTTAACCCCATACATATCTTAAATTATATAGGACTATCCTCATAACCATATGGTCAAACGTAAATCAACTAGTTTAATAGTCTAGGGTTTAGTCAAACCTTAGTTATCAAGCCCTTTAAAGTCCATACAAGCCATTTCTACGTCAATTAGGTCAAGGTTAGATCAACCATGGTCAAATTAGTTAGGGTTTAGTCAAACTAGTCATTCTAGGTTATTTCAAGTCAAATCTAGGTTAACTAGGTCAAGTTTGACCTAAGGTTGATTTTGGTCAACTTTAGTCAAACAAGGGTCAAAGGCCTGACCTCATAGCCATAGGCTCATAATGAATACCATAGGCTAATATCACATAGATATCTATCTCTATACCACATATATATATAACTCATATATATATAATATTACACACATATATATATATACATACATCTATACATTATACATATATATATATATATAGAGAGAGAAAAGTGAGAGAGGTAGTGAAATAGAGTGAGAGAGAGAGAGAGATATACTGATACACAAGGGGGGGATTTCCAGTTTCCTGAAACTGGAAACCAAACCCACACACACACACAATAACACACACACACACCTATATATATACATATATGTATATACATCTCTACACACATGTATATACCCCTAAATTTTACCTACACACACACAAACACATATATATGTATATACAATACGTATACATACAAATACATGTATGTTAAACATCAAAAATCATTTTGAATCTCGAATTTGAAAACTGGGAATAATACCAAAAACTGGAAATATATACACTGTGACAGTGGGTTAGGGTAAACCCAAAACCAACCCCTAAACTCGACTATGGTCCCCAACCAAGGGTTGGTAACAGTGTCCCTAGGTGTCCTCTAGTGTCTAGGGGCCCTGATACGACACCACGACACGACACAACGTGTCTAAACTCTAGAAAACCCAATCGGGTAAACCCTGACACAGGGAATTGTCACCGCGTCGTGCACGCGTGCACCTAGATCTAGGACATGACACGCGCATACTCGTGTCTCGTGCTCATCCCAGTGGGTACGCCTGGGGGTAGTGCACGTGTCCAAGTGCCTGTCCCGTATCCACGTGTCTCCAGGACACGATACGAGGTCCGTATCAGTCGGGAAAACATGACTGATACGCGTGTTTCAGGCCGCGTCATGCACGTGTTCCAGTGTCTCGTTGATACGACACGAGCCACATGGGATCTCGTGGTCATGCCCATATGTAGCCCACATGTTGGGCTACACACTCGTACAAACACGAGGTGTCCAAGTGTCGTGTCCGCCCGATACGACGCGTACGAAGTCGGCTCTGTGCAGTGCGCACAGTGCAGTGTAAAACCTGTACGAGTGCGATTTCTCACTCAACACGACACGACTTGACACGAAACTTTGGGGATGTCTTGTCAGACATTTCCCCTAGGTGTGTGTCAAGTTACACGTGTCCGCGTGTCCAGGTGAAGTAGAAAAGGGGGTTGGGTAGCAGGACAATGTGTGTGGGTGTGCACAGCGGGTTCGTGTCCAATTTGGACATGGACACGACACTGTTTGTGCTCAGTCAGCTAGGGTTGTGACATACAAGTCTAGGGCTACCCAAATGTGTAATTAGTTTTACAAAACACTAACTTTTATTCCTAAGTGGCATTTCACCAAACACTAGAATTAAAACATAGATACGTGTCCGATACGGACACCAAACCAAATCCATATCCTACAAAACTTGGCCTATAGGTCCATGGTACCTAGATGCATGCAACCATGAAGAGAAAACACAATATTAATAGGTTTAGAGGCACTTTACCTATTGAGTGAAAACTCAAGGAAAAGCCTAGAATAGGGGGGGTGTCCTCTTCACTTGATGTTGCAAATGGCCTTGTGTCCTTGCTTGCTAGCCTCCCTTAGTACCCTCAATGTTGTAGGGTCCCAATGCAAAAGACTTGGGTGAATTTAGAGCTATTTTGAAGAAGTTATGAAGGTTTGATGGAAAGGGGATTTTCTAGGTTTTGAAACATGTAAATTTGTATGGGAATAAATAGATGGGGTTATATAGGAAGGGGGCATGCTAGGGGGTGCCCTTGGCTGGTCATGGCAAGGGTGGGTGTCCTCTTGCCTTCCTTTAAGGTGAAGGCAAGGACTTCTAGGTAAAGCAATGATATTTTGAGGGTTTTAAGGAAAATATCACATATGTAAATATCTTAGATATTTTCCTACCTTAACTAATATGCAATATCCATCCTCTAGTCTCTAGGTTAGTGGCTAACCTCTAGATTAGGGTAAACTAGGTTAGGAACTCTCATGACAATAATTAAATAATAATAATTCACATAAATCCAAAAATTCCAACAATTTCTGAGTAAATTACCAAAATACCCCTTAGGCTAAAAAGCCCTAACTTGATGTTCTAAACCTATGGCTAGGCTCATATGATCATGGTTAGTCTCTAGGTTAAGTAATCTCTAAGGTTGCACTAGCAAAACATCAAAATCACAAGTCGTGGTTAAATAGTTTTTAAAATAACTAAAAATTACCAAAAATCATAATATGGTTTAAATATTATTATTAAATAATTATAATTATAAAATTTCAAAATTACCCTCATTTTAGAAACTGGGTGCTACAAGTCTACCCTCCTTAGAAAAATTTCGTCCTCGAAATTAAAATGGTCATACTCCTTCTAGGTCAAACACCCCAAAAATCACAGTCTCAAACACACAGTCCGATAATCATATGCGTCTATCCAAAATCATGATACTCGAAATCTTCGTCATGCTAGTGAGCAAGGCTACGATATTCACAGAGTCCTCGACTAAGGTACATACCTCTAGAATCATGGTATTTAAAATTTTCGTATTGCCGCATGCCTGGCCGCAAAAACCTTAAATTCCCACATCCGAGAAATACGTCCAAAATTCGACTATATGTCCTCACTATGCCAGCTAACATGACTATAGAAGACTCTAGATCCCATAATCGAGACGACCTAGCCCATACGACTTATCTCAGAAGAAAATAACTCACAACAAAATATTCGAACAAAATTTATCAACTACAAGGAACAGATAGAATCGAATTTCAAGATAGTTATAAGGAGGCAAATACGAAAATAGAATCGAAAAGGTTGGAACCTGCAATCAGCTCTCCCTCTGCCTATGCATCATCGACTGCCATGGCGAAAGCTCGCCCCGGCTGGTCTTCCTTGGCCTGCTGCTGATGCTGGACAAACCTCTGCTGCTGAGTCTACAACGGTGGTCCCGTCTGCTGCCCTATCGGAGCCCTAGCTCCTGCTGCTGCCTGAGCCAATTGTGCCAAGTTCTTGGGATACTCCCTCAACTGATGCTCTGCTGAACCACAAAGAAAATACAGGCCCTGCCTCTTCATGCAGTCATCCCATCCGTGACCTTGCTTCTTACAGAAGTTACATATAGGGTGCTGTTGCTGCCTGGGTGCCTGCTGGTGAAGTACATGTTCCTGGCCCTGAAACGGCTGCTAAACTGGCCTATGTTGTATGTGAGGGCGCTTGGCTGGCCCTGCACTAGAACTAGCCCTTAAGGTATCACTGCCCCTCTTCGGCTTGAGGTCGAAGTCCTCCTCTGCAATCTGTGCGTCCATCAATATCTGATCGAACGTCGCGTCACGGCGTCCCGAGGTGCGGGTGCACACTACATGAATAAATCCCCTACGAAACTTACGAGCCTTCTGCCCCTCATCCTAGATCATATCGGGAGTGAACCTGCTAAGGCGGAAGAACTCAGCTGCATACTCGTCCACCGACGAGTTCCCCTGCACTAGACCCACGAACTGGCCCTCCAATGCTGTAAGAGCTACGTCCGGGAAGAACTTCTCCTAGAAGAGCCTCCGAAAGTTCTCCTATGTCAGCCCTCTCACCAACCCATGAGGATCCGTACGGTACCATGTCAGCGCGATATCGAAGAATCGGCTGGCTGCTGCTGAAACCCAAAGTGCTCTAGGAAGCTCTGCCAGCTCCATACTCCGCTGTACGTCCTCTAGCCAGTCGTCTGCATAAATGATGCCCTTCGTACCCATGAAGTCCCTGGAGCTCATCTTCCTAAAGTCTAGTACTGTTCCCGGCCTGGACTGCTGCTGGTACGGCTGCTGGCCAGTAGGGCCCTGCACTGTACCCGGTGCCACTCTCTCCACTGCTGCCAGTGCAAGCTAATGCGAGTTCTCCATGCTCTGCCTCAGCATCTCAATCTGACGGTGTGACGCCTCCGACTGGCGCTACGATGCCTCTGCCTGGGCCTGCTGAATCTCTATCATTTGCTGAAGGAGAAGAAACATGCGGTGTGTATCCGTCGGTATCGGAGGTCGTGGTGGCAGTATCTCTAGAACGGCGACCGAAACCCTCTGGGGTGGAGGTGGTAGACCTCCCTGCGTAACTGCCGGTGCCTCTGGAATAGTGGAATCACTGGGGGCAGTCTCGTGAACCTCCTCCTCAGCCTGATCAGATCTCTCGGGCAAACTACTCGATCCAGTGGCCTGCGGATGCGTCTTCGTCATCCTGGAGACGAATTGAAACAAGGAGATCAATATGGCACATGCGTAGATTTATCAAAGAAGGAAAGTTAATATAATACAAGGAGAGTAATCATGAAAATCAAAAGATCGAAAATTTCTTAGGTGTGATTGAGAAACTCCTATCATGTCCTAGGTCCTACGTCCTAATTCAGGCTCGTAATTATTACTCTAAGTCGAGCACCATTACGAGATCGCACTAATTGTGACACAAACCTGCATGGGCCACCACAAAAACGTGTCACGACCCGCACCCTGATTAGGGGCACGAGAACGTGGGTACGTCCAGCCTACGCCGCAGTATCGGCGGTAGAATGCTGTATAGGTCATCTATAATATCTAACATCTAACAACAAGATATATAAACCTGTCATCTCCGCACGGAGGTATAACATAACATCTCAACTTTATATCTCAAACAAAAGTCTAGAAAAGATATAGCATGATATGGAATCAGATGAAAGGAAGAAACTGAATATAATAGAGTTATCACACCACACAAAGTAGATGTCCAAAACAAATAAGTACAAGACCTGAAATATAACTAAGTTACAACTAACAATCGGAACAATCCGATACAAAATGAAAACTATAAACACTAGACTAGACTAGGCACCCTCTACTGAGCTAGATGCTCCTCAGGCTCCTGAAGGTCACCCTCATGTATCCCATAGAAGGTAGGACAGTCACCATCATCATCTGTAATATTTTCAGCAGGTCCAGTCAGGACAGGAACGAGCACAATACATCTCACGCAGTTCATATTATGTTGGGAAATATAAAGCATGCAAAGAGTAAGATACATGGACTGTAAAAAAATATATAAAAAATGAGAGAGATTTGATAACTGGAAATATCTATATATATGATAAGTAAGAACTGTAGGTAACCTGTGATTTAGAGCATAAGATGGTTATATAAATGGGTTAGGACGATGCAAGGGTAACTCCATCATACGTGATTGTACTATGGACATATACATGATTTCACAAGATTTCACAAGATGGGATTTTGATCACATAACCATTTCCTACTCACCCTCCCCAATCAATACACAAGGATCCAGTCAAGTTACGTTACATTGCACAAGAGATTTTATCATGTTTGCTCACGTGATCATGAGAGTACAAGATTGCACAAGAGTATACATGAATAGAGGTGTACATGAAATACAAGATGTTCGTGAAAAGCACATGACAACTGTATTTGATTCACCCCGAGGGGGATAACATCGCATGACAAGATCCATATAGTACTAATCCGTGATAATAATGTGACAGGATAATGTAAAGTAATCTAGAGCAAGAATATAAATCCTAACAAGTATGAAATGATCAGAGAATGTACTCTCCTGTCACCCTGTATGACTGATATGAATAGATGTCCGAACTGGTGTCACAGAGTCCTATTTAGAGTAAAATAGGTCACAATATATCCACAATGGTAAAAATAGAGTATACAATGCATACTACATGATTCTAGGTCAATCTGGTCAAAAGTCAACTCTTGGTCAACTCTAACAGTCAAACTAGGTCAACTTAAGTCATACTAGGTGATAAGGAGTCAACTAAGTCAAACAAGGTCAAGCAAGTCAAGGTTAGTCAAATCTAGGTCAAACTTAGACTAACTAAGGTTTTGGTCAACATAGACTAGTCACAAGGTCAATAGGTTAAGGGTCAACCATTAACAATCTAAGTCAACTCCATAGGGCTAACCCAAATCATGACACAACTCCTAATTATCCCACTTACCCCCATACATATCTTAAATTACATAGGACTATCCTTATAACCATATGGTCAAACATAAATCAACTAGTTTAATAGTCTAGGGTTTAGTCAAACCTTAGTTATCAAGCCCTTTAAAGTCCATCCAAGCCATTTCTAGGTCAATTAGGTCAATGTTAGATCAACCATGGTCAAATTAGTTAGGATTTAGTCAAACTAGTCATTCTAGGTTATTTCAAGTCAAATCTAGGTTAACTAGGTAAAGTTTGACCTAAGGTTGACTTTGGTCAACTTTAGTCAAACAAGGGTCAAAAGCCTAACCTCATAGCCATAGGCTCATAATGAATACCATAGGCTAATATCACATAGATATCTATCTCTATACCACATATATATATAACTCATATATATAACATTACACATATATATATACATTGATCTATAAATTATACATATATATATATATAGAGAGAGAAAAGTGAGAGAGGTAGTGAAATAGAGTGAGAGAGAGAGAGAGAGAGATATACTGATACACAAGGGGGAGGAATTTCCAGTTTCCTGAAACTGGAAACCAAACCCACACACACACACAATAACACACACACACACCCATATATATATACATATATGTATATACATATGTACACACATGTATATACCCCTAAATTTCACCTACACACACACAAACACATATATATGTATATACAATACGTATACATACAAATTCATGTATGTTAAACATCAAAAATCATTTTGAATCTCGAATTTGAAAACTGGGAATAATACCAAAAACTGGAAATATAAACACTATAACAGTAGGTTAGGGTAAACCCAAAACCAACCCCTAAACTCGACTATGGTCCCCAACCAAGGGTTGGTAACAGTGTCCCTAGGTGTCCTCTAGTGTCTAGGGGCCCTGATACAACACCACGATACGACACAACGTGTCTAAGCTCTAGAAAACCCAATCGGGTAAACCCTGACACAGGGAATTGTTACCGCGTCGTATACGCGTGCACCTAGCTCTAGGACACGACACGCGCACACTCATGTCTCGTGCTCGTCCCAGTGGGTACGCCTGGGGGTAGTGCACGTGTCCAAGTGCCTGCCCCGTGTCCACGTGTCTCCAGGATACGATACGAGGGCCGTATCAGTCGGGAAAACACGTCTGATATGCGTGTTTTAGGCCGCGTCGTGCACGTGTTCCGGCATCTCGTGGACACAACACGAGCCACATGGGATCTCGTGGTCATGCCCACGTATAGCCCACATGTTGGGCTACACACTCGTGCAAACACGAGGTGTCCAAGTGTCGTGTCCGTACGACACGACGCACGCGAAGTCGGCTCTGTGCAGTACGCACAGTGCAGTATAAAACCCGTGCGAGTACGATTTCTCACTCGACACGACACGGCTTGACACGAAACTTTGGGGATGTATTGTCAGACATTGCCCCTAGGTGTGTGTCAAGTTACACGTGTCCACGTGTCCAGGTGAAGGAGAAAAGGGGGTCGGGTAGTAGGACAATGTGTGTGTGGGTGTGCACAGCGGGTTCGTATCCAATTTGGACACGGACATAACACTGTTTTGTGCTCAGTCAACTAGGGTTGTGACCTACAAATTTAGGGCTACCCAAATATGTAATTAGTTTTACAAAACACTAACTTTTATTTCTAAGTGGCATTTCACCAAACACTAGAATTAAAACATAGATACGTGTCCGATACGGACACCATACCAAATCCATATCCTACCAAACTTGGCCTATAGGTCCATGGTACCTAGATGCATGCAACCATGAAGAGAAAACACAATATTAATAGGTTTAGAGGCACTTTACCTATTGAGTGAAAACTCAAGGAAAAGCTTAGAATAGGGGGGGTGTCCTCTTCACTTGATGTTGCAAATGGCCTTGTGTCCTTGCTTGCTAGCCTCCCTTAGTACCCTCAATATTGTAGGGTCCCAATACAAAAGACTTGGGTGAATTTAGAGCTAATTTGAAGAAGTTATGAAGGTTTGATGGAAAGGGGATTTTCTAGGTTTTAAAACATGTAAATTTGTATGGGAATAAATAGATGGGGCTATATAGGAAGGGGGCATGCTAGGGAGTGCCCTTGGCTGGTCATGGCAAGGGGGGTGTCCTCTTGCCTTCCTTCAAGGTGAAGGCAAGGACTTCTAGGTAAAGCAATGATATTTTAAGGGTTTTAAGGAAAATATCACATATGTAAATATCTTAGATATTTTCCTACCTTAACTAATATGCAATATCCATCCTCTAGTCTCTATGTTAGTGGCTAACCTCTAGATTAGGGTAAACTAGGTTAGGGACTCTCATGACAATAATTAAATAATAATAATTCACATAAATCCAAAAATTCTAATAATTTCCTAGTAAATTACCAAAATACCCCTTAGGCTAAAAAGCCCTAACTTGATGTTCTAAACCTATGGCTAGGCTCATATGATCATGGTTAGTCTCTAGGTTAAGTAATCTCTAAGGTTGCACTAGCAAAACATCAAAATCACAAGTCGTGGTTTTAAATAGTTTTTAAAATAACTAAAAATCACCAAAAATTATAATATGGTTTAAATATCATTATCAAATAATTATAATTATAAAATTTCAAAATTACCCTCATTTTAGAAACTGGGTGCTACAATTTCTGCATATCAACCCTAGCCAATCACACTATCCTGGACTCAACGGAATTATCGATTTCACCAGCTAAGGACCCTAACCGAGTACATTTATTGTTTGTTTCCAATATTGTTAATTACTATATCACACTGTCTAGTTGTATGATACTTGATTCTTGACACGCTCGTTACACAGTGGCACTTCATATTTCCTTTACATGTCATGCCATCTTTCTCGTATATTGTGTCGGGATAGAGAAGTACTAAATAGATATGTGATCAGACCTTAGCCTATATTTTATTTTCTTCATATTTGACCTTGATAATGCTAATCGTAATATAGACCTTGTGGTGTAACTGTCCCAGACCGATCACATATCAAAAGAGTACTTCAAACCACATAGATAGTTATATTCTCTTATTCTACCATTACATGCTATCATATATTTTTCCTACCTGATATTCATCAAACTTCTTGTAACTTTTGTCTTGATATTCTCAACATGTATTTTATGACTAATTTTTGTCTTAGAGTCGTTAATATATACTTAGAACTGCACTCAATGAATTGTGCTCGTTCCATTCCTGACTGGAAACCTATTTTTTAGATAGTCACTTGTTGCTCTTTGTGTGGGACCCTTAGGAAAGATACTACTGCACTGAAGGCCTAGAGACTAGTTAGATAGTTGAGTATTCATTTAGTTATCTTTTCTATAATTTGTAAGACATTGTATATTGTATTCGAATGTAAACCTTGGATATTGTAAATTGATTTAGTTAATGTGGATGAGCAAATAAAAGAAGTTATTTATGAGCAATATTGTGATTTTGTTATTGCAGACTAAACACTTACTACGTTGATTATGTGACGTCGGTTGGACTTGCGCACACACTCGCATCCGGAAAAGCGGGTGCGGGTCGTGATATTTTTTTAGGGTGGAACTCAGGCAGAGTTCGGGTCCATAAATTTCGTAATTTGAAAAGTGGTTATAGATATTCCGGAGGACCAAAATGTCCTGGAAGTAGACTAGTAGACTTGGACAGAGTTTGGGCCGAATTTGAGCCAAACTTGTGTAGAGTTCTCATAGGAATATCTGTTCAAATATGTACGAGCTCTTCGTATTGGTATTGGTTATTGGTTTGATATAGGATTGAGTATAGGTTTTGATATAGGATTGCTTATATAGGTAGGCTTAAAATGTGGAGTATAGAATGCCAGTTGCTAATCCGATTAACATTATATTTTTCCTAGATTGAATAAAAAGAAAAATTACAGAATAAATAGAAAAAACAATTGATCTGTATTTGTAGTTTTTGTATGAAGATGACGAGTAGTAGCTTATTGGAAGTAGACGTTCTGTTCTTGTACATGTAATGTATTATTTGCGTATCGACCAAAGTCTATGTTGATTATCAAAATCAGGTGTGACTATGACAAATGGGCCAACAATCTTCCTTATTTTGATAATTGATAAAGTTTGAGTTTATACCAAATAATATAAAAAAAATAACTTAAAAAATTATATCTCTCGTTTGGTACTAGCGCATTTGTTTGACTGCACTAGTTTTTGTTTATACACTCTTCTCCCCCTTTGTCATTTGTATAAAATAGAAGCTCCTTTGCAAATTGTGAGCACAAATAACATAAGAAAGAAGACAAGATCATACCCAAAAATTAGTGATCTAAACATGGTCAACAATATAACTAACTACACAAGTAGAATATGGTAGAAATCACTAAAACTCAGTAGCATAAACATGAAAGTACATAAACTCATAAAATATGGAAGTTTAAAAGAGACTTTACCATAACTAGAGAATAAACGCAAAATCTACTAAAAAGTGCTACATGATCATCATTGTCTTCAGATACATAACAAAAAAATCCTAATATTCTCATCAACTGGCATCACCGCTAGTGTCAGCAGAATGACTGGGATAAATGTATGTTGCAGTTGGGTCAAAGTAGCGTCGAACCTGACGATCCTTGAACCTAGGTCCATCGAAGTTTGGATGGCCAAGAATTGGAATGGGAACAATAGGATGATGAGCCAGAGTCTGTTTGCCATGAATAAAAATTTGAAAAACTTTTATATTATAAATGAAGAGAGTACGAGACAGATCCAAAACAAGAAATCTAAGTACAAGTTGATTTTGGAAAAATGTGATGATGTAGATCGAACACTGCAGTGGCTCCTTTACTCTTGACGATCTACCGACGATGAGAACTTGCTCTAACTCTCTGAATGCCTGTGAGTGGGTGATCTTGATTTGCTAATCAAGAAGCAGTTGAAGATCCTGAATGAAGGAGGACTTTTTCTATTTATATGTGGGCACACACTATCAAAATAAGTCATTTTAGCGACGCCCAAAGACGTCGCTAAAACGACAAATTACGTCGCTAACAATATTTACCGACGCAATTACCGACGTTTTGGACTTGTCACAGAAACGTAAGTCGCTGATCTTTAAAACGTCGCCGAACGTCGCAAATACCGACGTTCACCGACGTATTATTACGTCGGTATATCCTGGGATATTACCGACGTCTACCGTCATTTTGTCGATGGATTAGCGACGTGTTGAAAGTCGCTACACGTCGGTAAAATCCTAGGATTATTACCGACGTCTACCGTCATTTCGTCGGTGGATTAGCGACGTGTTGAAAGTCGCTACACGTTGGTAAAATCCTAGAATTATTACCGACGTCTACCATCGTTTCGTCGGTGGATTAACGACGTGTTGAAAGTCGCTATACGTCGGTAAAATCCTGGGATTATTACCGACGTTTACCGATGGTCTCCGACGTATAAGGACGTCGGTAAACGTCGGTACCCTGGAAAATTTTGTAGATTTACCGACGTTTACCGACGTACGTTTGCGTCGGTAAACGTCGATAAATCTGCAAAAAAAAAAATAAAATAAAATACAGAATGTCCTTTTCTCCCTGTAGTTTAAAAAGATAACCATAAAGTATAACAGATATCCAAGTCACAACAAATAAGAAAGTCTACACACAACCATGTCCAAATAACCAAGTCTACACACAACCATGTCCAAATAACCAAAGTCTACACACAACCTTTTCTCCCTACAGAATGTCCTTTTCTTCCCGATGCTGCAGTTTAAAAATAAAATATAGAATGTCCAAATAACCAAGTCTACACCAAATAACAAACTCTACAACCAAATAACCAAAGTCTACACACAACCAACAAATAGAATAGGATCCAAACATCCAAGTCTACACAACCAACAAACATCCAAGTCACAACAAAGATGAAACAAACACAAACAAACAGTCCTAACTAGGACTACTAGGGATCTGGTGTATGAGGGGCACCGCCGCGACGAAGGGATAAGAACAACTCATACTCCTCAAGTGAAATCGATACCGATGGAGCAGGCAGTGACGTCGGTGGAGTCGGTGTCGATGAAGAAGGCGGTGGAGGCGGCGGAGTCGACGACGATGAAGGCGCACCTGGAGGACCAGTACGCTCCAACGCTGTAAGTCGCTGGTTGTATGAATCCATGGTAGATAACAGTTTATCACTGCTCTGGACCATCGAATCCATCACCAATCTTAGCCTATCGGTCATGGTCTCCTGTGCTGTCTGCAGCTCTGTCACCGTGCGCTCTAACCCTCCAACGCTGCGCTCTGTCCTCTTAGTCGTCTCCATGAGCTCCATAATGCCGCGGTCGACCGCATCTAATCGTGCTAGCAGCACAGGATCGTCCGTAGGGTACTGAGACTGGTCCTCGATCCGTCGTAGCAGGTCATCACGGAGAGACTCCATCATCTGGTGGACTCGAGCAGACTCCTGGGACGGCTGTGGACCATGCACACTAGCAGGAGATGCTCTAGAGGACTGGGTCGCATCTAGGACGCCATAGGATCCCGTACCGTAGTACATACCCCTATGGTGTCCACCAGTGGCGGTCATCTACAGCTCATCCACCGACGGAGCTTGAGTGGGCTGCGAGGAAGTACCGGCCTCTCCTGCATTAGATGCACTAGCAGCCGCCCGTTCCCGCAGCCTTTGATACTCGGCCTAGAAAGTATGGATAGTACTCTATAATTTCTAATATCTAATTAATATACTTATTATTACTAACTACATAAATATTTATTTGCATCATATTTACTAAGTTATATTAAAATTGACACGAAGTATTAAATTAAGATAACGTATTGTAATAATTACATAGGTCTGCTCGGCCCTCTCGTCAATAAGGTCTTCGCCTTTCGATGGGTGGCCAGGAAGACGGTCACCATATCGACGTTACCGACCTTCCTTACCTGTAATTAAATATATTATCTTATTAATAATTTATCGGATTTGTATTAAAATAATATTTTTAAAAGAGAAAGACATACCAAATGACGAAAATGTTTCGTCAACGGAATCGACCCACCGCACCACTTCGAGGCATGTTGCCTAGCTGCCTTGGCCTTCTCCGACTTCTCCTTGTACCTTGGCTCGTCGAATCGAGCCTTCATCGCATTCCACTAATCAGGGGTGATCCAACCTTGGATCGGTTTTCCGACACGATCACGATCCTTCTAATCATTAATAGCGTCTCGGATCAGCTTGGCAGCGACGGCAGAAAACATCCCCTCGATAAGCTCGGCCCGGTGCGGTAGATAGAAAAACATATCCTAGAAGAGCGCAAACCAAATATTTATCAGTTATATATAATATGAATTAATTATATGATTCACATTAAAAGCAAATCTATTTTAACCTTGAAGCGCGTAAAACGATAGTTCTTTCTTTCGTTTGGAGCATCATAGTAGTTAATCCAGGGACCACCATAATTATGCCTCAGCATGTGGCCTAGGCGTCTCTGTACCTCTGGGGGACGATATCTATACAGACATATTATATTCATGAAAAAAGTTAATTTATGATAAAAAATAGAAAAAAATTATAAACCAAAACACCTACTTTGTACCGTCGGCCCAGATCTCTGTCCTCCTCTCCTCCGGAGGTACGCACGCATCATCTGTATGATGCTGGTCGGCCGTCGGCGCAACCGCCTCGACCGTCGGTACAGCCTCCGCAATCTGCTCATCCGTCTCCATCGTTGTATCAACAGGAGGAATGCTAGATGGGCGAGCACTCTCAACAGGCCCGGAATTACTCGTCCCAGGAGATATGCCACGTGATGTCGTTCCAGCAGGCCCAGCTACTGTCCGATATAGAGGAGTAATCGGCGACGAGGATCCAGAGCCGGTACCAGTAGGAGGTACCGAAGGAAAACCCCGTCCTCTAGCAGTACCTGTAGGAATTACCGGAGGATCATGACCTCGTCGTCCCCATTTTCGAAACGATCTGCGACGACCTGCCATACCTGATAACAACATATGATAATATAATAAATAATAGAGACTAGAAATATGAAAGTACAACAAATAATAGAGACTAGAAATATGAAAGTACAACAAAGATAAGATAATAACCAAGACAACATATGATGATACATTCTACAATAAATATCTAAGTCCAGATAATATATTCTAAGAAACATCTAAGTTCAGATAAGTATATCTCTCTCAATCATCTTCAGAATAATCATCTTGTTCGTCTTCCTCGACCTCATCTTCCTCTTCCTCCTCATCTTCACTTTCATCTTCGCCTTCGTCGGCTTCGTCTTTCTCTTCAGATAATTCTACATCATCTACATTATGTATCGTGTAATGCGTAACTTTCGTGGAGGCCACATCGATAATATTGGTTACAAGAGGTAGCTCGTCCTCCAGGTAATCTTTTTCGTCAACATCCAAAGTATCTCTAGCTTTAGTCTTGCATACTGCCCACCAGTCAGACTTCGTTGCTCTCTGTCTCGGATAAGCTGTGAAGTACATGAGCTGAGCCTGAGTTGCTAGGACAAACGGTTCGTAGCCTTGATATCTATGCTTGTAGTTTATATCCATAAGACCATGCTTGTCAATTTTTCAACCTTGATTTTCAATCGGATCGAACCATTCACACTTGAACAACATGATCTTTACAGGTTCTCTGCCTTTATTATATGACAACTCCACAATCTCTCACAAGATGCCAAAGAAATCATTTCCTGGATCGACGTCTTTGTAGTTCGAAGACTTGATACACAAACAACTGTTTATCGTGGAATCAAGATCCAGGAAGCTGTCTCTGATCGGAGCATTTGTCGACTTGAACCGAAAGCCATTGACACAGTAACTTGGCCATATTTTAACAAAATTAATTGGTCCCTTGGCAAGAGTTCTAATTAATTCAATCTCGGGTGAAATTAGACGATCGACCTGAATATCAAAGAAGAGATAATAAGTTATTTATTGCGCAGTTGCATTAGAAGAGGCCAGTAATTATCGAGCTACTTACATATTCGCTCAACCAAGAAAGAAAATGACGTCTCATTTCTTGTTCTAATGCTTCGTCTATTAGGTAGGGTCTAACCAGCCTTAACTCATCATTATATGTGCTGGAAAACAACGAAGCAACCGCCGATTAGTACAATAATATTAGCTTATACTATTACATTGAGATGACGTAAACTCATCATCCTGAGTTACTTACCCCTCTACCTTCTCCACTTTATCCTCGTCGCAATTGAGTAATTCATACAACTGAGCAGCCCTTAGCTCTTCGTCATTCAAATATCTCTTCTTCATTTTCCCCGAAGGCTTTCCGGACGTATTGAATACTTTCAGTATTCCATCATTAAATTCTTGATATCCGTCGTCGTTTCTCGGAGCCCTCGTTCTATTCATAGCAACATGAGGTTTGAAATAGGAGGAGCAAAAATTTGTAATCTCCTCGAGAATATAGGCTTCACAAATAGAACCCTCGACCCGAGCCTTATTTTTCACCTTTCTTTTTAGGTGATTCAAATATCGCTCGAATGGGTACATCCATCGATATTCGAGGGTCCACCAACACGTGCCTCGTAGAAAAGATGAATCGACAAATGCTCCATAGAGTCGAAGAATCCAGGAGGGAACACCCTCTCTAGCTTGCACAGTATTACCGTAATGTCCTTCTCTTGCTTTTTTAGACGATTAACGAGCAATTTCTTAGAACAAAGGTCCCTGAAGAATATGCTAAGCTCCGTCAATGGATCCCAAACTGCTTGTGGTAAGAATTCTCGAAATACAATCGGAATTAACCGCTTCATGAATACGTGACAATCATGGCTCTTCATACCTGTCAGTTTGTTCTCCTTGAGGTCGACGCATCTTCTCAAGTTCGAAACATACCCATCTGGAAATTTCAGACCTTGAATCCACCTACAAAGCCTCACTTTATCCTCCTTCTCCAGTAAGAAAATTGCCTTAGGCTGCTTCAACTTCCCATTCCCGTCCTCTATCAAATGTAATGTAGGACGTCTACATATTTCTTCCAAGTCCAATGTAGCCTTTGGATTGTCTTTCGTCTTCCCCTTTACGTCCATTACAGTATTAATTATGTTGTCAAACACATTCTTCTCGACATGCATGATATCAAGATTATGTCTAATCAGATTGGTGCTCCAATATGGAAGATCCCATAATATACTCATCTTCGTCCAGTTATGAGTGCGACCAAATTCGTCACACTTGTAGCCCGTAGCAGGCTGCTCAATAGCTCTTGGTAAATCTTTTACCTCTTCCCATATCGTGTATCCGGGCCACCTTGGTAGGGGATTAGCCTTCTCCACAATGCCAGCACAAAAAGCATTCTTGTTCCTTCGGTACGGATGATCCTTCGGCAGGAATTGTCGATGACAATCGAAGAAGCACGGTTTGCCTCCGTATTTCAAACGGAAAGCCTTAGTATTGTCCATACAATACGGACATGAAAGACGACCATGCGTGCTCCATCCAGATAATATTCCATAGGCCAAAAAGTCGTTGATGGACCACATAAGTGTTGCCCGCATCTGGAAATTTTGTTTTCTAGATACATCGTACGTGTTGGAACCTACTTTCCACAGATGATTCAACTCATCAATCAATGGCTGTAAATACACATCGATGTTCCTTTTTGAATTGTTCGGACCTAGGATAATAAAGGTGAGGAACATATACGGAGTCTTCATGCACATCCAAGGTGGTAGATTGTACGGGTTGACGATCACAGGCCAACACGAATACTGGGATCCCGAAAGTCCGAATGGGGTAAAACCGTCGGAGTAGAGACCCAATCTGACATTATGCAGATCAGAAGCAAAATCTGGATACTCTCGATCAAAGTGCTTCCATGTTTCTCCATCAGATGGGTGATCCAACACTCCTTTGGTATGTTCCCGCTTATGCCAACTCATGTTTTCTGCAGTTTCCTTCACCATAAACAACCGCTGAAACCGTAGCATCAACGGCAAGTAGTACATCGAAGAGGTAGGCTTCCTGGTACCGACAGACTTTCCTCTACCACATGTCTTGTAGCGATCGACACCATAAAATCTGCAGGCGTCTTCATCCTTGTCGTCTTTGTAGTACAACATGCACCCGTTGCGACAGGCATCAATTTTTTCGTATCCCATCCAGAGTGATCTAACCATCCTCTTAGACCGGTAGAAGTCTTTAGGCAACTTCGCACCCTCAAGCAATATTTCTATAAGCAACTCCATAAGACGGTTGTAGACTCGAGAGTTGTGCTTTGGAAAATCAGGGTCTCAAAGCTGGAACAAGTCAAGTTGTGCTTTGGAAAAAGAATTCTTGCAAGCTCTTTGTTCACAAAGCAAGCTATAAATAGAGAATACAGAACAAATATCGAGTTCGTAACTCAAGAATAGAGCATACAAGAGTCATAAACTCGAGAGATGTTCTGTATTCGTTACATCTTGCTTTGTGCACAAAGAGCTTAACAAGAATAGAACATATCTAAAACACAACTTTACTTGTTACAACTTTGATCCCCAAATTCTCGTTTGTCAGTTCATGCGGTCTACACTTTCCGCATTATACGTACATATGATATTTTACGTTAAATGGTCAGAGATTATCGGTCATCTTCTTTTCGCATTGCTAACTTTTGTTTCGCGTGTTTGTGCGTGCGGTGGTCAGAGATTATCGCGACGGCATATCACCCGTATCTACATAAGGATGTCGATACAATATTTTATATAGGATTGGCTGCTCGATCGATTTCATTTTTTCATCCAAAATTTTCGTTCTCCCGCCTCCTTCCCCCTCGATGAGCTCCTCCCCCTCGGCGACCCCCTCCCCCCTCAGTGACCCCCTCCTTCATCGGTGCAGCGATCGCGGTGGCATATGACTCAAAGGCTGAGTTGTATAAGTCAAGTTTTAGGATATTAGTCTATATATTATGTATAGTCCAACCGAGTCAACTCTAAGCTAAACTAGTCCAACTTGGTCAAACTAGCCATTTCTAAGTTGTATAAGTCAAGTTTTAGGATATTAGTCTATATATTATGTATCTAGCTATATTGTATCTAAGCTAAACCGAGTCAACTTTATACTAACATAACTTTATAAGTCAAGTATAGAGTATTACTAAAAGAACTTTTGGACTTATAGTCCTAGGCATATTGAATCAGATGTTGGCAAATCAGTTGGTTTAGAATGTTAGGTTGCAGATATTGAAGTGGATAGAGGTAGGTTCGAGTAAGTGATCCTTTACAATTAAGACTCTGACACTATGGTCAAGTATCATAACTGAATCCTTCTCCATGCCAAATTAATGATGTTAACCTTAGCTGAGAGTAAGCATTTAATGTTTCCAATTGAGTACTCACCTAGACAGGTTGCACTAATGTTAACAGTAGGAATGATGTTTGGAATGGTTTATGAAGTGGTGAAACAACATTAGGTAGTTGGATTTATTTCAGACAACCATATTAGTATGTGGAGGGCCAAACAGTTGGTGTTAGATGTAGACTAACTAAACTGTGAAAGAAGATGGATATTTGTATGAGTTAGCTTCAGTAGAAAGACAGTGACTCTGCATGAGTCATATTAGAGGAGTTACTCTGCATAATCATGTACTAAGTATAAGATATGGGTCAAAGTGTTGTGTTATGTGTTAAAGTGTCGTTCAGGATTCGGGATCTCCTAATTATAAATCATAATAGTTTACTGACTGGCCACCATTTGGTTGTAAATTGTAAAGTAAATAAGGTAAATAATAGGACAAACTTAGGAGCAGGCCACACCCTGGACCTATGTTGAGCCTGCCCTTGCTTGGTCAGGGATACCCTTCTAAGACGTTAACTAACCTCTTCTGTATCCCTAAATCTCTCTTTCTTCTTGTCCTGAACTTTTCTTCCCAATTCTTGATATGAAGGAAATGAGAAGATGAGGTGATGACATAAGAGGGGGGGTAATGCTCACAGATTTGAGGCTCGACGATGTTTGTCGCAATCGATGGAGGTGAAATGACGATGTAATGTGGTGTCATGCAGTTGAAGCATGCGAGCGATGACGATGACGAAGACGAATTCATTGGCCAACTGCCTTAAGCCTATTGATGACGACCGCCTCTAGTTTACCGACGGTGGAAAGTGCTCAATGGTCGTCATCTCTTCAACTCATCATCTCTATCGTTGTTGTCCGCTTCGAGCCTCCTAATAATTGTTGTCCTTGAACAAGAATACTAGAGAGCTAGGTATGATACGACTAGCTACGCACTATAGACTGCATCACCATCTCGCAATACGTTCATGCTATAAAGACAATGGGGTAACTCTATAATCCGATATTCTTGTCCTAGAGCATGCTATATCTCAATCCAAACAAGTAACAAAGATATGACAAATATGAGCAATAATAAGGTGTCCTAAAATACAATCTCATAACTAGCCAAGTCACTCTGCTTGGTGACTGAGCAAAATGTTGTCTGAACGACATATCGTCGGCATGTTATTGCCACAAGAAATTATAGGAATGGGACTTTTGGTTTGTCCAGTCTATTCCACGGGTGCTAGTTTGGGTCCTTGGCATTGCCAATAGCTAGAGGGTCTAGAGCGGTCTGAACATGACTTGATTATTAATTAAAACATTAAAAACACGGTTAGGGTTAGGGTTTACCTGATCAACCGTGGCAGGAGGGAAGGGCGACGGTGAGGGGGAGCGACGACGGCGAGGGGGAGCGGCGGTGGAGGTGGCTGGAGCTAGCACTGGCGAACGGAAGGGACGCTCGAACGAGGGATCGGGCGCGGCGATGGCGAGGGAGAGGTGGGGGTCGACGGTCTCCGAAGGAGGGGGTCGGGGAGCGACGGTCACCGAAGGAGGGGGTCGGGGAGCTGATGGGGGGGAGGGGGAGGGTTGGGGAGAGGAGAGGGAATGGTTTGGGTTGGGGAGAGGAGAGGGGTCGCCAAGGGGGGTGGGGGTCGCCGAGGTCGGTGGGGGTCGCCGAGGGCGGTCGGTCGGGGGCCGAGGGGGTGGGGTCACCGGATCGGGGTCAGGGGGGAAGGATGAAAGAAATTTGGGGGCAAAAATAATAGGGGGAATGAAAACTCGAACCTGACCTATATTTTCAATTTAGCGTCGTCATATTAGAACGTCGGTAAACGTCGCTAATATCCGTGATATTAGCGATGAAGTAATAAATACGTCGGTAAACGTCGCTAATATCACTAATATTAGCGACATTTACTGACTTATAGGCGACGTGAGCTCTTTAAAATACAAACGTAGTTTAAATACGTCGTTGTCAGTCGCTAATACTGACGTCTTGCGACATTATAAAAAAATGTCGCTAAATTTTTTTTTCCTGCGACGTTTTCTTAAAACGTCGCTAATTACGTCGGTAATATGACTTATTTTGGTAGTGACATATACAATGTGCGCAGTGGATATTGGCGCACAGGAGCGCTGCATGCACGAGAATATCGGAGAATCTGTTGTAACTGTACCGTTGGGGTTCTTGATGAGCTGACACATAGTAGTTGTTGGGATTTTTTTTGTTACTAAGATCCTGGGTGGTTGGCACCCGTTCATCAATATGACTGAGTCAATAACACGTGTCATATGCACACTTCTCAAGGATCTCATTTTGTTTGAACAGAATGGATTTGATTGTATCTAAAGATATACGATTGCCATACTAGCCACGTAGCACTCTTTACAAGTGCCGTGTTGTGAGAGCTGCACATCATTGATGTTGTGCTTCTGGGATGTCTTAAGGACTGTGCTTCTAGACATCATTGAGGCTACGCTTCTGGTATGTCTTAAGGACTGCACTTCTAGACATCATTGAGGCTGCAATTTTAATGTGGCCATGTTGGAATCCGTGCTTTAACAACTGCTACCTGCCATCTGACATCTGCTGCTTTGATAGCTGACAATTGATAGCTGTCAAATGGCTGTCTTCTGACACTTGTGTCATCGTGCCATCAGTGCTGAAGTAATGGCCCAAAAATAAGTACTATGTTCTAGGCGCCGCACTTTTGGGTCTTCCAAGGTGCTGTATTTTTGGAGCGCTGAACCACTGTGCTTTCTGAGGCTATGCTTTTGTGGCGTATTGAGTCAAAGCCTCTTTAATTGCTACCATTTTATGGGGCTCGATGACTGAAGACTTAGACATAAATCTCATTAATGAGATTTATTACGATGAATACGAGGTTCATCTAATTAACTCGGAGACTTTGATTGACCGCCACTTTGTGTGTGGGTTTGACCACACACAGCCTATAAATTTGGCATTTTTAGGACATAATTCCTACTTTTTGTCAGAGACTATATTGTATCCTGATGAATCCTTTCCTTGGCGAGCTTAGCCAAACTCATGCCAAGCAGGGGCTAAGATTGTAGAACTTTTTGTTCACAAAAGTATTGATTTTGATGAAAGAGTTTTCAGGAAGAACCTTATTGTCTATGGAACGAGTTGTCTCTGTGTGTGGAGCAGGCTAGCTGAGCTTTGGTTCAAAACAGTATTGGATGCCCAAATAATGAACACTGGGTTTGGAGTTGATGTACCCAATCCTTGTTTTGCTGGAAGAACCATAAGGAAGTTATTCGCTATGACGAGAAAGTGATTCTCTCTTTCATTTTGTACCATGCGCTTTTGGTTGAGTAGATAATGCTGCACTTTTTATTGAATCAACAACACTGTGCTTTTTGGTTGATTAGACAATGCTGTGCATTTGTTTGATGAGTAGATAGCTTTACGTGTAATCATGAACATGAAGATTCTGTAATAGACTCTTGTAATCATGACTCATTTTTAATAAACAATCTCTTTCATAAAATGTTGCCTTGTGCTTTACTTGATGTTTATTTTTCTGAGGTTCGCAGCAATTCTGACTGCGCTTTAAAAGCGTTATGCTTTTCATGTTTCTACAAGACCCCCTTCAAAGTTTTCAGACTTGGATATGTTTGGAATACTTTAAAAAGAAGCATGAAAATGACACGTGGCATAAGCAGTGCACAGCTCATTTACTGACAGGTTGTCATCATTAAGAGAGCTCTAGTAACTATCATTAATTAGTGCTTTAGTCGCCACTTCATTAAATGATAATGACTCCTCATTTTTTGGAAGAGATCTGAAATGATTTCATTCCACTTTTGCACACGTTTTGAAACATTTCACCAAATCCGAAGTGTCTCTTCGGTCTCATCTATTGACACGTGTTTTCTTTCTATAAATATGGGTTTTTGGAGAGAGAAAGAACTTTACTTTGTTCGTTTTGTCTCCGAAAGAAAGATTTCTCTTCTTCCTCTTCTTCGAGAAAAACCCTAGCTTCTTTCCATAGCCCTCAAAGCTTCGAGTGTTCCCAAAGTTACCAAAGCTCCCAAGGCTAGTGCCACAAGTACTAGCAAGGCCAAGGGGAAGAAGCCAGCAACTGAAGTTGACATTGCTGAAGAAGTTCCAGTCATCGATACTGGCGCGCATGAAGACGTGCGAAAAGTTGTTGCGAGTAAGTCTTCGTGGCCAAGAGTGGGCGTCGATGCATAAGTGTTTGCTTTTTGAGCAATACTTTGAAACGTGCATCGATGCCCTATTTGCTGATGCGTATGGGTGCTACTTTTCAAAGTAGCATCGGGAAGATGTGCTGATGCTTTCTTCGCTGATGTGTATGGATTCTACTTTTCTAAGTAGCATCTCGAAGATGCGTTGATGCTTCCTTCGCTGATCCGCATGGGCACTACTTTTCGAAGTAGCATCTGGAAGATGCGCCAATGCTTTAGCTAATGTACAGGATTACTGAATAGTGCCTACGCTGTTGCTTGCTTGCTGATGTGCAGGGCACTAAAATAGCATCTGTACGGAAGTTGGCTTACTGATGCGTAGGAACACTAGAACAGTGCCAACACAGAAGTTAGCTTTAGCTGATGCCCAGGGCCACTAAAACAGTGCCTACAAAGCAGCTTGCTTTTCAAAAATGTCTTTTGAAATTTTTCTAACTTTGCTTTATTTTATGTACAGTTTCCATAGTCATCCCCACATTCGACGAGATCCTCTTCGACTCGTCAATCTGTTCACTAGGTGTGAATTTTGACGAGGAGGTAGTTAACCCTGCCAAGGAGTTAATCGCCAAGGGCCAACCTGAACAACGATTAGCTATGATAAACCTCCAGCACTATGCCTATTTCTGGATGCATGATGGGTTGAGGAAAAACTGTCGATTGAAGGAGATGCCGAGGGTAAGATGTTGAAGCCCCAATTCCTTTTTGGTGATAAGTTAGTTATGAAGGAGACGAGCCTCCTGAGGCTCACGACAGAATAGTACTTTTGTAACTACGACCTCAGCTTGTATGTTCCATCGACTGAATGACATCTTCCACTTTTGGTCTTCTTTTCCTTCGTTAAGAGACGCCACATGGAATGGGACTTGACCCTTCTCTAGAAGGAGTGTTGACAAGCTACTTTAAACCGGACTTTTGCTCTAGGAAGAGAGACTCTTTCACGTACATGCATGACGGTCCGTCGTATGCTTTGCCCAGCCATCTACTAAATGAATTTACTCCATCCATTCACCCAGTTGGGGTGTCACGCCCCAGAACCAGAATACTGGAGAGCGGGGGCAGACATAGCCAGCTACGTATATGAAATGGGAACCATCTCGCTATGCGGTCGCGGCTGTCTAGATACATGAGGGTTTATCTACAAGCCAACAGTCTCTTAAGGTCATGAACAAGCCTAGTGTCTCAATCACAAGCAAGTAAGTAAAAGTTACAAGATGTATGATCATTAAATATACAATAGTAAGGCATCCCAAACATTACATATCCAGCTGATCATGAAGCTAGTCGTTACAAAATATTAGGACTAGCAAGAGTTTTAGTCATACATGATCAACCCTAGGATCTGTCAATCATGTTACAGCCCGTAGACAGACAGTAAGTAAAGTGCAATCGAGCTAAACAGATGCTCGTCGGCTAAACGCCCCAAAAGAATATTTTTACAATAGAGTGGGAGAGCCAAAAATAATCCACTCGTTGCCAGGGTTCCGTCTAGTGGCTACCATCTGGCTGGAAGGTCGGTAGATCCTCTGGAGCTGCTCCAAAATCTGGCCATACAAAACCAGCTGGGTCAGATCCCAGAAAGAGCAAGTGCCACAAAGGAAGCTTCACTCAGGAACTAAACCCAGCAATCAGCACAAAAGTATAAATAAAGTAAGAACTGGAAATAAAGAAAATACATCAGGATGATATACGACGAGATAACCATGGAACTATTCAGATAACCAGGTTACAACCCGTAAACCAAACAAGGACCGTGGTTGTAACCCTTCGTCTGAACAGAACTTGGAATTTCTCACCATTTATCGATAAATAAATACAAGCATGATGATCATTCAATAATCTGGAACAGGATCAGGGCAAGACTAGACTGGTTAGACTCCATCCAATCATTTTACGGCCAAACAAGAATTACGGCTTGATACTTTAACTAACTAGGGTTATCACAGGCCTAGTTACTAACAAGATGCAGTGAGAATCATCCACAGCCACAAGCCCTGTAGTCCATCCAGGTTACCCGGGTTAAAAGAATTAGAGTTGAATTCAGGTGGGTACATCGTCCAGGAAACGAATGTACCCTTGGATAGCTTGAAGGGTGCAACACATGACAGTGTGCTGGAAATGTGCCCTACTCGACGGCAGGCTACAGATCCCAAGGCATGACCAGGTAACAGGATTGCCTGTAGCTGGAAGATCCCTTTATGACTAGTATATTAATCTAGTTATTAGTCTTAGTCCATTTCAATGGGTATTCCTGACCGTGGTACCCAGGAGTCCCCTCCTAGACATGATGCAAGACAGGACTGGATTATTTGTACAAGCACAATCGCCTACGGTATCCAGGATTAATTATACAGGTCATGTCATGTCAGGTAGCCGTCGCAACAGCTATTCGAGATAATCATGTCAGGTGTACTTGTCAGGAGTGTGCCACGACGGGCCACTATCAGGTCATGTCAGGTTAGTCATGTCAGGAGTGCACCACTACGGGTCACTGTCAGGTCGTGCTAAATTATCAGTTCTAAACATATTAAATAAATTCATGATTTTCAAGTTCATAAAAAAAGGCGTAAGGATATAAAATGGACGTAAAATATCTAATAAAATATCAATATGCAGGGCTATAGAAGAGTCATGCGACTAAGGCACATGCGGCCAGGATGGATCTCATACGGCTGGGAAGGGAACAGCCCATGCGGCTGGATGGTATCCGGCGCATGCGGCTGATAAGAGAAAAGCCCATGCGGCTAAGAAGGAGTTCAGGTCCATGCGGCTGGGAAGTGTAGTATCATGCGGCTGGGTATAGAAGGAGGCGCATGCGGCTTATAGAAGCCCATGCGCCTGGGTCAACATGGCTGCTTATGCCGCAGGGAGTGAAGGGTGCATATGCGGCTGATAAGGGACTCAACCTCATACAGCCAAGAGAAGGGCAAGACACATGCTGCTTAATTAGGTGAGCACATGCGGCCCGGGTCACTGGAACCCATGCGGCCAAGAGAAGAGGGGCGCATGCGGCTCAGGGGGACGAGGGCGTATGCGGTTCAATAGAAGCCCATACGGCTCAGGAAATAAAGGATACATATGCGACTAGGATTAATCAGGGTCATGCGGCCCGGATTAAGAAGTCCATGCGGCTGGGTCTGGGGGTTCTCATGCGGTTCGAAGATCAGGGCCTATGCGGTCCGCAAGTGGTAGAGTTCATGCGGCTCAAGGAGATGGGCATATATGCGACCGATGGGGAATGAGCCCATGCGACTCAGGAAGTGAGATCCAGCCTATGCGGCTGAGAGTCTCATGCGGCCGAATCACTTGCCGCATGAATTGTCATACGGTCAAGTCAAGTCTAAGCACAGTTCATCTTCTCCAAATTTCTGAGAGGAAGAACACCATGAGAGCTAAGTTCTCAAGCTCCACAACTCCATCATCCGGAGCCCAAATCCGAACTTCCATAGGTCAAAATGGGGTAGAACAAAATTCTCTACAATATGGAACCATCAAAATATAAAAATAACAAGATTAAGTAGATCAAAATCCAAGAAATCCAAAAATAAAATAAACTTAGATCTACAAGAATCTAGCCATGGAAATGAGAAATGCCAAGTACTAAAGTGCGTTAGATTGTAGTAAGGAAGAGAATAAAGTAATAAAATTGGAGTTCCTCCATGAAGCAAGTTGCACTTGCCTAGACCTCTCTCTTCTCTCTCTCTGGTAGGTAAGGAAGTAATGGTGGAGAAGAAGATAATAAATGAAGAGAGAGAATAAAGAGGGCTAATAAATACAAATGGTGGTGGCAGGTAGGGGGTTCACCTTGGGGTCATCATGAACCCAATCAAAACCAAGCCAAGCTAAACCAACCAACCCGAACCAGGAATAAACCAAGCCAAGAAGGAAATCATGCGATATAAAATAAAATACGTACACGTATTCCAAGAACACGTAATACGAACCACAGGCATTACATGGGGCTTCTCTCTTTGCCAATCGGCTTTTTGGGGCGGAAGTCTCATATCCAAAAGAAGCTTTCTGGGTCGAAGGTTGGATCCATCATGACCCTAAGTGGCGTAACTTGACCCTATGGAAATGTAACTACCACTTTTGTAAAATAAAAGTAATTTGAACTTTTGTAAAATTAATCATATTAGTTATTAAAAATGGATTTAAACCATGTTAACGATAAATTAGTGAATTTTGATTATTTTAATATTATTTAATTTGATATATTGTGATTTTGCCATTTGCTAGTGAAACCTTAGAGCTACTTAGCCTAGAGACTAACCATGACCATGGAGACCT
>JANAVB010030019.1:1054445-1086945 GCA_029216955.1 Iris pallida
CTGAGACCTAGACAACGTTCTACCGCCGACACTACGGCGTAGGCTGGGCGTATCCACGTACTCGTGCCCCTAAACCAGGTACAGGTCGTGACACATTTTTAGTGGTGGCCCATGCAGGTTGAGATTCGTATTGATGCGATGTCGTGGTAGCACAACGACTTAGTTGTTCTACCACGAGCCTGCGTCAGAATATAGGAAGTAAGGTGTTAGAATGAAAGGATACTCAATCAAAGTTAGAATTCCTTGAGAGATTGAGAATCTTATTTGAACTTCAAGTTAAATCCTTTTCTCTTGTTTTGTTCACCCTTACTCCTTATTATTGAATTTTATTTTGATGGATTGTTGTTGATTTTGATTTTCCTATCAAGATGAATTTTATGGCCTGAGTTACAGTATCTTCTGATAACATACGATTGACGAGAACAAAAGGGAAGGTAAACGTCTACTTGGTTATGGAACCGGAAGTTTACCGCAGCCATATTTGCCCACGTAGCAGAAACGTAAAGACCTGAATCGGATGTACATAACTTGGTTATGAGATTTGAAATTTCTTACAGCTATACTAGTCGGTATAGCAAGAATTCTAGACGAGATGATTATAGAGGTGCATACCCCAGTTATGGAATCTACCGTTTATCACAGCCTTACTTACTAGCATGGCGAGGATCCTGAGTAACATAATTTTGGACAGACGCATATGATTATTAGATTATGTCTTGAGAAGGTTCTTAACGTATCATCTCTATCTTCTACTTCTGTTATTATAGAATTGTATTCCATCATCAATTAACTTAGGAGTAGAAATAATTTTATCTATTTAGTCTAATTCTTTATAGAACTTCATTAGTTGTAATTCTTCTATAGTATAATGATTTGATGGCTTGTATTAGGTCTTTATCTGAGAGATGATAGCTTAGCTTTGACATTAGAATAGTAACCCTCTGTAGTTAATTCTCTATTGTTTATGATAATCACCAGTTTTTACATAGGATGTTAGACTGCCTTACAGCTTTGATGATTTGTTGTTTTCCTTACCTTTTCCAGTATGACACCCATGACTTGAGCATGTCCCCTAAGCGTAGCTATAGTTTCAGATATGACTGAGAGCGTGCTTACACCTTTTATTGCTTAGAAGGTAGTGACCCCACCGGTTGACCAAAGGGTAGTGGCATCTCCTGTCTTGAGGAGGGGGTAGCAGCCTCACCAGAGAGTTTTTCTCTGTCTCCTGCCATCCAGGAGAGAGATACAGTTTTTCCTGAGATCGTGAGGCTTCCTTTGGCTTCTAGAGTGATACCCCATACCATATTCTCGGGAGGTTTAGCTCCTGATGGAGCTCAGATACTTGGACTTCTTCAGGATGTGTTGGAGACACAGAGAGTTCAGGAAGAGATCCTAAGGGAGCAGAGCTAGAGGATTTAACATCTGCGGGACTTAGTACATAAAGGAGGAGAGCCTAGTTCTAAGAGAGTGAGGAGCAATATATACCCAAAGCCTCAGAAGTACCCATACTTCCAGTGTAGACCATCCTTTCCAGTTCAGATTCCTATCCAGCAGAAGCCAGTTGAGTGAATGCCTACCTATGCTTTCTGTAGGAAGCTTGGGCATGTATGGGTCGACTGTAGGAATAGGAAAGGGTTGTGTTCGTATTGTAGGGCAGCTACCCACACGATGCGAGACTATCCTATTGCACCAATCGAGGCCCCGTCACCAGGAGGGAGTTCCAGTAACCAGACCTAGTTGGAGGTGAGTTTGACATAGACCTTAGCATGTCTATTGAGATGATTTGATGCACCCTACCATTGCTTGTGTGTTTTGATACCTTAAGTTTTGCCTTATGATATAGTATGGTTAGTATAGCTGGATGAGCCCTAGGTTGATATAGCATATCATGACCCTGTATATTGTTTTGATATTGTAGGGGTTAGATAAAGTTCTCCTAGACCATAATTGTTGGGGACGTGACCTTAAGAGGAGAACGGCCAACTTAAATTTCGAGGACAAATTTTTTCTAAGGGAGAAGGATTGTAACTACCACTTTTCTAAAATGAAGGTAATGTAAACTTTTGTAAAATTGATCATGTTAGTTATTAAAAAATGGATTTAAACCATGTTAATGATAAATTGGTAAATTTTGATTATTTTAATATTATTTAATTTGATGTATTGTGATTTTGTCATTTGATGGTGAATCCTTAGAATTACTTAGCCTAGAGACTAACCATGACCATGAAGACCTAGATAATGTAATTAGATTAGTTTATTACTGATAGAACTGGGGATTCCCAGGACCCTTCCTTTGGTGTACGTATTGATCGATAGAAAGTTAAACAGATCTAATACGTGTTCTAACCCTTCATAGGCGGAAACTAGGGTTCACGAATTATACCTGTGGCGGAAAGAAGACAAGTAATTCCTGGCAATCTCGAGCGGACGACCCCAAGATCTTCTGCACGTATTCCTTCCTCGAGTTGGACGTCGTGTGGGCGACGATCTCCCAACCTTTTCTTCTCTTTGGCAGCACTCTCTTTCTCTCCTTACGTGAATCACGAATTTAGAGAACAGTAGCTGTCGTGCTACTCGAGTGTCCGTACTCTTTGGACACGATACTTCTTTCGGAGTTGGCGGCAGTTTTGGGTAGCCCCCATGACTGACCTCTAACCTAGGGATTTAGGTTTGATTTGGTTGTATATTCGACATGTTATTCGATCCACAGATTTGGGTCTGTACAAGTCGAGCACTGCTCACTTGCCACTTAGTGTTTTATACAGCTTGGACACGTTTTGCTTGACACAGTGGACACTTTGACACTAATCACCTGGACACTTACCTTATTTGACACTACTGTACATTTGCTTGTTTGGACACACGATATGGCCACTCTTCACTCATTCTTTCACTGCACACTGTGTACAGTCTTGACACCCTTGACACTCTGATTCGAGACACTGCTTGGACACTTGGTTATATGTTGACACACATAACACACATGTTGCTCACTTGCCCATCATATATTCTGATACTACTCTTTCATTAACACTTTACTGCACAATCTCTTATTCTGTACATGTTCTGATACATTAATCCACTCATTCACTCATCACTGCCTGCATTCCAACTTACACTATAATGCATTATAGCTTACTGCATTCTCTTACCTATGCATTCATATTTGAGTATACTGCAATGCTTCATTCACATCTTGCTTGTACTTTGAATGCCTGCATATCATTAGCCGACATACTTCCGGCATTTGCCATGCCCTGCCCAAATTTGTATACTGTTTACACTCTAACCCATTTCTTACGACATATGTCCTGCAACTTCACCCCTCTGCACATTGCACTTGTAGTTTCAGTCAAGATCAGATCACTTGGCATGCATCTACTTATTTCTCTACAGTTCACTAGACCACTGCACCGGCAACTACCCCCTTCATTTTAGGATGCCTCCTTCCTATGGCTTTACGGTTTTACCTTGAGTTCCTAATCAATTTCTACTGCATTATGAAGCTCAGTACTCAACATCACTCTGATCCTCTTTACATCAAATTAGTGTACTACCCCCTTCAAATTGGACATTAAGACCAGCCCACATGTCATTACCTGTCCTATATGTTAAGTATCTGTAGCCTTTAGATTATGAGTTCAGATGTAGGACTTAGGATACCGGGTTATCCTATGGAGATATAGATTGTGGTAGTATCTTAAAGAACATCTTCAGGTACCAGACTTTAGTTAGTATACTGTTAGCTAATTTGTGGACTGTGTTAGTGATTAGATGAATATGTGTTAGAGTATTAAGTTGGTATCCTGTTTGGATTTGAAATGTTAGATGCTAGTCCAGATATATGAAGGATTGTTTGCTGTATTAAATTTGATGTAAGGAACTTGTTTAGCTCAGGATTTCAGAAGGTAGAGGGGGAGCAGCAGCCAGAGAGCTGCCTCTTACTTGGCAGCAACAGCAGAGCCAGGTTGGCATGTGCACCAGTGCACAAAGTGTTGCACGGGCTTTAAATGACCTGTGTTGGTCTATAGTGAGGGTGGCAAGAATGTGAAGTAGAATGTCCAGAAGAGAGGTTTCCTGTGATCCAGTTAAGTGAGTAGAGGTGGTGGTACCATGTCTATATTAATGACCTAGCAGTAGAGGTGTATATCTAGAGCCAGGTAGTGAGATATGAGTGTGGGAAAAATATATGTGATATGTGGGAGAGTCATAATTGTATCTTTAGTATTTGGTTTTGTATGCCAGATTACCTATAGTTACAATGGATGTCTGAGAAAGGGGTAAATGATTATAGGTTAAACCTTGATTATATATGTATGTAATGATGTATGTATGTATACACACACACATATATATATGTAAAACCCCTAAATTTCTACTATTTTTTAAAAAATAAATTTGATACTGATTTTTTTTAATTTTTGTATATTGTACATCGCGTAGTTGCATTGTACGTCGTGCGCGAAATTTTGTTTTTCGTAATTGCTCGACGAGTGCGACTATGTGCGAGCGTACATATTTTTGAAAAATATTTTTTTTCTATTTTTATAGTTTCGAAATAATATAGATAATAATTATTTTTAGCTATCGTACCTAAATTTCGAAGTTTATGATTTTAATTATGAAAAGCCTTTCATTTATACAGATATAATAATAAATAATTTTCTTATAAAATGATATATTAGAAAAGTATATTTATGTAAATATTATTTGGACATACATATATATTTCATAATTATTTATTAGTTTATTTTTAAATAATAATGTAATTTTTGAAATTATTATTATTAGTATTTTTGGAAAATATATTTTGAAATTATTGTGGCGATTTAAATCTTGATTTGATTTTATGGATTTATTTAAATAGTTAAATTAATATATATATTTGAAATTTGATTGATTTTAAACTAAAGGATGGAATTTAATTAGATTTAAATTGATTTAGATTTGGATTGAAATTTATTGAATTTGATTTAAAATAAATAGAGGAATTATCTAAAGGGATTTGCAGCTATCATAATCCTTATCTAAATAGTAGCTTCCACCTCCTATATATGGAAAGGCTCATTATTCTTTATTCCATTAATTTTCTCCACCTACAAATGTGTTTGTGCATCGTGTCCGTGCACATCAAGCCATATCCATTCACTTCTTCTATTTTTCATCCAAATTGATTAATGTTCTCATTAAAGAAATTATCTTTTCCCTTCCATCTATTTTCTCTTATCACAAATTCTTACTATCCTTTTACCGATCAACCAAGTCCGTATTTCCTAGTAGTCCTTAAATTTCAAGTACGAAAATTTTCAAAGGTGGGTAGATTTGTAACTCATCTTCCCGAAATTATTATTTTTAAAATTATATCTATATATTTTAATTTCGTGTTTAAAAGTAATTTTCGTAGAAATTTTGTAAAAGATATTTTGTGATTACTTTTGTTACCAAAAACTAGTTTTAAATTAATGGTTTGAAATAATGTTTCTAAAAAAAATGTTCTTGAATTTTTTATTTGAAATATAAAATATGCTTTTATTATTTTTGGTCTTCTAAAAATTGGTTTTTAAAAAAAATGAGCGATAAAAGTTTTTTTTGTCTATTTATTTTTAAATAACGATTTGGATTTATAAAAGTAAGTTTTATAATATTTAATGACATCGAGTATTATTTTGGTATGTTAATCAGTTATTTGATTATATTTGAATTTATTTAAATTATCTTGATGGTTATCAACTATACTTTAAATTATGTTGATAATTTAAATATTGTTTAAAATACTTACGATGACTAATTGAAGCATTACGATTTGTCTAATCTAGATTTAAAATATTATTTGATTAAATAATTTATTTATTATTTGATTTAAATTATTTTGATAAATATTAGATATTATTTTAAAGTTATTATGTTGAGTTTGATTTGGATTTGGATTCATATGATTTGAATTATTTGATAATATAGAATAATACTTAAAGTTATTATGGTGTAACGCCCCAGTCCCAAAATACGTAGGACCAAGTACGTGAACATGCCAGCTGCACATATACGAAGAACACTCCAATATATGGAATCCTCATATACGCACATAAGCTGTAAATAAATAATCACAGGCCAGAATAACATATCTAATCTCATCACAGCTCCACACAGAAGATAATGAAGTCCAAATAAATAAATAATAGTATCAAAAGATAACCGGGTGAACATACTCACTCCAAACAACTATGAAAAATAGTCTCACAAGATCGGAGTCCGACCTCCGCAAAATAGAAAGAAAAAAGATGTAAAATAATGTCTACAACCATCTCAGAATAGAAATAGACTAGAAGTCATAAGGCACTGCCTCATCATCAATGTAAGATAGCTCCAAAGCCGCTCCGTACTCCTGGAGAAAATCGTCTAAACCTGGAGAGATAACCAGGTCCTCAAGGGACATAGCAAGATACAAGAAAAAACATGCCATATATAAACTGTGATAATATAATAAGAGAAAAGTATGCATGCAATCGGGTTCCTGACCATTCTACTGTGAATATGCAGTTTGAGATACAATCCTTCGACGCATGAACCCTGGCTGAAAAATAGGATCGGCATAGTTCCCATAAAGGGTACCAGGGGCCTACGTCCATAACGCTCGGGAAGCATCAGAGGGCACCATGTGAAGGGCTACGTCCATAACGCTCTGGGAAACGTCAGAGGGCACCTGGAGCCTACGTCTCCTGAGGAGCGCACAGGTAATCATGGAAGTATAAAGAAGCCCATACGTCAGGTATTGTTCTCCCCACCCAATGCCTAGTATCATCATCTCCATGACTGATATGTACCTCTAGTAACCGCCAAGTCTTCTAACATGCAATACTATTGGCAGTTACTCCTATCCGTCGCACGCTCCATACGTATCGGTGGCCAGCCGACTACGTAGAAACGTGTCCTACATGTGACTCACATCACGTGATACAACAAGTGTCAAGGCCATATGAGATATACCAATACCTCAACATCAATGGGTGGTCAATAAGCTAAGTCAATGCAAGAGAATAAATAAAGCAAGAAAAACGACCGATAGAGTCGCTTGCACCCAAGTGTGACTTGGACGCACAGTTTAAATATCACGAAATAAAATACTGAAAATAACAACTGAAAATAAGAATATAATAATCACAGAGTAAGGTGGCAAGGTATCTTGCTTGATGGTACAAAGTGGCAAGTCCAAGTAATCACAATGTCAGCCAAGAAACGTCACAATCTCCAAACAACTCTGGTCGCTCAAACAAACATCAAAAATGGTCTCGGTGAAAAGATATACGTAGAAAACGTCTGTCCAAAAGTCAAATTCTGGAACAGGGGCAAAATCATAATTTTGGGTTAAAACGATATCCGCCGTTGGACTCGCTTTGCACCGAAACGCGTGCCAAAGCCTACGGTCTCTAAAGTCGTCAAACTATATGTATACAGTTTCAGTTTGAGGAGAGGAACTCAACGGTATGTCCATTTTGGATTCTGAGGAGCCGTGTACACAATCGCCCGTTTGAGTGGGTCGCGGGCCCGCCAAAAATGGGTTCCGATTCGACCTTCTCCGAATAGAACCAAACTTGGCATGCAGGACCAGAATTTTGTTCTGAACCTGTTGGCGCAAGTTTCGTCTCGATTCGACGATTGTACACGAATTTATGGGCAAGTTTGCAAAACGTCGATACGGGGGTATCTCGACGGATACGCGTTGATTTCGTCGCGCACACGCAACGAAACTGAGTTCCGTCAGTTCCCATACGTCCGCAACGTCTATACGCGCCTTTCGATGCATATAACACGCGACCACGCCGCCCGGTTTGTCGGGGCGCACGTTGTATCGGACAATTTCCATATGTTTTTATGATTTAGAAACCAGTTTTTTTGACAACTTCACTTATAGATTTCTTCCTACATATTAACCGAAATTCGATCCAAAAGTTACGTTCTACACTTGGTTATATTGTCTTCACATGTGTTCAATTAGTTTTTCAAAATAGTCGAAGAATCGCCAAAAATTTGGCTTCCAAATACGGGTTTGGAACTGCCCTGAAACTGTTCTGTTTAGATAGTTTTTCGGGAAGTTTGGTTCGAAAGACCGAGAGATATATGGTGTTTCGCTCGATTCTATCAGAAGGGTTTTGAAGATGGTTATGTCTACTATGCATAGCATTCGATAGATCAAACTTTTGTTGGATAGAATCAAAAATATTTGGAATTGAAATCGGGTACCTGGGTTCCTCGAAAACAGAGTGTTCTCTGTTTAACTGTCGACTCCGAGCGGTTGGACGGCGAAACGGATGTCGGCGACGGCGGGTAGGAGATCGAAGGTGAGCGCTGGGTATGGAGGAAGGTTGGCGGCCTTGGGGTCGAGAGTTAATTGATCGCGGGGAGGGGTTAGGGTTCGGCTTTGAGCGGTTGGTTATATATATATATATATATATATATATATATATATATATATATATATATATATATATATATAAAAATATATATATATATATATATATATATATATATATATATATATATATATATATATATATATATATATCCGCTGCTAGCTATTCCTATTAGGACTAGGTATGGGCTCGGGTTTGCTCTAGTATTTGTAGCTACTGCTGCTAGCATTAGCTCTAGCTAATGGGAAATTGGGTCGGGCCCACCCTCTTAAGCAGCTGATGGTGGGGGTTTCGGCCACCATCATTACTTATGTATATATTTTTACAAAACTAATATATATAATACCATATACATAAATATATATATATCTATATATATTTATATTTATATCTTTTTAAGCTATCAAAAAAAGACAACAAATCACAATAAATTCCAAAAATTCTAGATTCTATCATACTCCTTATTTAATAGGAATACGCACATGCACACATATAATAATATATACACACATACATACATTAATTATGTTAATAAACTCGTATCATATCAATTCATAGCTTATGAAATATATATAAAAAAATTAAATCAAATATAAATTATGGGGGTTTACATCCTACCCAACTTAAAGAAAATTTCGTCCTCGAAATTAAACTAAGGTCGGGGATTAAATGCAATGCATGGAAATATAATGCAAGACATACCTTCGTTTTCGAACAACTGCGGGTAGCGATTTCGGATGTCGTCCTCGCGCTCCCAAGTAGACTCCCCCGGCGAGTGATGCTTCCATACCACGCGAACCAATGGAATAGATTGATTCCGTAACACCTTCACCCGGCGATCGAGGATACCTACTGGTTGCTCTTCATACGACAAACTCGGTCCAACTGTGATCTCGGAGTGATCAAGCACATGATTGCTGTCTGCCACGTACCTCCTCAGTTGAGATACATGGAATACGTCATGCACTCCCTCTAGTGACGGTGGTAGTGCCAATCTATAGGCAACCTGTCCAACACATTCCAAGACATCGAATGGGCCGATGTACCTTGGACTCAACTTGCCACGTCCTCCGAATCGAATCGTGCCTCTAGTGGTGGATATCTTCAAGAATACATGGTCACCCTCTTTGAACTCCAAGGGTCGACGACGATTATCTGTCCACTGCTTCTGACGATCCTGTGCTGCTCGCAGGTGGCCTTGAATCTTCTTCACTATCTCTACTGTGCTCAAGACCAACTCGGGACCCAATAGTTGTCGTACTCCTATGTCGCTCAAACAAACAGGAGACCGATACTTCCTATCATACAACACTTCAAACAGAGCCATCTGAATGCTCGCTTGATAGCTATTATTGTAGAAAAACTCAACAAGATGGAGATGGTCCTCCCACGAACCGCCAAAATCAAGCATACACGCTCTCAACATATCCTCTAGCATCTGAATGGTACGCTCCGACTGGCCGTCTGTCTGTGGATGATACGATGTACTAAACTTTAATCTAATGCCCAAACTCTCTTGCATGCTCCTCCAAAAATGCGAAGTAAATCTCGAGTCACGGTCCGACACAATACTAACAGGCACACCATGCAATCTCATAATCTGCTCCATATACATCTCTGCCAATACCTCTGTCGACTGGCCCACTCTAAAAGGTAAGAAATGGGCTGACTTCGTAAGTCTATCAATAATCACCCACACTGTGTCACGTCCTCTAGGACTCTGAGGAAAACCCATGACGAAATCTATAGTAATGTGCTCCCACTTCCACTAGGGAATGGGTAGCGGCTGCAATAATCCGACCGTCCTCTGATGCTCTGCCTTCACTTGTTGACATACCAAGCACTTGGCAACGAAATGAGCTATCTTTCGCTTCATTCCATGCCACCAATAATACTGTCGTAAGTCACGATACATCTTGGTCCCTCCGGGATGAATAGAGTAAGTCGAACTGTGAGCTTCTGCCATCAGCTCCTACCGTAGCTCTCCATTGGGAACATAAATGCGATCACCACATCGCAATGTCCCATCGGTGTGGATCCTCAATCCTGTCTGCTCTTCTGCTTCCGTCTTCTCCTTCAGCCGTCAAAATCTAGCGTCATTGGGCAATGCTGCCTTAATGCGCTCTACTAATGATGATTGCACCTGGAGGTTGGCTAATACGCCATCTGCTCCCGGTAATACTACCTCAATACTAAGCTGCTCCAAGTCTCTAATCAATTCCTTCTGTGTAGTCAAAAAGTGTGCCATGGGCTTACGACTTAATGCGTCTGCCACGACATTAGCCTTGCCCGGATGATAATGAAGCTCAATCTCATAATCCTTCATCAACTCCAACCAACGTCATTGTCGCATATTCAACTCCTTTGTGTGAATACGTACTTGAGGCTCTTATGATCAGTGTAGATATCAACCTTCTCGCCGTACAAGTAGTGTCTCCATAGCTTCAAAGCAAAGATAACCGCTGCCAGCTCTAGATCGTGGGTCGGATAATTCTTCTCGTGCACTCTCAACTGTCGTGATGCATAAGCTACTACCCGACCGTGCTGCATCAATACACATCCTAATTCCTTCACGGATGCGTCACTGTAGATCACAAATCCTCCTGGGCCCGATGGTAGTGTCAAGATCGGTGATGTGGTCAATCGCTTCTTCAACTCGTCAAAAGCGGCTTGACACTCGTCTGTCCATACAAACTTCTGATCCTTGCAAGTTAATCGAGTCATAGGCCCCGCTATCTGAGAGAAATCTTCTACAAACCGTCGGCAGTAACCCGCAAGTTCGAGGAAACTTCTCACTTCAGAAGCTGATGTGGGAGCGGGCCATGATTTGACTGATGTGATCTTCTCTGGGTCTACCGATATACCATTGCCCGTAACAATATGACCAAGGAATGATACCTCCTTGAGAAAGAAATCACACTTGCTAAGCTTCGCAAAGAGTCTCTCGTTCCTCAATGTTGCCAAAACTATCCGTAGATGCTGCTCATGCTCCTCTTGACTCTTGGAGTAAATCAAGATATCGTCTATAGAGACTACTACAAATTTATCCAAGTATTGGTGAAAGATCTTGTTCATTAAATTCATAAAAATTGTGGGAGCATTGGTCAAACCGAAAGGCATGACCAAAAACTCGTAGTATCCATACCTCGATCGAAAGGCCGTCTTAGCAATGTCTTCTTTCCGAACCTTCAATTGGTGATAGCCTGATCGTAAATCAATCTTGGAGAATACTTTTGCTCCACTCAGTTGGTCAAATAGATCGTCTATACGTGGCAAAGGATACTTATTCTTCACCGTTACCTCATTCAGTGCTCTGTAGTCGATGCACATGCTCACTGTCCCGTCTTTCTTAGGCACAAAAAGAACGGGTGCTCCCCATGGTGACGTACTGGCACGAATAAATCCCTTATCTAATAAGTCATCAATCTGTGCCTTCATCTCTACCAACTCCTTGGGTGCCATGCGATATACTCGAGATGAAATAGGCTCAGCTCCGGGAATAAGCTCAATAGAAAACTCAATATCTCGGTCAGGGGGTAGTCCTGACAACTCCTCGGGGAATACATCCTCGAACTCAGTGATAATAGGATGCTGTGGGGTGTCATGCATCATCATGTGAGTTCCCGATGTGGGTGCTTCACAACTATCTCCGTCTTCTTTGGTGAACTCAAACTCTGTCGCATTCAGAGGTCTAAAGATAATACTGCTCCTATGGCAGTCTATGAGAGCGAAATGCTGGCTCAACCAGTCCATTCCAAGAACCACATCAAATGTCGGCATGGGGAATATAAGAAGTCGTGCCATCATCTCTCTGCCATTTATCACTACAGGACAAAGTCTACAAACACCACTAACATGTACAACTCCTCCTCCAGTGAGGATTTTAACATTCTTAGCTAAGGGTGTGATGGGAATGCTGTGTCTAGTGGCAAAACTAGTGGCTATAAATGAATGCGTGGCTCCAGTATCAAATAATATAATAGCAGGAAAAGATGCAACTAGAACCATACCTGTTATAACCTCTGCCTCTGTCTCTATATCCTCAACAACAAGTGGGAATGCCTGCCCATAATTTTGTCCCGGGACCTGAGCTCTGGCCTTGTTGTACGGTACGCCTTGGGAAGGCAATGGTGGACGAGGTGCTTCTGCTATGGGCTGTGGTGCTGGAAGAGCTGGGGCTGTGGGCCTCGGATTTTACCGAGCTTGTACTATTGTATATTGCTCCGGACAATCCTTGAGCATGTGATGATTGGATCCACATCTCAAGCATAATCCAAGGCGAGTCCTGCAGTCGTTCTGGATAGGTCCTTGTTTTCCACAGTAATGGCAAACGGGCTTCTGATAAGGTGAGGGTCTCTACTGGAACTGTCCTGTGGCCCTCCTAATAGGTCCACTCTGAGTAGCTCGGGCTGGAGTAACTGCTGAGGTATGGCGTCTCAATGTATGCTGCTGTTCCTTGCGAAGAATCTCCTGAGTACGAGCTTCTTCCAAGATAGCTGAATGGAAGACTCGAGACTGGGTAGTCGTATAAGACTTGAGCTCTGGTGCAAGCCCCTGATGAAATCTTCTTGCCTTCTCTAACTCTGTCGGAATCAATCTCGCACCAAATTGACTCAGGCGATTGAATTCCGAGTCATACTCATCAACTGTCATATTCCCTTGCTTCAGATGAAGGAACTGGTCATAGAGACCATCTCGAATATGAATAGGGAAGAATCTCTCATAAAATGCATTATAGAACTGCTTCCAGGTGATCCCAGTGCCTAATCATCTCTCTTCCGCCTTCCACCAGTGGTGAGCATTGTCTTCCAACAGTAGGTCCACTGCTGTCATCCAATCTCGAGCTGGCAACTGGGATGCCTTTAGTAGCTTCTCGGTACTAATAAGCCACTGTGACACCTCTAATGGCTTCTTCGTTCCTCTAAAGGCCTTAGGGTTCATATCTGTGAAATTCTTGATAGAGCCTTCATAGGGATGCAGAGCCGGTGCTGGTACTGGTACTGGAGGTGGTGGTGGAGGTCTAGCCATGGCTGCCATCATCGTCTATCTCATCAGCTTAGTCTGTTGCCACTGAGCCTGCATCATGGTATACATAAACTGAGTAGTAGGGCTCCCATCAGTCGGTGGTGGAGGCATCTGAGGTCCCGACTGTAGAGGAAACTGCTGAGGGAAAGGTGGTAGTGGTGGCAAAGGTACATTCCCTCCCGGTGGCATGGTAGTGGGCTGCCCAGCCTGGCTGCCTGGGGGTGCTACGATATTGGGTACTCCGTCGTCGGTGTCGTAGTAGGCTGCGACAGTTCTGGCTGGTAGGGTGTCGCTGGAGTCATGGGAGGATTCTGTCCTTCTGGTGTAGCCTCTTCACCATATGTGAGGGCCAAGACAGAAGTGCGTCCGCTTCGTAGATTCATACTGCGGCACGAGGAAGATAAGTTGACATTAGAAAGGATTAGATATGAAGTAAATCGAATAATCAAGGAAGTTTCGAAGAGTTTGGAAGTCAAGAGGTAGTAGTAGTTCTGGATGAGATATTCCTATTCCTATATGCAGGCTTGTTGGGCACAGTCATGTAACCCAATAATATTAAATCTGACCTGCATGAGCCACCATAAAAATATGTAACGCCCCAGTCCCAAAATACGTAGGACAAAGTACGTGAACATGCCAGCTGCACATATACGAAGAACACTCCAATATATGGAATCTTCATATACGCGCATAAGCTGTAAATAAATAGTCACAGGCCAGAATAACATATCTAATCTTATCACAACTCCACACAGAAGATAATGAAGTCCAAATAAATAAATAAGAGTATCAAAAGATAGCCGGGTGAACATACTCACTCCAAACAGCTATAAAAAATAGTCTCACAAGATCAGAGTCCAACCTCCACAAAATAGAAAGAAAAGAGATGTAAAATAATGTCTACAACTGTCTTAGAATAGAAATAGACTAGAAGTCATAAGGCACTGCCTCGTCATCAATGTAAGATAGCTCCAAAGCCGCTCCGTACTTTTGAGGAAAATCGTCTAAACCTGGAGAGATAACCAGGTCCTCAGGGGACATAGCAAGATACAAGAAAACACCATGCCATATATAAACTGTGATAATATAATAAGAAAAAAGTATGCATGCAATCGGGTTTCTGACCATTCTACTGTGAATATGCAGTTTGAGATACAATCCTTCGACGCATGAACCCTGACTGAAAAATGGGATCGGTATAGTTCCCATAAAGGGTACTAGGGGCCTACGTCCATAACGCTCGGGAAGCATCAGAGGGCACCATGTGAAGGGCTACGCCCATAACGCTCTGGGAAACGTCAGAGGGCACCTGGAGCGTGCGTCTCCGGAGGAGCGCACAGGTAATCATGGAAATGTAAAGAAGCCCATACGTCAGGTATTGTTCTCCTCACCCAATGCCTAGTATCATCATCTCCATGACTGATATGTACCTCTAGTAACCGCCAAGTCTTCTAACATGCAATACTATTGGCAGTTACTCCTATCCGTCGCACGCTCCATACGTATCGGTGGCCAGCCGACTATGCGAAAACGTGTCCTACATGTGACTCACATCACGTGATACAACAAGTTTCAAGGCCATATGAGATATGCCAATACCTCAACATCAATGGGTGGTCAATAAGCTAAGTCAATGCAAGAGAATAAATAAAGCAAGAAAAACGACCGATAGAGTCCCTTGCACCCAAGTGTCACTTGGATGCACAGTTTAAATATTACGAAATAAAATACTGAAAATAACAGCTGAAAATAAGAATATAATAATCACAGAGTAAGGTGGCAAGGTATCTTGCCTGATGGTGCAAAGTGGCAAGTCCAAGTAATCATAATGTCATCCAAGAAACGTCACAATCTCCAAAAACTCCGGTCGCTGAAACAAACATCAAAAATGGTCTCGGTGAAGAAGATATACCTTGGAAACGCCTGTCCAAAAGTCAAATTCTGGAACAGGGGCAAAATCGTAATTTCGGGTCAAAACGAAGTCCGACGTTGGACTCGCTTTGCTCCGAAATACGTGCCAAAGCCTACGGTCTCTAAAGTCGTCAAACTACATGTCTACGGTTTCAGTTTGAGGAGAGGAACTCAATGGTATGTCCAGTTTTGGATTTCGAGGAGCCGTGTACACAATCGCCCGTTTGAGTGGGTCGCGGGCCCGCCAAAAATAGATTTCGATTCGACCTTCTCCGAATAGAACCAAACTTAGCATGTAGGACCAGAATTTCATTCCGGGCCTGTTGGCGCAAGTTTCGCCTCGATTTGACGATTGTACATGAATTTATGGGCAAGTTTGTAAAACGTCGATACAGGGGTATCTCGACGGATACGCGTTGATTTCGTCGCGCACACGCGACGAAACTGAGTTCCGTTAGTTCCCACACATCCGCAACGTCTATAAGCGCCTTTCGATGCATATAATGCACGACCATGCCGCCCGGTTTGTCGGGGCGCACGTCGTATCGGACAATTTTCATATGTTTTTATGATTTAGAAACCAGTTTCTCCGACAACTTCACTTACAGATTTCTTCCTACATATTAACCGAAACTTCGATCCACAAGTTGCGTTCTATACTTGGTTATATTGTCTTCACACGTGTTCAATTAGTTTTTCAAAACAGTCGAAGAATCGCCAAAAATTTGGCTTCCAAATACGGGTTTGGAACTGCCCTGAAACTGTTCTGTTTAGACAGTTTTTCGGGATGTTTGGTTCAAAAGACCGAGAGATATATGTTGTTTCGCTCGATTCTATCATAAGGGTTTTGAAGAGGGTTATGTCTACTATGCATAGCATTCGATAGATCAAACTTTCGTTAGATAGAATCAAAAATATTTGGAATTGAAATCGGGTACTTGGGTTCCTCGAAAACAGAGTGTTCTCTGTTTAACTGTCGACTCCGAGCGGTTGGACGGCGAACCGAACGTCGATGACGGCGGACAGGAGATCGAAGGTGAGCGCTGGGTATGGGGGAAGGTTGGCGGCCTTGGGGTCGAGAGTTAATTGATCGCGGGGAGGGGTTAGGGTTCGGCTTTGAGCGGTTGGTTATATATATATCCGCTGCTAGCTATTCCTATTAGGACAAGGTATGGGCTCGGGTTTGCTCTAGTATTTGCAGCTACTGCGGCTAGCATTAGCTCTAGCTAATGGGAATATGGGGTCGGGCCCACCCCCTTAAGCTGTTGATGGTGGGGGTTTCGGCCACCATCAATACTTATGTATATATTTTTTACAAAACTAATATGTATAATACCATATACATAAATATATATATATATATATATATATATATATATATATATATATATATATATATATATATATATATATATATATATATATATATATATATATAATTTTTTTTTTCTTAAGTTGCTGATGGTGGGGGTTTCGGCCACCATCAATACTTATGTATATATTTTTACAAAACTAATATTTATAATACCATATACATAATACATAAATACATATATATATATATATATATATATATATATATATATATATATATATATATATATATATATATATATATATGTATATTTATATACATATATAAATATATATATATATATATATATATATATATATATATATATATATATATATATATATATATATTTATATATGTATATATACATATATATATATTATATATATATATATATATATATATATATATATATATATAAATATATATATATATATATATATATTATATATATATATATATATATATATATATATATATATATATATATATATATATATATATATATATTATATATTTTTAAGCTATCAAAAAAAGACAACAAATCACAATAAATTCCAAAAATCCTAGATTCTATCATACTCCTTATTTAATAGGAATATGCACATGCACACATATAATAATATATACACACACATACATACATTAATTATGTTAATAAACTCATATCATATCAATCCATAGCTTATGAAATACATAAAAAATTAATTAATTCAAATATAAATTATGGGGGTTTACATATGGTGATCATTTAAAGGATTGCAATCAAATTGATTTATTTTTTAAATAATTTATTTGATTTAAATTTATGGGAAGATTTATCCATTAGAAATTTTTATCCTATTGGAATCGCATCTAGCATTAATTAGATCATTTTTTTATTTAAATCAAATCCTATCTAATTTAAGAGATAAATCTGAAATAAATACCTATATAAACCCAATACATTCCCCTTCTATCAGCCATAATTCAAAATTATTTTTAGTCCAATAGAAACTTTAAAATTTGTCATTAGAATTCAGCCCCGCTTTTTAGCAGCAAGAGCACCTGGAAACGACGATATCTCCTAGCTCCGAACTCCGTTTTGCCTCTAGTTTTTTTTAAAAGAAGCGTATCGAGGTAAGGTTTCCAAAAACATATTTTAGTAGAAAAAATTCATTCTGTAGTTTTCTACAAAACTGTTTGAGTATCTAGTGTCCCAAAAATAAACTTGTTTCAGTATTTTTGCGATTTCGGGAGATTCCGGAAGCGAAAATGCGATCCGTTTAGTTTTTCGGAAAGCTAATACGAAAACCTATACCATATCCTAACTTCTGAATTTATTAAATAAATATAATAGGTGCAGTATTAAATATAATTAGATAATAGACTATTTTCAGCATCTGAAGTTGTTCCTGCACCTTCCTCTTTGTGCGCTATTGTTGATTCGTCGCCAGGATATCATCTTACCTCACTCGGACATCAGGCAAGACACCTTGCCGTTTGCTATTTATTTATTTTAGCTCATATTTCATGCATTATTTATTTCTTTATGCAAAATAAACTGTGATACATAGCATAACCTGTTAGAACTTACTGTTCATTTATATTTTCTGCTATGTATTATTTTTCTTATATATTAAACCTAGATTAAGGGACCACCTTGTATGTTGTATTCATTGGCCTTAACACATTGTACCACGAAGTTGTGTGTCGCATGTAGAACACGGACATGCGTGACTGGCTGGCCACTGGTACGTCTAAGCCATGCGATAGGAATAACCGCTAATAGAATTGCATGCTAGTTTGACTTAGCGGTTATAGAGGTTTACTGTTGTGGATACAACATAATAGGCATTGGGTGGGAAGAACAGTTCCTTAATGTATGGGTCATATATGTACTGTCCTGATTGTCGGTTATCTCCAATGGGAGGTACGGTCCTGATAGCCGGTTATCTTTAATGGAAGGTACGGTCCTGATAGCCGGTTATCTCCAGTGGGAGGTACGGTCCTGATTCCTGATATTTCTGATTCGGTCCATGCGTCAAAGGATTATTCTTTATTGCATATTCACTATAGTACGGTTAGGTACCCTATTGCATACAATCCCTTATTTATTTGAGCAATATTTATTTAGTTTATATGACATGATATTATGTGTCTTATTACGTCCCTCTGAGGACCTGGTTATCTCTCCAAGTGTGTGCTATTGTCTTTCGCAGGTGCTCTAGCTCTAGTCGTGACCATCTCTATTCTTCGAGGATGATTGCGCTTGGATCGTCTTCACTTCGCTCGTCAAACTTATTTTTTTTCTCATGTACTTTTTTGTATTTTATTGGTAGTGGATTTGTCTCTGCCCAACATATTGTATCAAGACAATTCATTATCTTTATATGATGTCTTTTATTCATTTATTTTGTGTGGATGAGATTAGTTATGTTTCTACTGCATTTTACAGCTTATGTATTCATACGAGCTTTCCATATATTGGAGTGTACTTCGTATAAATACAGCTGGCATGTCTACGTTCCTAGTCCTACGTATTTTGGGACTGGAGAGTTACATGTTTTTGTGATGGCCCATGCAGGTCTAGATAAATTGTTTGGTTACTTTACCGTACCAAGCAAGCCTGCACATATGATTAGAAGTCTAGAATCTCATCCACATACTTGACCTTCTTTCCTAGATTTTATCTACCGTTTGACTCATCGATTGCATCTTGCTTGATTCCTTCTATCATAATTCTTTTCTTCCCTTCGTGCTTGCTAGAGGTTAGACAGGTGACCCCTACTAGTTAGACATGTTTCTTGTGTCCCAAAATGCCATTAGTTAATTCTTTTAAAGTTGGGTAGAATGCCTTGTGACCTAGCAATCCCTTTGTCCTTGTGACCTATATTAGTAAGTTCACTTAGGTTCTAGAATTTAGAGAACCCTAACCCATCTAGTCAACCAAGGACTTGGACAAGAAGACGATAGGACGACCGTATAGAGACCAACACAGGATATAACTTAAGGAGTTTGAACTAATTCTACTTTATTTCAATCTTAATCTCACGTGCCTATATTTTTACTATCTAGACTAATGATGCTAATGTAGCCTAGTTTTTGCAAGCTCAATTCTTTATCAAGCTTGTTCATAACATATGTTATTGGAGGCCTCCGCTAACATATTGTCTACTCAGAACCGGTACATGATGGTCTGATCAACCTAGTGCACTTTGGTTCGCTTACATCTATCGTTCTACGTGGATGGGGACATAGCTAAACTTGTCCTCTATAGTCCCATCCGTGACTGCCTTGGCAACTCCTTTTGAATTATTCGATCGCCTTTGAACCACGTTTCGTATTCGATAACGCCTCCTTCGAACTCTATATTGCTTTCGCCTTCACCTATTTTAGAAGGACGAAGGCATTACAGTAGAACTTCCTCTAGCCATCCTATCGACTATGACCGTTCTCACTCGATGTTTCTATATCTTCATCCTAAACTACTCGTCCTTTTTCTCGTCCCTATATTTACTATCATGACCTTCTAATCGCTTAATTTAGGAGTAAAATTAAATTCGTTCTCCTAATCGTGCCATCAACCTACTTCCAAGAAACCATATCTTAAAGTCTCTAATTTATTTTCTTTTGATACCATATTATTCCTTATCGCAGGTTATCTTGATTAAACTTTAACACTTGATCATTTTCACTCTTGCATTAATTAGCCATATCCACGATTATTTCGTATTTATCTAAATCACGATTTCCTAATGCATCTTGTGTTGAATGTTGTGAATTTATTTTTCCTCATCGCTACCCCTTTGTGCCCTTTCACCCTCCTACTAATTTTTAATTTCGAGGACAAAATTCTTTTAAGTTGGGTAGGATGTAAAACCCCTAAATTTCTACTATTTTAAAAAAAATAAATTTGATACTGATTTTTTTAATTTTTGTATATTGTACATCGCGTAGTTGCATTGTACGTCGTGCGCAAAATTTTGTTTTTCGTAATTGCTCGACGAGTGCAACTATGTACGAGCGTACATATTTTTGAAAAATATTTTTTCTATTTTTATAGTTTTGAAATAATGTAGATAATAATTATTTTTAGCTATCGTACCTAAATTTCCAAGTTTATGATTTTAATTATGAAAAGCCTTTCATTTATACAGATATAAATATTTATGTAATTTGGACATACATATATATTTCGTAATTATTTATTAGTTTATTTTTAAATAATAATATAATTTTTGAAATTATTATTATTAGTATTTTTGGAAAATATATTTTGAAATTATTGTGGCGATTTAAATCTTGATTTGATTTTATGTATTTATTTAAATAGTTAAATTAATATATATATATTTGAAATTTGATTGATTTTAAACTAAATGATGGAATTTAATTAGATTTAAATTGATTTAGATTTGGACTGAAATTTATTGAATTTGATTTAAAATAAATAGAGGAATTATCTAAAGGGATTTGCAACTATCATAATCCTTATCTAAATAGTAGCTTCCACCTCCTATATAAGGAGAGGCTCATTATTCTCTATTCCATTAATTTTCTCCACCTACAAATGTGTTTGTGCATCGTGTCCGTGCACATCAAGCCATATCCATTCACTTCTTCTATTTTTCATCCAAATTGATTAATGTTCTCATTAAAGAAATTCTCTTTTCCCTTCCATCTATTTTCTCTTATCACAAATTCTTACTATCCTTTTACCGATCACCAAGTCTGTATATCCTAGTAGTCCTTAAATTTCAAGTACGGAAATTTTCAAAGGTGGGTAGATTTGTAACTCATCTTCCCAAAATTATTATTTTTAAAATTATATCTATATATTTTAATTTCGTGTTTAAAAGTAATTTTCGTAGAAATTTTGTAAAAGATATTTTGTGATTACTTTTGTTACCAAAAACTAGTTTTAAATTAATGGTTTGAAATAATGTTTCTAAAAAAAATGTTCTCGAATTTTTATTTGAAATATAAAATATGTTTTTATTATTTTTGGTCTTCTAAAAATTGGTTTTTAAAAAAAATGAGCGATAAAAGGTTTTTTTGTCTATTTATTTTTAAATAACGATTTGGATTTATAAAAGTAAGTTTATAATATTTAATGACATCGAGTATTATTTTGATATGTTAATCAGTTATTTGATTATATTTGAATTTATTTAAATTATCTTGATGGTTATCAACTATATTTTAAATTATGTTGATAATATAAATATTATTTAAAATACTTACGATGACTAATTGAAGCATTACGATTTGTCTAATCTAGATTTAAAATATTATTTGATTAAATGATTTATTTATTATTTGATTTAAATTATTTTGATAAATATTAGATATTATTCTAAAGTTATTATGTTGAGTTTGATTTGGATTTGGATTCATATGATTTGAATTATTTGATAATATAGAATAATACTTAAAGTTATTAATGTGATCATTTAAAGGATTGCAATCAAATTGATTTATTTTTTAAATAATTTATTTGATTTAAATTTATGGGAAGATTTATCCATTAGAAATTTTTATCCTATTGGAATCATATCTAGCATTAATTAGATTATTTTTTTTATTTAAATCAAATCCTATCTAATTTAGGTGATAAATCTGAAATGAATACCTATATAAACCCAATACATTCCCCTTATATCAGCCATAATTCGAAATTATTTTTAGTCCAATAGAAACTCTAAAATTCGTCATTAGAATTCAGCCCCGCTTTTTAGCAGCAAGAGCAACTTGGAACGACGATATCTCCTAGCTCCGAACTCCGTTTCGCCTCCAGTTTTTTTTAAAAGAAGCGTATCGAGGTAAGGTTTCCAAAAACATATTTTAATAGACAAAATTTGTTCTGTAGTTTTCTAAAAAACTGTTTGAGTATCTAGTGTCCCAAAAATAAACGTATTTCAGTATTTTTGTGATTTCGAGAGATTCCGGAAACGAAAATGCGATCCGTTTAGTTTTTCGGAAAGCTAATACGAAAACCTATACCATATCCTAACTTCAGAATTTATTAAATAAATATAATAGGTGCAGTATTAAATATAATTAGATAATAGACTATTTTCAGTATTTGAAGTTGTTCCTGCACCTTCCTCTTTCTGCACTGTTGTTGATTCGTCTCCAGGACATCATCTTACCTCACTCGGACATCAGGCAAGACACCTTGCCATTTGCTGTTTATTTATTTTAGCTCATATTTCATGCATTATTTATTTTCTTTATGCAAAATAAACTGTGATACATAGCATAACCTGTTAGAACTTACTGTTCATTTATATTTTCTGATATGTATTATTTTTCTTACACATTAAACCTAGATTAAGGGACCACCTTGTATGTTGTATTCATTGGCCTTGACACGATGTACCACGAAGTTGTGTGTCGCATGTAGAACACGGACATGCGTGACTGGCTGGCCACGGTACGTATAAGCCGTACGATAGAAATAACCGCTAATAGAATTGCATGCTAGTTTGACTTAGCGGTTATATAGGTTTACTGTTGTGGATACAACATAATAGGCATTGGGTGGGAAGAACAATTCCTTAATGTATGGGTCTTATATGCACTGTCCTGATTGTCGGTTATCTCCAATGAGAGGTACGGTCCTGATAGCCGGTTATTTCCAATGGGTGGTACGGTCCTGATAGCCGGTTATCTCTATTGGGAGGTACGGTCCTGATTCTTGATATTCCTGATCCGGTCTATGCGTCAAAGATTTGTTCTTTATTACATATTCACTATAGTACGGTTAGGTACCCTATTGCATACAATCCTTTATTTATTTGAGCAATATTTATTCAGTTTATATGGCATGATATTATGTGTCTTGTTACGTCCCTCTGAGGACCTGGTTATCTCTCCAGGTGTGTGCTATTGTCTTTCGCAGGTGCTCTAGCTCTAGTCGTGACCATCTCTATTCTTCGAGGATGATTGCGCTTGGATCGTCTTCACTTCGCTCGTCAAACTTATTTCTTTTCTCATGTACTTTTCCGTATTTTGTTGGTAGTGGATTTGTCTCCGCCCAACATATTGTATCAAGACAATTCATTATCTTTATATGATGTCTTTTATTCATTTATTTTGTGTGGATGAGATTAGTTATGGTTCTACTGCATTTTACAGCTTATGTATTCATATGAGGTTTCCATATATATATATAAATATATTATATATATATATATATATATATATATATATATATATATATATATAAATATATATATATATATATATAATATATATATATATATATATATATATATATATATATAATATATAAATATATATATATATATATATAATATATATATATATATATATATATATATATAATTAATATATAATATATAAATATATATATATATAATATATATATATATATATATAATATATATATATATATATATATATATTATATATATATATATAATATATAGATATATATATGTGTGGTGTGTGTGTGTGTGGTGTGTGTGTGTGTGTGTGTGTGTGTGTGTGTTAATTTGAGTATTTATATTGGTATTGATGTCTATGATGTATATATATTTATGATAGATATGTTACATGTGTGATACTTATAACATATGCTAGAGTTACTTAGTTAGCTATATATACTTATGTATTATATATTTGTGAGCTGAATGTTTAGACTATAGACTTTGGTTGTATATATATATATATATATATATATTATATATAATATATATATATATATATATATATATATATATATATATATATATGTGTGTGTGTGTGTGTGTGTGTGTGTGTGTGTGTGTGTGTAACGCTCCAGTTCCAAAATACGAAAGATTAGGAACGTAAACATGCCAGCCGTATAATAAATATGCGTAAGTTGTAAAATGTAGTAAAACCATGACCACTAATCTCATCCACAAAATAAAAATGTAGCTTTTATAGAATCAAGTAAGAATTGTCATTTACATGTAGTTGCGGAGAGAGACAAATCCACTACCAACTAATTTAAAAGAAAGTAATACATGACAAATGAAATAATTTGTCAAGAGCAGCAAAGAACGATCAAAGACATGTCATCTTCGAATGGATAGGGAAGATCACGACCTCGGCTAGAATATCTGCGGGAAGACAATAACACACACCTGGAGAGATCAACAGGTCCTCAGAGGGATGTAACAAAATATATAATATCGTGCCATAAAACTGAATATAAACCGATCAATAATAAGTAAAATCGGATTATAACATGGTCCAATACTTCACCACTGAATTAGCATACCATCCCTTCGACCAAACAAGGACAGGAGATGACACTCTAATCTACGATGAAGTGTCTTTCCATGCCATGAATTCAATATGGTATCCGGACCACAACAAGGTTCATTATCTTCTCATCGAAGTAATGAGCCACACCTATAACCAGACAAGGACAAGATGTGGTAAACTAGTCCATGACAAGTTACTGTTCTAAGCCAGGATCAGATATAAGTACCCAAACCAAAAGTACCTATACCTAAGGGATAAGGTAGCCTAACCGTTCTAAGTGAATGCAGTTTTTAAGAACACACCTCCAACGCATGGGCTCTCTAGCTAAAATGGGATCGATATAGTCCCCCCTTGGGGCACCAGGGGCCCAGTAATGATGTAAGAGCATGACATTTCGCAGAACGTCAGTGGCCGTCAATAAAATAAAGGGTAATCTCACTCTTGTCTCCGTCGGAGCTAACGGGTTACAAAAGGTAAAGTTTGTAGTAGCCCATACGCTAAGGAGTTGTTCTCCAAGCCCCATGCCTGTATGTTGTCTTCACAACATATAACCTCTATAACCGCTAAGTCAAACTATCATGCAATACTATTAGCGGTTAACCCTATCGCACGGCTTATTCGCACCGGTGGCCAGCCAGTCACGCATGTCCGAGTTCTATATGCAACTTGTGACTTCGTGGCACAAACGTGTCAAGGCCTATTAATGCAACACAACAAAAGGGTGGTCCCTTAACTCTAAGGTTAATGCATATAAAAATAATAAATAACAGAAAATACAGCTATACAGTATAATGTATCTAATTTATGACAGTATAGCATAGTTTAATTTGCAAAAAAGAAATAATAAATAAATACATGCAGTATGAGCTAAAATAAATAGACAGCAAATGGCTAGGTATCTTGCCTGAGGTTGTATGTAGAAAGGGCGATGTCCAATAGCTCGAATCGACAGATTAGTAAAGCATAGAAAGTATAATCTCACAAACGTCCTCACCACAACCATTTCTAGAATAAGGAAAATAGTTAGGATAGACTACCCATAAGTCCAATTCTAGACACAGGGGCAAAATCATAATTTTGGGTCAAAATAATATCCGCCGTTTGACCCGTTTTGCATTGAAAAACATGTCAGTACCTATGGTCTCTAAATTCATAAAACTAAATGTCTAAGGGTTCGGTTTGACGAGATGAACTTAATCATATTTCCAATGTTGGATTCTGATGGGCCGTGCACAATTTCGTCCATTGGATCGGGTCGCGGGCCCGCCAAAAAGGCGTTCTGGTCGACATTCTCAGAATCGAACCAAACATGGTATACAGGACAAGAAAAATGATACGGTCCTATTTGCACAAGTTTCATATCGATACGACGAAAATGCACAAAGTTATAGACTAGTTTGAAAGTGGTCGATACAGGATATCTCGACAGATACGCTTCGATTTTGTTGCGCACGCACAACGAAATAGAGTTCCGTCGATTCCCACAAGTCGGCAACATCCATACGCACCTTTCGATGCTTATGGGTTGAGACCACGTCGCCCAGGTTGTCGAGACGTACGCTGTATCAGGAAATTTTCTAAATTTTCTAGTTTTACAAAATGGGTTTTTCTTGATTTTTTTTAAAAAAACTTGATATCCAGTTGATAAAAAGTAATCCTTAAAAAGGGTTTCCAAACTTCTATAGGTTGTCTAGGGTTGGGTTGAACTAGATTTTGAAAACTATTAATAGATCGATAATAATCGACCTTCTAATTAGGGTTCAAGAAAGCAATTCATGTCCTTTTTTGACAGAATTTTGTCAATTTTCACATCAATTTCCTAGGAAATCTTGGAAGCTATAATTCAATCCACTTAAAGAGTCAAGAAGCTGGTTATGTTGTCTAAACGTAGGAATTGACCGATCGAAAAATCATCGAATAGAATTAGAGAGTTTGGGCTCGAAAGTAGGGAACCTGGTTTGGGTGCACTGGTGCTATTGTGTCATGTCCTTGGCTGTTGGCACGCGGCTGTGTCCATACGGCGCTCCGGCATATGGGGCGGTGCTCAGATGGTCGAGGACCATCCCAGGAGGTGCGCGAAGGTCTGGGACATGTGCGGGGGCGATCACGAGATTAGGTTTTGTCGACAGACAAAATATTTGTCCGGAAGGTTTGTTTGTTTATTTTTTGTGGGGATTTGAATATGGTAATTACCTATATATTCTCTTCGATTTGATCCTAGATTCGATCTAATCCGAAGAGGATTCATTCAAGATTTGAATGCAAAAAAAATTGTTTGAATTGGAGAGGTATTGAGTTGTATAAGGACAGGGCTTCGGGCATGTTCTTCCTGGTAAGGCTCGGGCCTTAGATGGAAGAGGAACAGTGCTATTAGGTACTGTTCAATTTGAAATTTGTTTTCTTCTTCTTTTTGTCTTTTTTGTCTTTTTTGTGTAACAAATATAAATACCCTTCTCATAAAATTTAATAATACCAAGAGAAATCCTAATAATAATTTTAAATAAATTCTAAAAAAGTATAAAATATTTTCTAAAACCTTACGAATATATTTTGCATATATTTTTAATAATTATATAAAATTGTCTACTATTATATTAACAATCGACTAGGAACAACTATAATAATATTAATAATGATAATAAGGTAATAGTAATAACAATAACAATAAGAATAATAATAATAGTAGTAGTAGTAGTAGTAGTAGTAGTAGTAGTAGTATGAAAAATAAATTAGCAAGGTTATAAAAAGTTGGGAAGAGAACATATTATTACTAGTACTATTATCACTGACCATATTAAATTTTAAATCCTTTCAAGGACAAACTAAATAAATTAATAAAATAAATAAATATTAAAATATTTAAAAGATAACCAAGATATGATTTGATGATTTTTAATAAACAAAATATTACAATAAATAAATCTAATGACACCTACAGCTAGCATGCTAGTCAAGGCACTTGACTGCACTAGTCGTGCCACATTGTTTAGTCAGTGTGCATAACAAAATTTAAGCATGACTAAGACTATATTCATAAATAATAACAAAATAATTGAAAAACAATTTATTTAAGAAATTAAAAATAAAATCCTCCAAAATTTTTAGGGGATTACATCCTACCCAACTTATAAAATTTTTATTCTCAAAATTAAAATAAAACTTAATATAACAAAAAAATATAATATATAGTGAGGCTGAATACGAAGGAAGAGTAAGTGTTTTAAATCATAAATCGGGTTCCGAAAAGATAGACGTGGTAGTTATAGAAGGAATCCAAACCGACAACATATTCTACAAGATAGGGTATTCTTAGTCTTGGATGGATCATGCGTATTCAGTTCGTTTGAGAGAATGGGTCGATATTGCTTTGTAAACATCAAATGGGACGAAAATGGGCATCCACGTTTTGTTCTAAGGGGACATGTGTCATACATGTGGTGTAGTTAAAATAGAGCACAAGATGGTGTGTTTGCGTAGGACATGTATGTAGAGTATTTCGTCTAGTTTACGTGAGTGAAATTTGTAGGAAGAAAATGGGTAGCATTGTGCTCCAAATGTCAAAGTCATGGTAGGGTATCAAAATGATACAGGTAGAACTAAACGTTATAAATCAATGATTTGTTAGATCCGTTGGAACCAATCTTTGATTAATTTAATCTTGGATTTTTGTCTATATTAGCTGGACAAGATCCCAAAAATCTATATGAACCATTCCTATTAGGTTAGGACAACCTAGAATAGGTTTCAACTCAGGTGGTTGGGCTAATTGCCAGTCGGGTTGGTTAAGTAGGTTCTGTAAGTATTGAAGATGCGCCTTCCGTGCCTTTTGTGTATTAGTAGCACACGAAAACTTAATTGAGTAGCATACTAGTGATATGTGTGTAGTGGACTTCGAGTAGATCACAATCATATATTAGGTCGAAAGATTTGAGTCGAAGTTGGATCTCTAATTGAGGTCAGAAGGTACATAGGTATTATGGTAAGTGTTATAGCTATCCCTTTTGACCTGAAAGTCGTATCCTGAAAATAAAGTACAAGGAGACGTGGGACATGATATGCCTAAATGAAGGTGGACTTCTCTAGGTCTTGTATATAGAATTTGTTGGAAGGTAACAGCTGGTCTCGTGCTCCGAATGACAATGTCATGGTTGAGGACACCAAATGATCTAAATAGGAAGTGGGTGTTCATGAGGCAATAATTTTTTCTTCTAATAAAAACCAACTTATCCTAATCAATCGGTAATACTAATAAATCCTAAAATTTAGAGGGCTTACAATCTATAATATACATAACTAAGACGTGGTTTACGTTTTTAGAAAAAAAATAAATTTTGATGTCGTGAAGTTGTACCTCGATTCCGGATTATAAAAGAATACTAGACGACATAATGTGATATGGTAGATATGAATCAAGTTGAAGATAGTTCTCCGATTTTAAATAGATGGAAACGATTATGTATATATAGCCTTCATGGCCATAGAAGAATACTTCATGTCTACAAGTGTTGTTTTTCAAAATAGGTGACGAAAAACAATAAGAGTTCGAGGGAGTTGGGATCGAATTGCAAATATGGGTTTCAAGGGCGATTGAATAGTTCAAAAAGGAAGTTTGTTAAGACCGTTGCGGATGAGACCCAAAAGGACAAGTTCAACTATATCTCAATCCACGTAGAGTAATCATACGAAGAGTGAACCAACTACACTAAGGTTGATCAGACCATCATGCACCGGTTATAATTAGACAATATGTTAGTGGACGCGCCTAAATAACATATGTCTTGAAACAAGCTCGAATAAGTGTAAGCTTGCAAAACTAGGCTATAATAGCAACATTGGTCAAGATGGTAAAATATGAGTACGTGAGATAATGATGAAAGAAAATACAACTAATTCAAGTTCCTTAAGAATTTAAGTCTTGTCTGGTGTTCGTGCCGATGTAGTCGTCATACTATTTTCTTGTCTAAGACATTGGTTGATAAAATAGGGTATAGTCCTCTAAGGATTTATAGTCTAGGTAATCCAAGTAGTATCCTCTACAATGGGTCATAAGGACGAAGGGAATACTAGGCCGTGAGGCACTCTACCCAACTTATAATAGTTCAGCTAATAGCGTAATTGGATCAATGAGGCCTACAAGTCATTCTTCTAACCCCTTTCAAGCACGAAGGAATGATAAGATTTACGATAGAAGAGATGAAGCAAAATACAATTAATGAGTCAAGTGAGAGTTCGAAAATAGAATCGAGGTAGGAGGTCAAGTATGTGGATGAGATCCTAAACTCTAATCCTATACGCAGGCTTGCTTGGTATGGTGAAGTAACCAAACAATTTATCGTAGACCTGCATGAGCTACCACAAAAACATGTAACGCCCAGCCCAAAATATGTAGGACTAGGAACTTAAACATGCCAGCCGTATAATACATATACATAAGCTGTTAAATATCGTAAAACTATTACAACTAATCTCATCCACAAAATAAAAATATAGCTTTTATAGAATCAAGTAAGAATTGTTATTTACATGTAGTTGGACGGAGAGAAATCTACTACCAACTAATTTAAAAGAAAGTAATACATGGCAAATGAAATGATTTGTCAAGAGCAGCAAAGAATGATCCAAGACACGTCATCTTCGAATGAATAGGGAAGATCACGACCTCGGCTAGGATACCTGCAGGAAGACAAGAACACACACCAAGAGAGATCACCAGGTCCTCAGAGGGACGTAACAACATACATAATATCATGGCATAAAATTGAATATAAACTGCTCTATAATAAGTCAAATCGGATTATAACATAGTCCATGAATTAGCATAACATCCCCCAACCAAACAAGGACAGGAGATGGCACCCTAATCCACGATGAAGTGTCTTTCCATGCCATGAATCCAATATGGTATCCGGACCACCACAAGGTTCAGTACCTTCTCATCGAAGTAGTGAGCCACACTTACAACCAAACCAGGACAAGATGTTGCAAACTAGTCTGCAATAAGTTATTGTTCCAAGCCACGTTGGATATAAGTACCCAAACCAAAATACCTATACCTAACGGATAAGGTAGCCTAAAGTGAATATAGTTTTTAAGAACACATCTCCAACGAATGGGCTCTCTAGCTAAAATGGGATCGACATAGTCCCCCCTTTGAGCACCAGGGGCCCAGTAATAATGTAAGAGCATGATGTTTCACAGAACGTCAGTGGCCGTCAGTAAAATAAAGGGTAATCTCCTCCGCATCTCCGACGGAGCTCATGAGTTACAAAAGGTAAAGTGTGTAGTAGCCAATACGCTAGGGAGTTGTCCTTCCTGCCCCATGCCTATATGTTGTCTTCATAACACATAACCTCTATAATCGCTAAGTCAAACTATCATGCAATACTATTAGCGGTTAACCCTATCGTATGGCTTATACGCCAATCACGCATGTCCGAGTTCTATATGCGACTCGCGACTTCGTGACACAAATGTGTCAAGACCTATGAATGCAACACAACAAAAGGGTGGTCCCTTTACTTTAAGGTTAATGCGTATAAAAATAATAAATAACGGAAAATAGAGCTACACAGTATAATGTATCTAATTTATGACTTGTACAGTTTAATTTATAGAAAAAGAAATAATAAATAAATACATGCAATATGAGCTAAATTAAATAGACAACAAATTATATGGTATCTTGCCTGAGGTTATGTGCAGAATGGGAGACGTCCAATAGCTCGAATCGACAGATTAGTGAAGCATAGAAAGTCAAATCTCATAAAAGTCCTCAGTCGCAGGCCCGCCAAAAAGATGACCTTCTCAGAATCGAACCAAACTTGATATACAGGATCAGAAAAATAATATGGTCCTGTTGGTACAAGTTCCATCTCCATACGACGAACACGCACAAAGTTATGGCCTAGTTTGCAAAATAGTCGTTACAGGGTATCTCGATGGATACGCTTCGATTTCGACGCGCACGCACAACGAAATCGAGTTCCGACGATTTCTACATGTCGACAACATCCATACGCGCCTTTCGATGCTTATGGGTTACGACTACGTCGCCCGGGTTGTCGGGGCGCACACCGTATCAGGAAATATTCTAAAAAAGTTAGTTTTTAAAAATGGGTTTTTCTTGATTTTTTTTAAAAACAAATAACTTGATATCCAGTTGATAGAAAGTAATCATTCAAAAGGGTTTCCAAAATCCTAACGGTTGTCTAGGGCTAGGTTAAACTAGATTTTTAAAACTGTTAATAGATCGATAATAATTGACCTTCTAATTAGGGTTCAAGGAAGCAATTCATGTCATGTTTTTGACAGAATTTTGTCTATTTTCACATCAATTTCCTGGGAAATCTAGAAAGCTATAATTTAATCCACTTGAAGGGTCAAGCAGCTGGTTATGTTGTCTAAAAGTAGGAATCGACCGATCGAAAAATCATCGAATAGAATTAGAGAATTTGGGCTCGAAAGTAGGGTACTTGGGTTGGGTGCGCTGTTGCTACTGTGTCATATCCTTGGCTATTTGTGCACGGCTGTGTCCAGGCGGCGCTCCGGGGTGTCAGGG
>JANAVB010030019.1:1089445-1224445 GCA_029216955.1 Iris pallida
AATATATATATATATATATAAAATATATATAATATATATATATAATATATATATATATATATATATATATATATATATATATATATATATATATATATATATATATATATATATATATATATCGTACTTGATATTATCTATCTATTCTATATCGTATTGTTATCCATCTTTAGTTACTTTGTGATTGAGTTGTATCCTTCTGAGATTGTCCTCCGTTTGGAGAGTATATCTTATTGGACAGATTTATTATTTTATGTTAGATGTTGTTAAGACATAGGACAACGTTCTACCACCGAAATTGCGGCGTTGGCTGGACATACTCACATACTTGAGCCTCTAAACCGGGTGTGGGTCGTGATAGGAAATTAGACAAGTACGAAAAAGAGCTGAGGGAGATTGGCATGTACCGTACCGTAAAGACCACCGAATACGGAATGTAGATCAACCAACATCCGTTCTTATCACTATTAGAGTCGTATAATCACCACACCGGACATTTTACACTCTAGGGGGAGAGCTAGGCCCGATGCTTCACGAGATGAACGTGATCTCAAGACTGTCCTGGGGCGAACTGCCATATGAAAAGTATACTCCTTGCAGGAAGGAGTTTATGTGGTTAGAGGCTTAACAGCCTGAAATGATGGATGTATGCAAAGAGTTGCTCGGCCATTATTAGGTGTGCACGTGTCAGGATGTTCAAGGAACTCATCCTCATGTTTTTGCTTGGAGAGATTATGTCTTTACGGAACTTCTAGCAGGACCGAGGCAGGTTTACTTTTCTACTCGTAGGGAGTATACTACCACCGAAGTAGAAAAGATAATGGCCGAAGCGGGGGAGTCAAGCCCTTTAGTGGACGCTGAGGGGAAACCAACCATCTCGGTTCACAATTACTTCTGTATAAACCTAAATTCCATCACCCCGAAGGAGGCATTGGCTGTCTTCTTGATGATATGGCTACACAATGCTGTGACGCCCGGTGGTTCTCAATCTGTGGGGCAAGTGAGTAGTAACATCGTCAACCGGCCGTAAAGCTGGTATTTAAACATAAGTCAGGCATGTTTTCTGTCATGGTCTGTAACACTCTGCGAGGCTTGTGGGAGCATTCCAAGAGGATAATAGAGCACGGTAGAAGGATGGCAAATTTCCTCGGGTTGAGCTTCCCTACCATTATTTAATAGCTTGGATGGCATTATACCGCCGAGACCTAATAGATCCTGGTACGGAAGAAGGTCATGATATTGAGGACGCCTCCATACGCAACAATCGTCGAAAAAAGTTGCTTCGCCATGGCGTCCCTATTTGTAGATGGGCACTGGGGCACTTAAGTAGCTATGACTTCTTCAGGATTCTGTGCCCTACTCAGGTTTTCAGGCGGATGGTAAACAGGCAGACAAGGGCGAAGTGGGGAGCTACTTGACACGTGAAGCTTTTTGTTGGCTACAGGCTATCCGTCCATCGTATTTAGTGTACAAAAACCATAATCGGGTATTCCTGGAGCCTTATCTCCCGAGTCGATTTGCATCAAAATTTGGCTAATGATGATGGATAATCAAAATCCCTGCTTCAGCTATAAAGGGACTTTGCTGAATGGTGTGCGTGAATGGTATTACTATAATTGCAGCTGTACTGGGGTGAGCTTTATGGTCACCGTGATCCATGTAGAAACCTACATTCTGTACTCTGCCATGAAGTTCTTCTGCGCGACGAACAACTTTTTTTTGAGCTACAATCGGAAGCAGAGTTTTATCGTCGGGACCAAGATGGAGGCTTCTCAAGACATCCTCAAGCATTATCGAGATTTTGTGCCATCGGAAAGCAAGACATTGGAGGTATCTAGTACCTCCCGAGAGGAGAAGAAAAAAGAGGCGCCGTAGTCCCGCTTTGAAGCACCGAGCCTCTGTAGAGGTGAGTGTAGAAACATAAAAATTTCAGCAATCTTGACAACCATGCGCCCAAGCCAGCGAGTCATACGCGCCCAAGCCAGGAAGACATATGCGCCCAAGTCAAGACAGCCCATATACGCCCAAGTCACCAGAGCAAGCTATGCGCCCATACTGGACTCCTCCAGAAGGGGGCGCATAGCCCTGTTTCAGGCTATGCACCCAAGTCAGGACAGCCCCCTACTCGGACAAACCCACGATCAATCGTGCACCGAAGCATACGTCCATGTCAGTCTCCACGAGCAGTCGTGTACCGAAGCATGCGGCCACATCAACCACACGATCATGCAGTCTGCATGCGCCTACACTCTATGCGCCTAAAGCAGGACTATGCGCTGACATAAAAATTAGTGTATTTTTTCATATGGGTGCATAACATCATTCCAGCACGAAAACGACTATAAAAAGGGGTCTCATACCTTTTCAAAGCACAGAACGGAGAGCATTTCAAGAGCCAAATTGCTGCACTTCTTGCCAGTGAGCCGAGAGATAGCAATTTTCTTAGGTTTTCTCCCACTTTTGTAATCGGAGTATCAACGGAGTAAAGGAGCAACTACCGCTCGATCTCCATCGTTCCATTCCCCAGAATTCTTTTTGTACTCGGAGATCCTCAGCGCAGGATCTCTCAGGCGTACTCGATTTGTGGTTCCTTGCGCCAATAAGAAAAGACAACATTTCTTTTTTTTTGTCCACAAAAATGGCGACTTTGCTGGGGACATAGCTCTGCCACAAAGGCTTTTGACATGAAGAAGGTGCATACCGTTCCGGGCTCTACTAGCCCAGCGACTCCTCTCTTATACAATCAACAACAGACTGTTCAACGCTCGATACTTGGCAAAGGAAAATACTACGATGCTAGGAATCGAAATCTTTGACGCTCTAGGAAAACTCAACGAGGCTCACAAACGAAGAAGACAAAACTGGAAGAAAATAGCGCTGCTTCACCAAGCATGCGCCCAAAGCTATGTGCCCAAGTGGGTGTGTGGGCACATAACTCTGGCCAGAAGACTTCTGTCTTTGACAGATTATGCACCCAGGGTCATGCGTCCAAGGCTACGTTCCTAAGCTCTACTGACTCATACTATGCGCCCACATCAAGGAAGCTCAGGCATGCTACCAAGACTTCTGGAAAGCATGCACCTAAAGGCAGACTCCAGGGTCTATGCGCCCACAGCAAAAAGACAGGCCCCAACGCGTATAGCACGGGGTTCTCTTCAAGGTCATCACAGAACTTAGGTGTGGGGGTTGCCCCTGCACGTGAACTAAGTTCGGATGTGCCAACTTCCCTTCCAAACCCATATGCAAAGCTCGGCGATGCATGTGACATGGGTTTTAAGGCAAAACTCCCTTCCGTTGACTTACGCGACAAGATAAATCATAAGAGTAAAGCGAAGGAGGATACGGCAATTCATGGGGTACATCCATGCCCCAGAATTGTCATTAACTGTTGCTGCTCCAAAGCAACGAGAGTGCCTCAGAGGCAGTCCGTATTTCGACGACTGCATCACTCTGATGATAAAAAGATGCTGTGTGTTTCATCCAACATGGCTTCATGGGGTCCTCCTTACGGGAGCCCCAATCAAAGAAGGTAGACCACGAAGCCAACTTTTTCTATCAGTTCTGCAAACATAAGAAGAAGAAGTTTGCCAATAGACAGCTAGCGAGCTGTTGCATCTGAAGGAGACTATATAGGTACTCGGTCAAGGATGAGATTTCATATAGATGACGAGGACTCCCAAGCTGGAGGTGATGATCCTTCACCTGGGGGTAGTATTCCCTCAGAGTCTGAAGCAGATGACCTTCACACCGAGGTTAGCCTTCCAGATGACGATGATCTCTTCGAGTCTGATGGTAACTATCTACCTCCCCTACCTGAAGACGATAGACTTTTCAACTCAGAGACAAGCAGTATCAGCACCAGTTGTACTGTTTCCTCGGTTCATCCTCGCATATTATCAACATATATGGCGGATGGAGAGAGACCTGAAGAAGCCGATGATCAGACCAACAAACGGCTAGAGGGTCTTGAAACATCTTTTGCCAAGATCACTGATATGCTTACCAGTTTTATGGCGGTCCAAGCTGCTGGGGCTGTTCCTCAACCTCAACCAAATGTCTCAGCACACATTAGTCCGGCTCATAGCAACAACCCTTCTTCACTATAGAAGGAGTATCATTCTATTGTGCCTCCTCTGAATCTCACAAATGCTGGGGGTGGTCCTTCCCTAACAATGCATGACAATCGTACAGTAGCTATTTTTCAACATCTACTCAATCAATAGGATACAATTGATTCTCTTGTTGCTTGTCTCGATACTATCTCACACAAAGACGAGCTTCAAAAGATGGGGATATCTCAACCTTATCCTCCTGAATGGGAGAATGCTACTTGCCCTCCTAACTACAAGCCACTGACGCTAAATTCATTTGACGGAATGACTTCTCCTCGCCAACACATGACATACTTCAACACGCAAACTCTACACTTACCTAGGGACGATTCATTCTTGTCAAAGCTGTTTATTAGCACCTTGCAGGGGGTAGCTTTTGAATGGTTCTGCAGTCTGCCTGACGGTTGTTTAATTCCTTTAAAGATTTGGAGAGGTTATTCCTCAACAGGTTTTATAAGAGTGGCATGCATGTTAGTGTCTACCCTCATCGAGACCAAGCAAAGGTGGACTGAATATGTTATTGCTTTCATCGAACGCTTAGGCGACTAGCATTGAAGATGCCCTTCGGTATACCAGACTCAGAACTCATGGATACCTGTCGACATAACTTTCTTCCTACAGTGAAGTTCTGTCTGGGTATGCATAAGTACGATACATGGTCGGCTTTCATTGGGGCTGCTGATGTTGCTGAAAATAACGTTCCTAATATAGAATTAATAGGGTTGAAGACACCCAAATCTGAAGACAAAGGCAAGCACCCTCAAACTATCCCTGTCCGTAGGGTTAAAGGGAAAGAAGTTTTGAAGGTCGACACTTCCAAGGGAGCTTCCAATTCTCGGGGCGCTCCTGACAAACCTAAGAAGACTTTATCCTTTGATGAGGATGATATTATTACCATTTTTTACACATTGACGAAGGGTAATAAACTGACATTGCCTCCACCACGACGTCCTGCGGAGGTGAACCAACTCAACAATTCCAAGTACTGTCTTTATCATTAGTACGTGTACCACTTTACCAAGGATTACATCATCCTGAAGAAGAAGATACAATAGCTTATCGACAGCCAAGCGACCAACCTCGAAGCTAAAGACAAGGTCGTATCTTCTAACATGATCTCTCTTCAATTTGGTGACTTTCCTCCCACAGAAGTCCCAGACGGCGTAGTTCCAATCCCCAAGGTAATAATGGAAGTCGTCAACCTGCCGCCAGCTCGCAACTCAACTTTGGTGCCACTCATAACTGAAAGTGGTGAGATCATGTGGGTCCATTTAGATATTATGTAAGAAATGATGCAGGAGATGGTATCTTCCAAAGAAAAGAGGGACAAGATATACAAATCATGACATATGGTGTCTTCTCCTATTTACGAAGTTCTATCTGGCGAGACGCGATGTGGGATGGCTTACCTACGGACTTATGACCCCGCACAAGAAGATGCAGAACCTTCTCAAGCTCCTGCTGCCCCCACAAGTTCAGAAGCCGGTCCGTCTAAGCCCTCAACTACCGACAAAGCCAAGCAGAAAGAGATACGATTTGACAAGTCTCTGAAGGCGCCAACTCCCGAAGGCATGGATCGGCCTTACAACTTTGACATACTGGCACAGCTGGCCAATACACCTGCCAGGTTATCTTTATTCGATCTATTGCGACTCTCCAAAGAAACGTGAAAGGCCTTAAGTGAGGTATTACTACATGTCGACTCTTATCTCGCTGAAGTCAAAGCCCCCGCTGAAGATCTCATCTCCTGTCCTCACTGCCACAATACTATGGAAGTGGTGTCCAATATCACCTTTTCACACAAGGACATGCTACTAAAAAACAATCGTCATGATAGACCTCTGTACTATACAAGGTATATCGGGGCGATTAAGGTGGATCAGATGCATATTGTTCCAGGTTCCTCCATCAACATCATTCCTAGAAGTTTACTCCAAATTTAGGAATCCCTCTGCACAAGCAATCTACAACCAATAAAACTATCATGGCTTTCAATGTCGGAAGAAGCCACCCGCTGGGGAAGATCCGTCTCAAGTGCCAGATTGGTGATCTCCGAACAGAGGTTTCTAGCTAGTAATCGACGCTAATGTATCCTACAACATCTTGTTGGGACGTCCGTGGATACACGAGAACATGATTGTTCCTTCTACACTTCACTAGTGCTTCAAGTATGTCAACAGTGATGGCATCGTGAAGGCGAAGTTTGTCGATGTCGATCCTTTTAAGGGCATTGAAGCCTACTACGGAGATTCGGTACTTTATCAATCTCAACCGCCCAAAGACAACGACAACAAGGCTGACGATGAAGCTTAAGTGAGTTCATCTGCCAGTGATGGTCCCCTGATTATCTGAGTCAAAGGACGTACTAATCCAAAAAGTATGCCATAGCCTCTCACAATCTGGGTTAAAAAAAAGAATCCTGATAAAGTCAAAACCATTGACCATCACTCTCCGCAAAAGACCTCGGGTGGAACCTGTTGAAGTTCGTCCTCCCAATCCTGAAGAGTTACCCAATATTGCGAACTTAGCCAAGTATGTGGCTCTTGTTCCAGACAATGATCCTCTCAAATGATCTTCTCAATGAGTATATCAATACTCAAAATAATGTACCTTCAGTGGATGATGTTATCCCTGAAGAAGAACTTCCATATTTTCTAAGTAAAGGTTTATCTTTGAATTACTCCGATATCTACCAATCTGTAAACCAGTACATAGATACGATATACGCCCTAGAGCACAGCATAGGACCACATCTCTGCATGCCGGTCACGACGCCTCATCTACGGGAAAAAGTCTGGACAAAAGGTATCCACTACTTTATTGTTCCAGCTAGAAAGAAGGGTAAAGAATTGATCATCTTCGGTCGAATAATTAGCAAAAGAAAGTTCGTTCTGGACTCTACTTCTTCCAATCACAACACTGAAGCTGACTATGAATCTGGAAAAATACAACTTTTCTGATATAGTTGGCAGGCCATGAATATCATCCAGAATGTGGGATATGATATAAAAAGAGACCAGGGACTAAACTACGCTTAAGGACGATGATTGCCAATACGTCACTTTGCTCCTTCTGGCAAACACGAGAACTATTATCAACAAAACGGTATTGGTTTGGGTTATGTCACTCCTACAACAACTCCTGAAGGATCAAATGTCGAAGCAGATCGTTGTTCTCATTCTTCTGATTCCGGCCTCTGGGATTCAGACTCTATCATTGGAGACATGTTCAAAGAAACTTTGTTCGTCAACATGGTGTCAGTTGACCAAATTATAGACGATGTCCAATCGATCGAGCTTGAACAATGGCCTCAAAAGATGGATACTAAATAGGAGTTACATTTCGAACAACGTGAACCACCTACCGAAGACGAAGTCATCCAAATTAATTTAGGATATGAATCATCTCTTGAACCAATCTTCATCAGCAAAAGTCTGTCTGGCGAAGAACGATAATCTCTTATACAGCTTATTAGAGAATACATTGACGTCTTTGCATGGAGCTATGAAGATATGCCAGGCTTGGACCCTAAAGTTGCTATGTATCGCCTGAATACCTCATCCAAAGCTAAGCCAGTAAAGCAGCAGCAACGACGATTCCGACCAGATATCATGGAGGCTATCGAGAGTGAAGTCAAGAAGCTTATTTCAATCAGGTTCATTCGTGAAAAACAACACCCTGACTGGGTCGCTAACATTGTGCCAGTTATGAAAAAGAATGGTAAAGTTCGAGTCTGTATCGATTATCGCAATTTGAACTCTGCATGCCCGAAAGATGAGTTCCTTCTACCGATCACCGACGTAATAATCGACAATACTTGCGGCTTCGAGCGGATGTCCTTTATGGATGGGTTCTCAGGCTACAACCAGATCAAGATGTTCTCCAACGATGAGAAACATACATCTTTTCGAACACCATTGGGGGTATACTGCTATACGGTGATGCCCTTTGGATTAAAAAATACAAGGGCGACATACCAACGAGCCATGAACACAATTTTTGGCGATCATTTGCGCAAAATAGTAGAATGCTATGTAGATGATATTACAGTTAAAAGTCATCTCAAGGGCAACCACCTCCAGGACTTGAGAACGGTGTTCGAACTAATGCGTGCACACCAACTCAAGATGAATCCAACCAAGTTTTTTTTGGGAGTCTCCAGCGACAAGTTTCTTGGTTTTGTTATCACTTCAAAGGGTATACATCTTGACCCAGAGAATATGAAAGCTATCCTCGATATGCATCCCCCAAGAAACCTCAAAGAGTTATGCGGACTTCAAGAAAGGCTAGCCAACATCAGATGATTTACTTTAACCTTTATGGAAGGTATCAACCGTTTACTCAACTCATCAAGAAAGGAGTATATTTCGTCTGGACTGAACAATGTCAACGGTATTTGACGACATCAAGAAGTATCTCATAAGCCCCCCAGTATTGGTGGCTCCAACAATAGAGAAACCCTTCTTACTATATGTCCGTACTATGGATCATTCCCTTGGTGCCCTATTAGCTCAGAAGAATGAAGGCGGCCATGAACAGGTAATCTACTACCTTAGCACTACCAAAAAAACCAAATTTAGCGACGGCCAGATCCGTCGCTTATCCGTCGGTAACATAAATTACCGACGTAATGGCGACGGATATTTGATGAAAATGGCCGTCGGGAAAAACGTCGTCGCTAAAAAATGTCCGTCGCTAAGCCGTCGGACAAATAATTATCCGACGGACTAGCGACTGGTTAGCGACGGTTGTCTTTCACCTACTTAGCGACGGATTAGCGACATGTTCCCGTCGGTTTACATGCCATATAATATTAAAATATCCGTCGCTAATCCGTCGTCAATAGGTCGGTAAAAGCGTATCAGAGAGGTTCCTGATACGCAAAATCAGTCGCTATTCCGTCGCCATTCCGTCGTTAACCTTGATGTTATAGCGACGTATTAGCGACGGGTAGGTCGTCGGCCTGGTTCTGGAAAGCTTCCATATTTCCAGAACCATGTCGACGGATAATTGGTCGCTCATCCGTCGCTAGTCCGTCGTCATCCTCGACCGATTAGCGACGGATTAGCGACCAACTATCCGTCGCTAAGTCTCTGGAAACCTACCATATTTCCAGAACCATGTCGACGGATTCGCCGTCGCTAGGTAGTCGCTCTTCCGTCGGTACCTGCAAAATATTTTATATCACCCAGTTAGCGACGGATATGCCGTCGCTCTTCCGTCGGTAACTGCAAAATATTTTATATCACCCAGTTAGCGACGGATATTCCGTCACTCTTCCGTCGGTAACTGCAAATATTTATATAATCCGTCGCTAGTTAGTCGCTAGTCCGTCGCTAAATGTAACATCAATTAAAAAAAATTACAGAAACATTCTATTTCCTTTTCGTAAATATTACACATTCATAATATCCAATATCCAAACATCCATGTACGATCAACAAATATCCAAATATCCATCCAAACATCCATGTACGATCAACAAATATCCAAATATCCAAATTCATGATATCCAATATCAAATATCCAATAACAAATATCCAAATATCCAAATTCATAATATCCAAATATCCAAATTCATAATATCAAAAAACAGTACAAATATCATTTTCCCGGAGATGGATCGCGTGGTCGTCTCGGCGCCGCCTCGGCTCTGCAGATGTACTCTTCCACCATGTACGCCGGCACCTGGGACAACACATGCTCTGGAAGCGTGTGGAGCTGCTCTGCCGACATCATGTCCATGAGCCCAATGAGCGCAGTATCCGGTACCAGGCGGACCTCGGCATTACGGTCAAATGAATAACGTCCAGGGTCGGAAGGACCGGCAACCGCAGTAGACGTACCGGGAGCAGACGGATCTGGACCGGGAGCAGATGGACGCGGAAGGCGCTCCAGCACATCCGACATTAGACTCCGCATTTCCGACATATCGGAGGTGAGAGTCGCAAGCTGCGTCCTCATATCGTCCGACGGGGGCGCGGAAGGAGGCGGGGGCGGTGGATATCTCGGAGTCGCGCCCTGCAACGACGCCGCCATGGAACCTACGCCGTAGACGCGCCCTTTATTAAAGTCGCCGACAGACTCTACGAACACGTCGTCGTAGCGAGCGGCCATAGAAGAGGGCGTCTGGGTGGGCGTCGTTTCGCCGACAACCTCGGCAGGGGGCTCAATCTGACTAAGGGCCTCACGATATACAGCCTATCCAATGAATGTGTTTATACTATAAGTTTTCCTAAGTTATAATCTAAATCCTATGTTTCCCTAAGTTATAATTTGAATCCTACGTTCACCTAATTAAGTTAACAATAATTATATTACTAATATAAATCTCATAAACGTAATTACTTACATCAGTCGTCTGGGCCCTCACGTCGACGAAGCTCCCGTCTGCCCGCCTCTTGTGTGTATGCAGGAATACATCGTAGGCGGTGACCGACTCCGGCTCTCTCCCCTCCTTTACCGCCTGTCGTGCCTGCATACGAAATATACGTCGAATTTAATTAACTACGTATATTAATAGTACCGAATTTAATAGTGAAATAAATTTGCGGTATCTCACCAAATCTGCACGCGTCGCTGCGTGGGGCTTTGAACCTCCCGTATGCAGAGCAGCGACCTGTCTGCTCGCCTTCGCTTTCTCTGATTTCTTCCTGTACTGAGCAGTATTCATCTTATCCAACATCTGCTCGTAGTACTCCTCCCGGAGCCACTTCTTCCTCGAATGCGCCGTACGAACGTCGTACACCGCATCCCGTATCTTCTTCCCGGCGGCGGCTTTGTAGGCCTTGCGAATCAACTCCTCGCGATTGGGGGGCCACCAGAACGTCGTCTGACATACAAATTAAATTATCACGTAATTAAAAAATTAGTGGATTAAAGAATAATTAATAATTAACCAAAAGATATATATACCTTCATCTCCTCGAGCCAGACGTACTGCATGTTCTGAGGCACCTCAGAAAAATTGAGGTAGAGGCCATGGTAGTTTTCTCGGATAATTTGCCCGAGTATCCGGGCAGCATCAAACGGGAAAAACCTACAAAGAAGCAAAGACTGGATTATTAACTTGAATAAATGAAACAAATTTAATAAATTAACTTAAATTTACTTACGTATCACCCGCGGGCCATAGCTCTCGTCGGTTCTCGCCTATCGGCCTCTCTGGAGGCGTCGGAGGATCCGCGGGTCCGCGGATGTACTCACCGGTAGCAGGATGAAGCTGAATCCGGGGGTACTCCGGAGCCCACCCTGCAGTAACTGATGGTGTACCCGCTGGTGCATCCGGGGGCGGAACGGATCCGCTAGCGGATGGAGTCTCAGGCCTTGATGAAGATGAATGTAGCGCAGAGGTAGATCGACGGCGGGAAGAGTCTGTGGCCGGGCTCTCCAGGTCGGGATCGGAGGACTCTATATCCGGGGAATGTGGAAGGCGACCACGACCGCTACCACCACGACCGCTACCACCACGTCCACCACGGCCAGTGCCGCTACCACCACGCCCACCACGGTCAGTACCGCCACCACCAGCACCACCACGGCCAGTACCGCCACCACCAGCACGAGTGGTAGTGACCATGACCTGTAAATAGAACACATAAATATAATTAACAATATAGAAGTATAAATAAATATAAAACTGAACTAAAATATATATACCAGCAGCAGGGCGGCGAGTGCCGTCAAGACAATGAGAACTAAGAGTGCCATCTGTAAAAAGAAAATCATACAATAAGTAGATGATCGAACGACAAAAACATAAACTGAAATAAGAATGTGTCCGTCTAAACTGAATTCACTAAGTTAGTTGTAAGTGCTTCTAATATATACCGATATTTAATCTAATCATCGTTATCGTCCTCGTCCTCATCGTCATCGTCATCGTTCTCATCCTCATTCTCATCGTCGACTTCATCTATATCATCATCCTCATCGTCGACTTCATCTGTATCATCATCCTCATCCTCATCCTCATCCTCATCCTCTTCTTCTTCTTCTTCTTCTTCTTCTTCTTCTACTTCTTCTTCAGGCTCAATACTTGGGACAAGACGCCTCTTTCTCCCCTGATTGACAGCTAAGTCTTGTATATCAACCTCTTCCTCCCCTCTATTTTCCTCAGCATGAGGTATATCGACATCTTCCACGTCCATGGTATCCGACTGTTGTCCCATGTATTGGGGCTTCTCGATTTGGCCCTCTTGGTATGCTGGGTCTCCAACGTTGAATGTATTTCTAGATTTAATCTTGCATACTGCCCACCAGTCAAATCGATCTCTACGACGCCTTGGGTAGCTTGTATAGTAGACTTGAACAGCCTGACTTGCTATCGCAAACGTGTCGGACCCTCTATACCTCCTGCGATGATTTATATCGACGAATCCAAATTGTTTATCGATTCTCCAACCGATATTTGGTCTCGTATCGAACCACTCACATTTGAACATCACAATATGCATATCATATGGGGCACTATATTGTAAATCTACAATCTCCCGAAGCACTCCATAATAGTCAAAGTCCGGCTCGTCGTCATAGATGGTGCCTCTTATGCAAACACCAGAATTCTTGGTATCGAAGCCGTCATTGAGAAATTCGGCATTTATAGCATGCTGAGTTGACTTAAACTTGAAGCCATTAACGACATAGCCTGACAAAGTCTTTGCATGCTTCTTCGGTCCCAATGCCAAATAACGAATGCTCCAAATCTCTCACTTCTTGTATGTCACAATTTAACAAGACATATCGGTGAGCGGTATCATACTCATCGTCGGTCAACCACTGTTTCTTACTAGCCCCAATAGGCTTGCCCCTTAAATTGAATATACCTCCATCCTCAACGTCTTCTTCATTCCTTTGAGGTCTATTTCGATTTGTCTCGACATGAGTATCGAAATAAATGGAGCAGAAATTTGACACCTCCTCGATAAGATATGATTCGTATATCGAAGCCTCTATATGAGCCTTGTTGCCAACTTTCTTCTTTAGATGGTGTAGGTACCTAAAGAGACAAATTATCTTGAGAATTAACAATGAATTGTAAAATGCACTTAAATTTCACTTAAATTATATCGATTTTTATTTACCTTTCAAAGGGGTACATCCATCGATAATGAACAGATGCACCGACACGGGCTTCGTATGCTAGATGAATCGGTAGATGCTCCATGCTGTCGAAAAAGCCCGGTGGAAATATTTTCTCTAACTTGCAGATTGTTAAGACAATCTTCTCCTCAAGTTGTACCATATGTTGCACCGTCAGCTTAGTTGAACAGATATCCCTGAAGAATGTAGACAGCTCGGCCAACGGAACCCATACAGCAGAAGGCAACAACTCTCTCAAAGCAATGGACAGTAATCTTTCCATAAACACGTGGCAGTCGTGTCGACTCTTCATTCCCGTTAGCTTGCGTTCATTGAGATCAACGCATCTAGACAAATTCGAAACATAGCCGTCGGAAAATCTTAAATTAGATATCCACTTGCAGATTATTAATCTATCTTCCTTGCTCAATGTGTATGGCGCTATAGGCTTACTTAATTGTCCACCAGCACCCCTTTGTATCAAGTTCAGATGAGGACGCTTGCATATCTCGGCTATGTCTTGTCTTGCTTTTGGATTGTCCTTCGTCTTTCCTTTAATATCCATTACGGTATTGAAGACATTATCGAACACGTTCTTTTCGATATGCATGACATCAAGATTATGCCTTATAAGATTATCTTTCCAATAAGGCAAGTCCCAGAAGATACTCCGTTTGGTCCAGTTATGGCTTTGTCCGAACCCCTCGACACGATGGTTCGATGGATCTTCCATTGCGGTGGGCAATTCCTTTACAGCTTCCCAAATATCGTATCCCGAAAATCTGGCAGGAGGTTGAGAAAATTCTTGTTTTCCATATCTGAACGCGTCCTTATTCTTTCTCCAAGGATGGGTCGCGGGCAGAAATTGACGGTGACAGTCAAAGAAAGAAGTTTTTCCTCCATGCCTAAGGCAGAACGCCTTACTATTTTCCATGCATATCGGACAAGACATGTTGCCATGCGTACTCCATCCCGACAGCATACCGTATGCTGGAAAATCATTGATTGTCCACATGAGTGAAGCTCTCATCTGAAAGTTCTGTTTCCTGGAAATATCATAGGTCGTGACGCCGATCTCCCACAGCTGTTTCAGCTCATCCACCAACGGCTGTAAATATATATCGATGTTATTCGTCGGATTTTTAGGACCGGGTATGATAGCTGTCAGAAACATATAAGGAGTCTTCATACACATCCATGGTGGCAGATTGTAAGGGGTAAGAATGACCGGCCAGCATGAGTACTGAGATCCCGACTGTCCGAAAGGGGCGAAGCCATCAGCACATAGCGCCAGGCGTACATTTCTAGGCTCTGCAGCAAAATCTGGATGACACAAATCAAAATGTTTCCACGCCTCTCCATCCGAAGGATGTGACAATTCTCCTTCATCCTTTATGCGTTCTTCGCTGTGCCACGTCATGTGTTCTGCTGTATTTAGAGACATATACATCCTCTGCAAGCGCTTCGTGATCGACAAGTAATGCATATACTTGTAAGGACGTCGTTTTCTAGTCGACTTTCCTTTTCCCTGTACTGGCTTGTAACGATCCGCATTACAGAAGCTGCAACTTTCTGATACGCAATTCTCTTTGTAGTACAACATGCATCCGTTGCGACAACAATCTATCTTCTCGTACCCCAGTCCCAGTTGTCGGACCATCATCTTTGACTTGTAGAAGTTTTTTGGTAGCTCTTTTGATTCCTTCGGTAACACCTCCTTGATTACTTCTGTGATCCGATTATAGCAAGCTTGTGGCAAGTTAAAATCAGACTTTATGTTCAACAACCGCATCGTCACTGACAGTGCGGAATGAGTCTCACAACCAGGATATAGAGAAGTATCTGCGTCCTGAAACATGTCATAGAACTCCTTCGCCTCGGGATTAGGATCCTCCGGATCAAAATTAGGCCCTGCCGCATCATACACCATATCTCGTGCAAGGTTCTGCAGATCTCCATAATCAACAGAGCATCCGTGGTCTTCGATGACATCCGTTGCAGCATTATCATCAAAAGCATAAGTAGCAGCTTCCGTAGCCTGTCTTTCCGAATATAGTTCACCTTGCGATGACCACAGGCCGTAATTACGTACAAAACCCTTACGGGTCAAATGATCTCTCACAGTCACCACTTCTTCGTAACGTCTATTGTGACATTTAACACATGGACACTTAATTTTGTTACCGTCCATGTACTGAGCTTTGCTCATTGCATAATTAAGAAATACTTCCACGCCTGCCTGAAAATCGTCACTCACACCAATTCTACTCTCGTGTTGCCGTTTGTACATCCATGTACGATCAACAAAATAACGACTCATCCTCAATTTGGATGTGAAAATCTGTATCGTAAGACAAACTAAACATAAGAATAGCCCGATACCGATACTCATAAATTTGGATTAGGGTTAGGATGTTAGATATAAGTGAACTAGGTGATGTAGAGTACAATATAGGGAACTGTGAATGGACTGAAAGTTGCACATGAGAAGGTTCAATGAAGGGCCCATAAATGGGTTCACATGATAAGTTAGTAAGAATCCACATCACTATACATACTCCCCCATCTCAGGAGTGTGTCTGGCTCCTATTTAGAACAGCACAGGTCACAACATGTCCAGAATAGCAAAACAGAGCTCTACAATGTATATCGGTATCGGACTATTCCTACGAGTATTGGTATCGGCGATATCAATACTCGTGTGAATAGGAGATTGCAATATAAGTCTAAGCTATCTAGCTAACATGTATACTTGCATTTACATTGTATCATAACTTGTATCTAGTTACCTTGCTAATCATGTATATACTCTTAACATATATGTGAAGACACTATACTAACATGTATTTAAATCAAGGTTCAAAGTATCGGTATCGGAATCGGTAGTATCGGCGGTATCGGTAGTATCGGCGATATCGGTAGTATCGGTAGTATCGGCGCACGATATCGGTAGTATCGGCGGTATCGGTAGTATCGGCGATATCGGTAGTATTGGTATCGGCGATATCGGTAGTATCGGCGGTATCGGATCGAAGTATCGGATGTTTAGTACAGGGTACGTGACATTGTGAAAGCAATACAAAGTAGCAGTAAAAGGTAATGTGATGCTCAAGCAGCAATGCATAAACTAAATATGTACAGGACATCTTGATGATGGCAATTTCATGACAAGTGCAGTATAAAATTTGTGTTCCTAGCAATATGGGTGGTGCACAGATGCTAGGATATGCATCTAGGGTGTTTAGAGTGTTAAACAAACATGGTATAACCAAAACGACAGACTTCACACCACAGAACAGTGAACACAAAGAATAAATCATAACCCGAGCCTCCCCCTTGGCCAAATAACCCATCAAACCCTCTCCAATTCACATGGCACAGCCCACACATATATAACAGTATATTAGCAACATTATAGACTAATTACAATTGAAAATGGAGTGAGAACCCTGCCCCCATTCCCGACCCCCCCCGACCCCCCTGCCCCCATTCAACACCCCCCCCGACCCCCCTGCCCTCTCCACCCCCCACCCCCCGACCCCCCTGCCCCCATTCAACACCCCCCCCGACCCCCCTGCCCTCTCCACCCCCCCACCCCCCGACCCCCCTGCCCCCATTCCCCACCCCCCCCGACCCCCCGACCCTCATTCCCCACCCCCCCCACCCCCTGCCCCCATTCTCCACACCCCCCGACCCCCTGACCCCATTCACCACCCCCCCCCGCCCTCTCCACCCCCCGCGAAGCCGACCCCCCCCACTCCTCCCCCTCCGGCCCCAAAACACAAAATTAGAGAAAATTAGAGAGAGAGAGAGAGAGACCTGGTAGAGAGAGAGAGAGAGAGCCGCGAGAGAGAGAGAGAGCCGCGCGCGAGAGAGGGAGAGCCGCGAGAGAGAGAGAGAGAGTTTTGGGGGGAATGAAAAATTCCCCCCCGTCGGTTCAATTTAAGTTAGGGCACAGAATCTAGCGACGGAATAGCGACGGAATAAATTAGTCGCTAAACCGTCGCCAATTAAAAGGTGTTTTCCGACGGCTATATCCGTCGCTAGGTAGTCGCCAAAGTTCCCGCCAATGTTATAAAGATTTTGCCGCCAACATTTGCGACGAATAAGCGACGAAAAATAATCCGTCGCTAATGTTCGTCGACTTAGCGACGGAAACCCGACAAATTTTTACATTTAAAATTGAAAAAAATTATGTTGTGTTGTCTGTCGCTAATCCGTCGCTAAGATGTCGGAAATTGGTCACTATTAGCGACGGAATCCGTCCGTCGCTAAAAGTCCGTCGGTAAAGTGGGGTATTTTAGTAGTGTAGCCGCACGATGGTGGGTGCCGAGTACAGGTACACATCTGTGAAAAAGGAATGTCTTGTACTGGTATTTGTTATCCAAAAGACATGCCACTATGTGTCTGTGCAGACTATCCACATCATATCTAAAGTCAATCCTCTCAGAATACATATGATTAAACTGGGTTCTCTCAATTCCCATTTAGCTACATGGGCAATTCTATTGACTCCATAAGATATGTTGTTCGTCCCTCACAAGACAGTAAAAGGCCAAGCGTTAGCTGATTTCCTAGCAGCTCATCCGGTGCCAGAATCTTCCAAACTCTACGATGAATTCCCTGATGAAGTAGTGGAGTCTAACATCACAACTAAGGAAATATCCATTTGGAGAATGTTCTTTGACGGTGCATCAAGAACAGGACCTAAAGGAAATATCGTGGTCGGAGTAGGCATCGTGCTTGTGTCAGCCGACCATCTGCTTATACACCGTGCATATTCTCTCGTGGAACCCTGTACTAATAACGTAGCTGAATATAATGCCCTACGGATCGGCCTTCAACTGGCAAAACAACTGGGAGTTGACTATCTAGAAGCTTACGACAATTCTAAGATAATAGTTAGTCAGGTCCGAGGGGATTATGAAGTTCGTCACGAAGACCTCATCCCATATCACAAAGCGACAATCGAATTGGCTTCTACTTTTGCTGGATTTTTCATCGACCACGTCCCTCGATTACAGATATAGAAGAAGATGCTTTAGCCAGTCTTGCTGCTTCCCTGACCGCTTATGTCAACACTCAGCATTCGATCACAGTGTCTGGTCGAGAACTATTCTGTGTGAAAGATGCCTTGCATATTCATCACAGTTACGCAACAGAAAAAAAATCAATGTTACAGACTAGAGATTTCCTTTCAGACTATGCCATCTATGGAATCCTTCTTGAAGACCCAAAGGAAGCAGCGTCTGTCCAAAGACGATCCTTCAGATTTTACTATGATACGACTACCAAAATACTGTACCGACGCTCTTACGACGGGCTACTATTACGTTATTTATCAGACACAAAAGCCAAACATGTACTCCGTGAGGCTCACGACGGAGTCTGTGGTGCACATCAACCAGGATCCAAATTACAAGATCACCTCAGACGAATGGGTTATTATTGGCCCACGATAATAGCAGATGCTGTTGAATATGCAAAGAAGTGTAGAGCTTGTCAGTTCCATGACGACTTCATTCATTAACCTTCGGAGTTTCTACACTAGACGGTAGCATCTTAGCCTTTTGAAGCCTGGGAATAGACGTCATAGGACCAATCAACCTGCCATCTTCTAGAGGATATCTGTTCATCCTAGCTATAACCGATTACTTCTCCAAATGGGCGAAAGCTATACCGCTCACCGAAGTGAAGATGTTGAATGTGATCAGTTTCATCAAACATCACGTTATCTATCACTTCGATCTACCTCACAGGATCATCCAAGATAATGGTCCACAATTTGCGAGCCATGCATTCTATTGGTTCTGCGATAATAATCGAATCCAGAATATAGCCTCTACTGCCTACAATCCAGCAGCTAATGGGTTAGCAGAAGCCTTCAATAAGACCATCATTAAACTTCTCAAGAAGTTCGTTTTTTCAAACAAGCATGATTGGAATGAGAAGCTTGGCAAATGTCTCTGGGCCTATCGTATAATGGTCCGGACTCCAACATGCAGTACGCCATTCTCTCTGGTTTATGGGAGCGAAGCAGTTCTTCCCCTAGAAATCCACATTCCTTCTCTTCGAGTAGCTTTAGCCAGTAAGTTGACTGCCGAAGAAAGTTATTATCTGCGTCTATAAGAACTCGAAGCGCTAGACGAAAAATGCTTATTAGCTCAGCAGCGTATTGAGCTATACCAAGCACGTCTTTTCAGAGCCTTTAATAAAAAGGTGAAGGAAAGAATCTTCCAAGTTGGTGATCTGGTCTTAGCAGTGAGAAGACCAATGGTCATGACGCACAAGACAAAAGAAAAATTCTTGCCTAAACAGGAAGGTCCTTTCGTTATAGAATCAGTATATTCTAACGGTGCGTATCGACTAACCAAACCTGACGGTGACTTGCTCATGATGCCGATCAACGACAAGTTCCTGAAGAAATATTATGTGTAACCTTTGTAAACAGTGTTCACATATTTTCAGTCATGTAAATGTACAGTACAATGTTTATGTGATTCAAAGAAAATATTTAACTATTATCCGCATTTTAAGAGTCTTGAATACGCTATTGATAATAGGTCCTCTAAAAAGATTCCCTAGTGGAATTATTTCCATTTTTGACTCTGCCGAAACTCGGTCTGACGAAAACAAGTCACGTCCATATTGCCTCTGAACCGTTTTTCGATAATTATTTCCCTAGTGGGATGATTAAGAAACGTTTTGCCACATCCATATAACCTCTGAGCAAAGCATTCATCAAGGATAATTGCGTCCATATTACCTCTAAATTATCCACTCCTACCTAATATTATATATCCTTCCATGTCCATATTATCTCTGGTCAGATATAAAATATTCTCTGCTATTACGTCCTCATTACCTCTATTAGCAGCTTCTTTTAACTTAGTATCTATATTCAAAAACATGAATATAAAACAGATAATAAGTCCACATCAAGTTCCACAGTGGAATACCCACCAGAAATATCCTTACTACGTCCATATTACCTGTAGTTCTGATATTTCAGAAACTTCATTCATAATTTTTGAAAGCCAAAAGATTCTTTATTAAAAACGTCTATCAAAAGACAGAGAAAAGAAAGAGATACATGAGTCTTGACGGCTAATTGAGCCTATTAGAAGAGGAAATCTGAGGGATACATAATCGATTGATACTATCCCTTAGAGCCACAATTTTGGCTTCGGACTTCGCGGTAGCACGGCGGCGCACCTCTTCTTGACGAGCATCTTCATCCTAGAAGGGGATCAGATTCACGAGCTCTCCCTCCAACTTCACCAGCTGTTCTTTTTGGTGGTCGAAAGTTATGGCAGTCATGGCAGCCTAAGCCAAATAGTCCTCCGGTTCATACGTCGCTGTCCTCAAGCTGGCCTCCAGTTGAGCAATCTCACTTTGGATCCGCACATTGTGATTATATTTCTCAGTAATCTGCACAGCCAGCTCATTCTTCGAAGCAGCACATGCCTCACTCGCAGCGTTGAACTGCTCATACTGATCAGCCAATTCACTGATCTCTTGAGCGAGGGTATCCTTTATTGCTTGGAAAGTAGCCTCCTCCTCTGCGAGAGCCGTAATTAAAGACTCGTCTTCTGCATGGAACAGCAACGTCAGGCTCCGCTGTTTGGCATCCCAAAATCTGGCCACCGGACCCTCCAGATCATTCAGAACCCTCCTTAGAGCATTAGCCCGCTCTCCATAGCCGACGATGCTCTCAAGGGCTGCCGATTAGTATTCAGTAACAGCCTTCACAGGGCCAAAGGCGGTGTTCCGATTCAGAACTCCAGGAAGCTTTACTTTCAGGATAGAATAGAAAGCTTTGACGACTTCCTGGGCCATCTCATCGTCTTCGATGGAGGTTGTCGGGGAGGAAGCTTGATGAGGATCTTCCGCTCAAGGAAGAGATGCCTGATGTAAAACCCATAACCTAAATAGCCGAAACCCAATGACTTAAACCCACTAGTTATCAACCCGACCCAAACCCATTAACTCTAACCCGTTCAAACCCACGTCCCCTCTCTCCCCTGATCCTCGTATACTTCTCCTCTTCCGGATCTCAACTATTACGTAACCCATCAGAAATTCTATTCCTCCCACTACAAAAAAAGTGACTTTCTGGGACCCCAAAAATACGTCTTAAAAAGACCCAAATCAGTCCTAAATTGTGATTTGGGACGAATTATAGGACGGTAAGTGACAGTGCTATTAGGGTGGTGTGGCAAAAAGTTTTAGGACCAAAAATGCCGTCCTAATTTGGTTTTAGGTCGAAAAATGTAACCGTACCAAAAGAGTTTGAATTATTACATGTTTATGATGGTTTATAAAACCGTCCCAAAATAAAAGAGTTTGTGACGAGTAACATCCGTCCTAAACAAATTTGCCAGCGTTACAAAAGAATGTCGTTTATATCTAGGACAATTACATAACTGTCCCAAAAGTAACACTTAAGAAATTATTGTCTGTATATTTCAGCTATAAAACATATAATTTAAATACACATAATTCATATAATCATGGACGTTGTCAAGCTTGTCCTCAGATGTATCTCCAGATGTATCTCCAGTCATCAGAGCTCCAATACAAAAAAAGCTTAAAAGCTTAACAACATCAAGCATTCTTTACCATTAAGTAGAAGACAACAAAATTCATATATAACTATATATGTTCAATTGATAAACAACAAAAAGCTTAACATTAAGCATCCTTAACCACCATTTCCAAAATAAATCCAAAATACTACATCACCCACAACAGCAGTTACAAAATGAACCCATTGTCTCCACCATTACATACAAAATGCTGAACCCATTAAGCATCCTTAACCTCCTTTTCCAAAATAAATCCAAAACACTATACATCACCCACAACATCAGTTATAAAATGAATCCATTGTCTCCACCATTACACCATGTTTTTAGTATATCCAACATGAACCAAAAAATTAACCCAAACTTTTTATCATCACAAGATCGTCGCCCATCATTTTAGCATATCCAGAATGCTTTTGAAGGACCTGCAAATGAAGATATGCTAATATATTAGCAACCTGCAGGTAACTATACACAAACAACCAGAAAAGAAAGACAAGTTTTTCTAAATTGTACATACTAGACCACATTAGTTTGTGAAGGTTTAAACAAATTGTACTAACCTACTAACAGTTCTTCCAAACTGTTCAAACCTGCGTACAAAAAAGTTGGAAAAAAATAATGTACAGAAAAAGCTTCAAGTGACAAAGGAAGCTTCAAGTGAAAAAGGAAGTTTAAGTGAAGACGGAAAAAATTGGGAAACATTTTAAATGGGAAGTACAATTATTCTAGCAAGAATTACAGTAATAAGCTGGAAAAAACCAATGTAAAAGTTAAAATCTGTTACACTCTATATCCAGTAAAAGTTAATTAAAACAGGGCAATTTTAATTAACTAAAATAGGGCATGGCTAAACAGTGCTATAGATAGACTGTCATATATATGACTCCCCTTGTGTGCTGCTGTCTTGCTCATTTCCTGCACCATACAACCTTACATTGGGTTTATACACTCCCTCAATACAGAGTTTCCTAGACCACACCACTCGATTATACACTATATCCAGTACATTGGATTCACTGAGGACACCTTCATGTACCCAGTCTCTACTTCATTTATTCCTCCTTCCTGATAGCTCATGCCTCTGTCTACTAAACCTGTCCTAAACTAGGATGATGCCCCTCGAGTGATTTTCTATCTAAGGTGGAAACAATAGACTGACACCACAAGGTTGTACTACTTCCTGTGTATACTTGTACCTATATAGGGATTGGTACCAGGGGCTGGCACCATTCCTGTGTATATAAGAGTGTCGAAAAGGAGGTAGTCACTCGGTCACTAGGCATAACTCACAAGATTTTGTTCACTTATGTCCCTGTTCTGTCACTATTCTCCCCAAAAGTATAGGCTGACTGGACATACAAAGTGCAAATAATTGCAACTACAACTGGTACCCCTTAAATAAATTTACAGCAGCACCTAAATTACTGTATCATAGTGTGATTGAACTCAGGAAATGCAGTGAACCTATATGAATTTGCAGTGGACGGGATCAAGGTGGACAGATGCAAGCTAACCTGGGGTTAGGATACCAAGACATCCCACACACAGGTTCAATGTTCTGAACTTGAAGTTCATTCTCCAAAATAAAGTTCAATGATGGAACTTGAAGTTTCAATTGTCTGAAATGAAGGTACAGATCGAAATATCAAAACAGGGAACTGAACTCCTTAGTTCAGAAGGACTGTTTATACTGAGATAATGACCTGAACAAAATAATAGACTGATATATGTAGGTGATATGGACATTTAAAGACTGAATATAACTGTATAGTGTAAATCTGAGACTGAACATTTAGTCCAATAATTTGAACTTAAAACAAAACAATGGATACCCATCTAACATACTCTAAAATTCAGTGTAAAAAATAACTTGGCAATATGTAAAAAATATTACTGGTTTCGGAGTTTCCAGGGAAAAGGACACAGTGAAAACAGAAGCTAAAATTCAGTTCCGATACTGATACCGAGATTATGCAAAATTCAGACTATGCAAAATTCAGTCCAAAAAATCAGTCCAGAAAAGAAACCAATGTAATAAATACAAATTTTAACTTGAAAGAAAGGAAATGGAGAACCAAACATAAATTGCAGCCACGAAAGAAAACCAAACATAAGAATCACAGAGAAAAGCCAATGTAATAAGTTGATAGTTGGCAAATTACCTGGACGATGTACTGGATTGTTAAGAAAGTAGTTGAGCATTCAGGAACATGGCCACAACTTCATCTTTGAGCTCAGTCCTAAGCTCACTCTTGACCGCCTCAAGCTCTTTCTTGTGCCGGGCCTCTTGCTCCTCACGCTCTTTCCTTAAAGCGTCAGTCTCTTCTCTCAACTTCTTCGCATATTCTCGTAACTTTTCACCATCTTCTCGTAGTTGTACAATCTCAGCATTTGTTGCTTGTTGAATCTCAGCCTGATGAGCTGCTAAGGATGTTGATCCTTTACCGCTTACACCTACTCCTCGGCCTAAAACTCGCCCATGTCCATCTTATCCGATCACGTCCCTGTAAACATTATTCAATTGCTCATCGTTATCTCGTTCTTCAGCTGGTAGCTCTTCAATTCTCCTTTCTAACATTTTCTATAGCATGCAAGGAGGTTTGTGTTAAATTTCTCCAATTTGCAATTGACATTTTGTTACAAAAACTCATTACAAATATGAATTTTATATACCTCTGTTCCAGCAGCCCCATCTTCTTCATTATAACTGCCATCTTTTCCTCTAGTGGCTCTCCACATGTTGACAAGGTCAACAGGCTTGTTTTCTAGCCTCTTCTGATGTGTATGTAAGTTCCAAAGTAAGAAAAAATTTATACATTATCAACTGAAAATATATGACAATTATCTTACCAAAAAACACAATACTAACCTTTCTCTTTATTTCTGGAAAGGATCTTCTACCAGCAAGAATATAAACAAGATATAAATTAGTTGAATCATCCCAAACCAAAAACAAGTAACCACTTCAACATCTTCATTCCAACATTAAAAGAATATAAACAAAATATTGCACTTGAAATGACAGTTTCAATCAACACTTCTAGGCCACAGCTGCTTCAATCGATTTGTTTTTACTCTTGATGGTGAATTATAGTGCTATGATCTATAGCTTACAATACAGACCTTGAGTGTTACTGACTACAAAGTCAATGTCAATGTGTCTATAGGTTTAGCAAGACAGACAATAGGGGGTTCACTATCAAGTAGGATAATAGTAAAAATAAAGATAGTAATCCATGAAAATACAGATAAAGAGACGGGAAAAGTTACCTTAACCGACGTCCAGACCATTTCTAGTTTATCCTTATCAGCCTTACGCCAAGATAACATTGTTAACGGTAAGAATTGAATTTCAAAGCATCCTTAAGAGGGCCTGAAGCTAAGCTTCTGATCTCCTCTAATATTTGTACGTCTGGTAAACCTTTCACCTGTATTAAAAAATATTAAATAAGTTTAATAATGATATTTTATTGCAAGTTGTCAAAAATATTAAATGTTCATTAAAAGATACATCTACTTACATGCTCCTTAAACCAAGTGACAAAGTGTTCATTATGAAGGCGACTAATAAGGTGTCGTTGTGAAGCTTGTGGATATTTTGACCCATGTTCAGCAAGGTGTTTCCTGTATAAAGATGTAGAAATTTATTTCAATTACATAACTAAACGAGAGGATATAAATCATGGTATTAGTCAAGACAAACTTACTCAATGAATGGTGCTACTGCCTCCGTATTGGCAAGCACATATCGATGAGCTTGTATTTGCATAATTGGATCAAGTCGAAAGTGCACTGCTTTACCTACAACGCGACCAGATTTCTTTCCTCCATCATCATTTCTTCTTGGCCGCTTCATTTTGGTTTCCGTACTATTGTCCAAATACCTTGAGCAGAAAGTCATACATTCTTCTAACAATACTGATTTAGCAATAGAAGCCTCTGGATGAGCATGATTCTGCACATAAAGTTTTAAGGTGTGAAAATATCTTTCCATGGGATACATCCAACGATGCAATACTGCTCCAGCAATTTGTAACTCATCCACTAAATGCATAGGCAAGTGTTCCATTATATCGAAAAAGCCAGGTGGAAAAATCTTCTCAAGACTACAAAGCGTAAGTGCCATACGATCTTCAAAATTTTTCAAGTCTGTAATACTATTTACACTTGAACACAACACCACAAAGCAGTTGCTTAATTTAATTAAGGATTTAACAACATGTTTTGGTAAGACCCTTCGAATAACTATAGGAAGTAACTGTTGCATTAAAATGTGATTGTCATGACTCTTAAGACCCTACATACTCTGCTCTTCTGTATGCACACATCGAGATATATTAGATGAATAACCATCAGGGACTTTTACATCTCGCAACACTTTCAAGAAAATGTCCTTTTCTTTGTTGCTCATTGTGAACTCAGCTGGAGGCAAGTACTCTAGAGTTCTTCCCCGTGGTTGAGGATGTAGCTCTGATCGAATTTTCATATCTTTGAGATCTTTTCGAGCCTTTATATTATCTTTTGTTTTGCCATTAATACCTAGCAAAGTAAAAATGACATTATCGCATACATTTTTTTCAATATGCATAACATCTAGATTGTGGCGAATCAAATTGTGTTCCCAATATCGTAGTTCAAAAAAGATGCTCTTCTTCTTCCAACCTAATCTTATTTTTGGCAGACTGTGTGTTTTTGCTCTCTCTTTTTCTTGTTCTTCCCTCTTCCTCTTTGTAAAGAGGGCCTCCTTCTTATATTCAGTTAAAACATTGAGATCATTGAACTACTTTAACACTTCTGTTCCAGATAATGTCAAAGGTGGTGGCCTTATTTCTAATTTGCCATTAAAAGTTACCCTCTCCCTTCGAAACTTATGGCGCCCAGGTAAAAATCTACGATGACCCCAGTAACAATACTTGCCACCATTTGTCAATCGGATAGCTTGATGATCCCTATTACAACAAGGGCAAGCAAATTCACCTTTTGTGCTCCATCCTGACAACATAGCATATGCAGGAAAGTCGCTAATTGTCCACAACAGTGCTACATTTAGTTGTAATAACTGTTTGGTTGATGCATCATAAGTAGAAACACCAACCTTCCAAAGTTCTTTCAACTCCTCTACTAACGGCTGCAGATAAACGTCAATCTTATCACCTAGACCTTTTGGTCCATCAATAAGAATAGACAAAATTAAGTTAGGTTGCTTCATGCACAACCACGAGGGTAAGTTGTAAGGGACGACTACAACAGGCCAGGTACTGTGAGCAACACTCATATTACCAAACGGATTAAATCCATCGGTAATTAACCCAAGTCTAACATTACGGCTGTCTCTGGCAAAGGATGGATTATTATCATCAAAAGCCTTCCAAGCACGAGAATCTGCCGGATGCCTCATTACACCATCCTCTACTCGCTTCTCAGCATGCCATTTCATAAGCGAAGCTGTATGCGATGACCAAAACAATCGTTGCAGTCTTGGTATTAAAGGAAAATATCGAACCTTTTTTTGAGAAACTTTAGTACCCTGGTCAACCGGAGGAAGATTACCCTCGTTGGCATGATCAACTTTATATCTAGAAGCTCCACAAATCTCACATTTGTCGAGATTCTCAGTTTCATTTCGAAACAACATACAACTATTAGGCCAGGCATCCCATGTTTTGTAAGTGAACCCCAAGTCAGTAGTTAGCTTACTGGCTTGATAGTATGATTTGGGAATCTTGGCACACGGAAACACCCTTTTTAAGAAGACCAACATCATTATGAAAGAACGACTTGTCCATCCATTAAGTTGCTTCAGGTGTAAAAGTTGGACAACAAATGATAGCTCAGTGACACCCTTAGGACAACTATCGTACAAATCACTTTCTGCTTCATTTAGAAGTTTGAAGTATTTCGGTATGCAGTCATCGGACCGCATGTTTTCTTCTGCTATGGGCTCTTCCTCGCAACCCATATTTTCTATCATACATGAGAATCCCATTCCCTCTCGTACCATTGTTGTCATATTAGCACATTCATTTAATCCAGCATCACTTTCATCAACTGACATATCATCTCCTATATTATCGGTGTTATTACCCAAACAACCCAATAACTCCCCATGATATATCCAATCCATATAACTCCTTTCAAATCCATACATCTCTATATGAACCTCCACAGTCTGTCGATTGTGATAAACATGATTTACACATCTACTACATGGGTAATAAATATGGACCGTATCAGCATTCTTAGTTCTATATGCAAATTTAAGAAATGCTTCGACCCCATCCTTGTATGCCTTCGAATTCCAATCATGTGATCCAATCCAACGCTTATCCATATCAATTTCCAAAAGACAATTATCACCTAGCACCATCCAAAATATATATTCAGAACAATAGTTGTATCTTTATTGTTTCAAGAATTCAATTTGAAATTTCTATTTGAGGCAAATGGAGGCAAAAAGCTTGAGGCAGCAGCTATATAACTTTCTAATAATTAAAATACAGAGGCAAATTAGAGTTAAAATCATATAACTTGAGGCAGCAACTATAGCTTGAGGCAGCAACTATATAAGTCTTATCCATTTCAGTTTCCAAAAAAATATACTTTCTAACAAATTAGAATTAAAATTCTTATGCAATATATCAAGCAAAGACAAATTTAATAATAGAGCAAACACTTATTGGTAGCCATGTACTAATGTGCCCAAGAAGAAGAAATAATAAGCATATAGATAACCAATTGATTATGACAATTACTAGCTAGAAAAAGGAAATTAATATACCAAGGTTGATTATGACTTACTGACATGGAACTAACACATGGCACAAATAACCAATTTCAACTGAAAAGCTCAAGCATGATTCACAAATGTCAATTTTCAACAAACTAAAATCTACAAAGAACATAGCCAGGTTCAAATTCATCTCCATTTATAATATGTTTAACATCAATCCAGAATGGGCATGCAAATGTGTCCCAATTTTTTAAAAAAACTCATTTTTTACAAATAATCACAACAATTCCTACATGAACGCATAATCACAATAATTTGACAAATTAAAATCTACAAACAACATAGCCAGGTTCAAACTCATGTTCCTATCAATGCAAATGTGTCCCAATTTTTCACAAGAAAACCCAATTTTTTACAAATAATCACAATAATTCCTACATGAACGCATAATCACAATAATTTGACAAATTAAAATCTACAAAGAACATAGCCAGGTTCAAACTCATGTTCCTGTCCATGCAAATGTGTCTAGACCTGTCAAGTCAGCCGGGCCGGCCCGACACTGAATTTGGGTGGGCCGGGCTCGGGCCTCTTCGACCAATGAACTATAGCGGGCCGGGCCGGGCCAAGGGTGAAAAATCTCAGCCCAGTCCGGCACGTGACCCACGACACGGTGGGCTTCGGGTCGGGCCGGGCCGGGCCATGCCGTGCCGTGCCGAGATTTGATTGGCACATGATACATTTGGGTATTCATTTCGTTCTTCTCCTCCAAATTTTTGCTCCTATGGCTTAGCCTCAACAACACAGTCACCGTTCACCGCAAGGGCATAAAGACTGGCTGGCATGTACCCACAAAAAAGCCAAACTAAGCACAGCACAGCAAAAAGCAAAGCCAAGCAAACCCAATCCAAGCAAAGCACAAATTGCTTGGCCAAAGCCAAGCACAGCACAAATTGCTTGTGCTAAAGCCAAGCATAACACACATTGACAAACAAATGATAAGCAGTGTCTGGGGTTTGGGCCGGGCCGAACCGGGCTGGGATGGGACGGCCCGGCCCAATTGACAGGTATAAATGTGGCCCAATTTTTCACAAAAAAAATCTATTTTTTCATAAATAATCACAAATAAATGACAATGTGCACATATTTTGGTGTTCTAACATATTTTTGCCACCAAATAATTTTCTCAATAAACTAATATACTTCATAAACTGAAATCTTCCCAAAAGAAAAACAATCACCTAAATAACTGATGCTTAAAACTAAGACAAAAACATGCAGCCGGGAACAGTGTCACATGTAAATAATTATGAAAAATTGGTACATAATCCTAAAAAAATTCTTGGTAAATAATCCTGTATAAACAGTGTCACATGTAATTAAATTCGAGCAAAAAATTGGTAAATAACTCTTATTATGGACAAGTAATCAATTTCAAGCAAATGTTGATAAAAAAATTGGTAAATAATCTAGGACAAAATAACATGCAGCCATGTAAACTGTGTAGAACACTCATATTTCCAGCAAAATTTTGAGTAATGTGTAAAACACTCAAATCTCAAGCAAATAACCTAGGACAAAATTACATTCAGCCCTGTAAACAGTGTGAAACACTCAAATTTTAAGTAAAATTTCAGTAAACAGTGTAAAACCCTCAAATTTTAAGCAAATAATCTAAGACAAAATTACATGCAGCCATGTAAACAGTGTGAAACACTCAAATTTTAAGCAAAATTTCAGTAAACAGTGTACAACCCTCAAATTTTAAGCAAATAATCTACGACAAAATTACATGCAGCCGTGTAAACAGTGTGAAACACTCAAATTTTATGCAAAATTTCAGTAAACAGTGTAAAACCCTCAAATTTTAAGCAAATAATCTACGACAAAATTATATGCAGCCGTGTAAACAGTATGAAACACTCAAATTTTAAGCAAAATTTCAGTAAACAGTGTACAACCCTCAAATTTTAAGCAAATAATCTACGACATAATTACATGCAGCCGTGTAAACAGTGTGAAACACTCAAATTTTAAGCAAAATTTCAGTAAACAGTATACAACCCTCAAATTTTAAGCAAACAATCTACGATAAAATTACATGCAGCCGTGTAAACAGTGTAAAACACTCAAATTTCAAGGAAAAATTGAGTAAACGGTGTAAATAGTGTAAACCACTCAAATTCCAAGCAAACAATCTAGGACAAAATAACATGCATCCAAATATTAGGGCAAAGACTAAAACATTTTGGTAAAAAATTCTAAAGATTGGGGGAAGTATACCAAGCAGCAGCAATGGAGCACCTAGGGTTGGAAGATCGGACAGAGAGAGAGCAATGGTCGGGAAGAGAGAGAGAGAGAGCAACAACACTGGAGCACCAGGTCGAAACAATAGTCGGAGAGAAAAAAGAGCTGCAATACTGGATCACCTAGGTCGGAGAGAGAAAGCAGTTCTATCGCCATTTTTGATCGAAAAGAGAGAGGAAGAGAAAGTTTTTTTGATCGAAAAGAGAGAGAAGTCCTATCGACTATAGGAAATATGATTTGGGATGGACGGTCTGGATTAATCCATTCGATTGAATGGTTACGATGAAAACACATGGAGGTAAACTTTCCTCCCATATAATTTGGCAATTAGCCGCCACACGTGTGGTATTCCCGCCAACATATTTGGGACGAAAATATGTATTATTTGGAACAGAAAATTTCATCAGTCCCAAATAGTGATCCATTTTCACAATCTGTCCAAAAGAAAGCAATATTTTGTTACTAAAAATATAGCCGTCCCTACAATTATACTTTTAGGACTTTTTAGACTAGTGTTCCTTATAGTGTCGTCCCAAAAAGACACTTTTTTTGTAGTGTCCCCTCTCACTAAAACCTCACATCTCCTTCCTCCCTCCACCGTTTCTAAATCTGACGGCACCTCCGCGTCCGGCTCGTCGTCCTCTTCGATACCGGACCACTCTCCGTACCTTTCTACGTCGTTCCCTGTGCCCTTCCGTCGGACCACCACCAGCGTCAGGTCGACCGTCCGTGCCAACGACCACGCGTCAGCCTCACCCCAATCGGTCGGCAGCAGCGCTGCCAGCGCCCCCGTATCCCCGTGCGCCCCGCGTCGTCCATCGTGCCTCCCTATGCATTTTCATACTCCTTGCGTGCACCCCGTGCGCGTGTCCATTGCTCCGTCGACGTTGTAACGTCCCGATAAGAGTCCGAGGCCTCCCCTTGTTACTCCGCCTCCGTTTTGGTATATTTCTGTCCCAGAGCCTTTTCTGTTCCATGTACAGAACCCCTTTCTGATCCGGCCAATTGACAGAATAAAGCTCTGCCAATTGGAGTAATTAGACTTTAATTTAAATTGTATTTGATTTGTGTGATTTTTTTTAATTAATTTATTGTAGTAATTGGTACATTAATCGTAGGATTTACTTTAATATTCTGAGTTGGATAATTAGTCTTAATTAAATTTTGAATCTAATTAGTTTTAATATTATTACTGTGTAATTAGAATTTAAATGGTTATTGGTGAAATATTAGTTTTAATTAATATTAGTACTATAAACTTTAAGACATAATTTATGGCATTCGTTTATTTAAGGAATTGTCGTTTGGTTTTAGTATTTTTAATAAAAATTAATTACTAATAAAAAATGAGTATTAATATTTTTCTATAAATAAATGGTTACTATAAAAAGATTTTTATATCAAAATAATATTTTAAAAGAATCTTCCATACCAAATGATAATTCTTAAGAAAAACAATTAATTATATATATATATTTCTCTAAAAATAAAGGTTGTAATATTCGATTTCTACCCAATAGGTAGTAAAAGGAGTTTTGGTTACTTAAAAAGGGGTTTTAAATATTAAATAAGGTTTTATTAACAAATTTCTATTTAAAAATGTTTTCTTAGCACATAAATAATTTTTAAAAACAGAAATTTGTCTTTTGGCTAAAAATAATAATTTTTGGTTTAAAAAGGATATTTGGCATTTCCTAAATTAGAAAAAAATTATTTTTATTAAAATATATCAAAATAGATTTTCTTTTAAAATGATATGTTTTGTTACTGGAATTTATGAATCATAAACTAAATTTTTGAAATATAAGATTACTATAGTTTTTATGAAACTTTGTTAGCATTCATCATGACCAGACTTAGCTATATTTTACTAGTTAGCCATAAGGTTAGAGTGTTCTTCTCTAGATGCTGATATGGTGTTAAAAACATGTAGGTTCAGAACCCTAAGCCTTAGCAGATTACCTGCTACTTGTCGTTTTCTACGTCGAGGAGATATCTGAGGCAAGTTTCATATCTATTCCATGTTTGTGTTTTTATTTTAATAATTAAATGTATGCATCAGTTGATTTTATCTTGTATAGTAACACTGATTCACCGTGGATCCCTCTCGAACTCCATATCGATTGACGGATTGCTGGATTGACTTATTGACTCATTGACTCATTATCTTGGTGATTGCTTGGGGGAGTAGTATAATGTCTGTGACCAAAGATAAAATTTTGCTTATTTCTCGCTTCGTGCTAACCCCTACCACACAAGGGGTTGAGCCGTACCGTATACTATTCATTTTGGCCGAAACATTAGTATACATATTGCCTCTATCCCAGCCGGTCACAGGCCCTGTAATATACTCAAAACCACTAGCTAAGAATTGTATCATAATTTACATTGATACCATCTTGCTCATTGTCTTTTACTTTTAAATACAAAAAATATATTATTTTTTAAACTGTCTCGTATTTTCATTTATTGTTAATTTAGAAATGCTAGATGTGGATGAAATATGTTCTTGTTCACTCCTAACTGGAGACCCAATATTTTTAGGTGATTGCGACAAAGAGGAGCTGCCTTACTGTACCTTCTACGGGCCTGACTTGGGTCCCGCAGATCCAGCTGAACCAGAAACCCCGGAACCATAGATGTTTGCATAGTTCTTTCCTTTCCTTCGCTTATCAGAACACATGTAATAAATGAATATTGAGATGGTTGTTATTTCAATTTTCTCAGACCATTTCCAGTTAAATAAAATTATTTTATTTATGTTAGATATTTTTGTATGTTGTGTTTCACTGCTTGATATAGCTTACTGTCGCCGTCTCACAACGGTGCAGGCTGGACATGACCCGACTGGACCCATTATATTAGGATCGGATCGTGACAACAGACAAGAAGCCGAACCTGACAATAAAAAATATATGTATCAGTAACAAAAAGGGGGAGTACAAAAGAGTTATAAGTTCGTACCTTCAGCATGCTAAGCGCCAACTTGGGCTAAGTCATCGGTCTTGGCTTCAGAAAAACTGAGAGCAGGCTCAGGTTGTTCAAGAAGAACAATATCGTAGCCTCGAACAGCATCAGGCTGGGTATCTTCTACGGCCCTAGCTAGATCGGGAGCAGATTCAGCAACAGCCACCTCAGTAGGCTGTTCAACCTCTCCTTCTGTAGCCGAGGTCGGCTTACTAACAAATCCCTCCGCACCTGCAAATTCAAAGAAACCAGGACAACCTCTTTTTCTCCTCCAATGCTTTGGGCTATCTCTATGAGTGGTTTCTTCTCCTTGTCTGCAAGGGAATATACAATGGCAGTCAGCCTCACGACAAGGGAATATATAATGGCAGTCAGCCTCACGAGGAGCACGCAAAATCGAAGTCAAAAAATCTCATCCGAAGAGAGGTACAAAGTTAACGTACCCGCAAGAGGGTGAGCTGATTGGACTTGATTCTCGTCCAACCCTTTCATTATAGCCCCGATTGCAGACATCGCCCCCAAGGAGATATCGAAAGAAGGACTGGCATTCTGGTTGCCACCATAATCCGGGCATTCGCCCTGATCATCCTTTGACTCAGCCTCCTTGACTGGGAAGGCCGAATATCGTCTGTCGGTCGAGGACAAGAAGGGGACACTATTGTCACATCAAATTCCTCAGACGAGGAGGCACCTGCCTCAGCTGCAACTTCAGAGTCCTGTGCAAAGGACAAATGTAAGGGTGATGAAGCTTCTAATGGCTTGACCAAAATGGCTATCTAGTCTAGGAAGGGATCTACCTCCCGAATGGTAACGACCCGCGACGCCGTTCTACTTCTTCCAGTTTGTCGGAAAGACCTTATCAAGGGAGGTGAGCCAGCACATACTTCCTTGTCTCGCCTTAGGGTAATAGTCTTCTTCTTCCTCTTAAAAGTTGGCTCGTGGGCCAATTCAGTCGATGCTTTCCTCTTCTTAGGAGGATTAGGAAGAGAAGAATCATCTTTCGTGCCCTCCTATGGAGACACTGTCGGCTCCCTAACGATAGCTCTCGGCCGTGGTGCTACGGCTGGCTTCACGACTGGAGCAGCGCCCTCCTTCTTACAGTCCTTCGGCACCTCTCGGGCTAGTTTCGCAGAAGGGGGCCAAACCGAGTCTCCAATATCATGCTCTGTTCACGATCATACCGGAGGTGAAAGGTATTGATCTGAACATAAAACTTGGTGGCAGCATAGAAAGGTGGGTCTCGGGTTAGTTAACTTACTTTCCTTGTACTTTATCTGTCTCTCCATACCATCACCTGAATATAAACTGCCATGTTCATCAATACAACTGTCTATAGCTGCTTTATAGTTCTCTGTCATTTACTTGGTTTCTGTTGATGAGTTGTACTAATTCCTGTCCTGACTGGACATGTTGAAAATTTTACAGATGACTGCCCTGAGGATACTTTCCCTACTCATTATGGACCCAAAGACGGGATGGCTACCTTTGGACCCGACACCCAGGAGTGATCGGAATTTAGTTTAGTAGACTAGCATATGTTTTCATGTTGAACTTATTGTAGTTGATTTGAGACTTGTGTAGTATTTGAAATTGTTGAGAGTTGTTATTATAGTACTTGTCTTTCTATTTCTTAGTTATTTCGTCTGTGTTATCTTATCGTGCTTAGACTGTGATTGAGTTACAATATCTTATACTTGTCCTCCGTTCGGAGTTGAGATTTGACAAGTACATTATAATTGTGTGAGTTGTTGGTTAGATAGTAACCTAGGACAGCGTTCTACCACCGACTCTGCGGCGTAGGCTGGGCGTTGTTACGCACTCGTACCCTCACAGTGGGTGCGGGTCGTGACACATTTTTAGTGGTGGCCCATGCAGGTCGAGAGTCGCATTAGTACGATATCGCGGTAGTACGGCGACTTAGTTGTACTGCTGTGAGCCTGCAATAGGATTGAGAGATAGGCTTTAACGGAGAGGCACTCAATCACAGTTAGGACTACTTGAGAAGATTCCTGGGATGACCCTTGAGAATTTTATTATAAACTATCTTAAAATACGATTCCGACAGTTTCTGTCTACTTCCTTGTTCATCATTGAATTTGATTCTTGGTATTCATTATTGACTTGATTTTCAACCAAGATAACATTATGGGCTAGGTTGCCTCAGTCATGGAATCTAGAGTCATCTACAGCCATATCAGCTGGTTGGGCGATGAGATAGAGTCTGATTTTGGATGTATTTCTCGGGTGTGGGAATTTAAAGTTTTCGCAGCCAAGCTAGCGGCAATATAAAAATTTTAAATACCATAATTTTAGAAGTATGTACATTAGTTGCGGTCTCTATAGATTATCGCAGCCATACTTACTGGTGTGACAAGGATTCTGGTAACTTGGTTCAGGATAGACGGGTATGATTATCAGATTGCAGAATAGATACCATATAGATGGTGCCCTTGTATAATTGAGTAGAATATCAGGGTGGATATTACTTGAGTATCATAGATTAGATAGAGGGAGCTAGGCCACTTGTAGCGCATCACCGTACCCCGCACCATCAGAGGGATACACCCCAGAAGGACAGGGCTTTTTACTGACAGTCGAGTAGACCGACGCAGCAGGTGATGGATTAGCAGGTTTGTCCTTCTCATTCTTCCTCCCCACTTTTCTGTGTGATTTCCATTAGTACCTGTCAGGATATTGCTTGTGATTGATAGATAGCGTAGCTACCCTGTTCGAGACTGTGGAATCACGACTAGTAAGATTATGTTGCATGATTATCTCTTGACCTTGATTGTTTGGGTTTGACCTAGACAGGGTACGATCATTTTAATTTCAAGGACAAAATTTTTCTAAGGGGGGTAGGATTGTAACACCCAGTTTTCCAGATGAGGGTAATTTTGAAATTTTGTAATTATAATTATTTTATTATTGATATTTATTTAACATTATAATTTTTGGTGATTTTTAAACATTTTTAAACTATTTAAAAACTGTTTTAAGTCATGACTTATGATTTTGATGTGCTGCCAGTGAAACCCGAGAGACTGCATGACCTAGAGCTTAATCATGTCATTAGGATGATTTATTATCATTTTTAGCCTAGGGGTAATTTGGTCATTTTGGCTTATTTGAATTTTTAATTAATTTAATGAATTGGTGAATTCTAGTTTGACTTTGACTTGCTGAGACTAGTAGACTAGCCTAGAACCTAACTCTGGCTATGGTAACCCTAGTCTAACTTGAGTTAACCCATTTTAGTCATTAGAAGTTAGTTTTAGAATGAGAGGATTAAGTTTAGTGGAAATTAAGTCATGACTTATGGTTTTACGAAATGACTTATGTCTTAATGATTTAATTGATCATGACTTAAGCCCATAGGCCAATTTAGGAAACCCTAACCCTAATTTTGCAACTTATGACCAGCCATAGGAGAGCCCCTCCCTATTTAATGTCATGTTGAGGAGTTCTTGCCTTTTTTAGAGCTTGACCTAGTTTTGAAAAAAATGTATTTTTTCCCCTTCCCAAAAATCCCCATAAATTGATTTTAATTCCTTTCTAATCCTAATCTTTTGCATTAGGACCTAATTTCTGTATATTTATTATTTCTGGAGGTTAATCTCAATTTTGGATTTATTTGGAGCTTTGGAGTTGGTATTTGGAATCTTTCTATTGATGCTTTCTTGGAGGATTGACACACATAGGTAACCACCCTTAAATTGTGATTTAATTCCATTTTCTTTGCATTTAGGGCTAGATCTAGGAGTCCCCTAGCTGTCCCTGAAGTTTGAGCCAATTTCGTGTCCGTTTGGTGTCCGTATCGGACACGTGTCATAGTGTACATATAGGTGTTCGATGAAATGTCACTTAGGAATTGATTTTGATTTTTGCAAATCTAATTACATGAATTTGTAGATCTAAATATGTACATTAATTTTTGTGAAGGGTGTTAGATATTTTTGTGTCATTTTGTGTCGGTTTTTAGTGTTGGACACGCGCACACTGGATACGTGCACTGTCCTGCATCAAGGGCTGGATTTCTCCTTGTATCAGACACGAGGACACGCCAAATTTTAGGAGGATGTCAGGGCACTGACTGACATGGCTCTCCCAAAATTAGGGGCCATATGGTACTGTGTGCGAGGAGTTCTCCTCCTCGCACTGGACGTACTGGCCGTGCGTGCGGGCTGTGCACGCACGATTTTAGCCACTGACACGGCTTTAGAACTTTCACGACACGTGTCTAGGACACGGTGCAGGGCCATGGACACGTAGCCCTATATGGGACGAACATGTGGACGTGACCATGGCATGTGTCGTGCAACGTGTCATGTCATAGAGTGATACACACGCGTGTACGACGCTGTGTGCCTGTGCGCGTGTCTGTGGCGTTCGTGAGCCAAGACATGTCGTGTCCTATTTCCCCAGGACACGAGATGACTCGTGGGACATGGGTGCAGGTGGGGGATGGTTTACCAACCATTTATTGGTCACATTAGCTTGGTTTTGATGTTCGAATTTCGAATTCCCCTATGTGACTGATACGCGCATCATTGTTTTCAAGTTTCTGAAATTTATTTCTCTTTTAAACTGTCTGTAATGTTTTAAATACCAAGATTAACTCATTTAAATGTGTATTAGGTTGCCTTAATGTTGGTTACTGATATGGTGTTAGGTTTTGGATTTGGAGAAGGATTTTGAATGTTGGACTTATACCATTTTCAGTTAGAATTTCCTGAAATCAGACTCATGTTTTCAAAATGAATTTTTATGTTAATTTCCATGTTAAAATTCTTACACCTGTGAGTTACTTGCTGTCAATAATGTTTGTGATTGGTAGTTTGGTTTCGAATTAGTTGAATGGATATTCGAATATGGTTGGGCTGTGCAAAGGGTAGCTGATACATTCATGTTCGTTGAAATGCTGAACCTTAATTCCAGTTTTACAAATAAGTTTTGATCCTATTACACTAGCTGAAATTTCTTGAGAATTATGTGGGGTTATGTTGATGCATAATAGTTTAGGTTACACTTGAGAGATGGAATTCAAATAGGAATTGACTGAATTGATATCACTGTTAGCAATGTGATAACTGCCATTTGTTTCCTAATTTCTGAGATTGTGTACACTGATTTCCATTTCCCTACCATTTGCATAAGTCCACTTAAACCTGAAATTATTCACTGTTTTCTTGGAAACACACATTCAGTCACATATATTCACTACACACACAAGCTAAAAACCTGAAAAACCCTATCACTGTTTTGCTCTGTTCCTGAGTATAACCTGGGTTGGTGCACCCATTCACTAAATCTGAGCAGTATGCAAAACATAAATGAGTTTGGCTTTGGTATAGCACTGTTATACACAACTGTCATTGACACACTCTCCATTTGTTTCACTGTCACTGTGAACACACATTGACACATTTGCATTTATTCCAATTTCTCTAACCTATCACTTATTAAGACCTGAGCTACACTCTTCATTAACCTATTGTGTCCTTAATACACGCACACATTTGTTTTCCTAGCACATGTCCACTCTTCACACATGGTTCACATGTCCTACTCCACACACACACACATAATTATAAATTCTTGAGAACACCACACATACATGGCTCTCTCTATATGCACACATATGTTAATAGTCTATGTGTATATACATATATATTTTTTTTTATATATTGTCTATATGCATAATGTGGCCCATGTGTATGTGTATGTTATTAATATAATTTAGATAAAAATTAATATAGCATATATGAGTTGAGTGTGTTATTTATATAAATTGAATATATTTTAATGTGTGAGATATGTGGGAATATACCTATGTGTGAAATGTGTGGTATGGACTATAGGTGATTAGCTTATGACCTATAGCCTATGGCTCATTGCCTATGTGTATGGCATGGATGCGTAGTGATTGTGTTGTTGTCTTGTATATCCTAGATAGTGTGTGTGCATTCTTATCTAGGCTTGGTTAGGCCTAGTGAGACTGACTAGACTAGGATTGACCTAGTGGACTAGAGTGTTGACCAAGGTTTGACCCAATAGTCCAGGATTAACTGGAGTTGACCAAAAGTCAACATTGAGTCTAGATGTGACCAATTGACCTAGTTTAACTAGTGTAGTTGACTTGGGTTGACCCAAAGTTGACCAAGTTTGACTTGGGCCTAGTTGACCTAGACAGTTGACCAGGTTTGGCTTAGAGTTGACTTTGACTTAGTTTGACCTAAAAATCATATAGTTTGTATTGTAGCTTTCAATTCCCTTGTATTTTACATATCATAACCCATATTTCTCTGTTTAGGACATTGTGACTCCGGTGCAGACATCTGATATTACACTACTCTTTTCACAGTATCAGGCGAGTACATTCTCTGATAGTTCTCTCATTTATTTGTCAATTACTGTACTTCAGTTCTAGTTAGTTGTATGTGATTCTCTGTTACCACACGTATGGATATTTATGGATTCATGTATGCGACACACATACCATATTGTCTGGCCTCTATTACTGGTATCATCATGTCTGGCTTCTATTTCTGGAATCACCCTGGAATCACTTTGCTGGTATCAGCATGTTGGCTGGATTTATTTTGATTCTCGTATCGCATTCTGGAATCACTTGTACTTGCTGGGAGGGGAAATACTTGAGTAAGACATGTAGACATACCCCAATCTGGAATCTCCTAACTGGAATCTACTGGAATGATAGCCATCTCACACCCGGTCAGGTGTGTGATGTGCCGTATTACCTACAACCGTTTACATGTCGATCTCGGTATCTTAAAACACACTGTTAGAGTATAGGCTGGACTCACCCTGGAATCATTGATCACTATGACTGGAATCGTCTCGTACTGGATTCATCTTGTAGTAGATTCGTCTTGTACTGGACTTATATTGGAGTTACACTTGTCTATATTTACTGTCTGGACTTATATCATGTTATCCTGGTTCAGCTAGTTTCTATTTACAGTCTTTATTGCCATAATTCTTCTCTTGTTTAGTTACCTTACTTTCCTTATACTTTATCTGTCTCTCTATACCATCACCTGAATATAAATTGCCATGTTCATCAATACAACTGTCTATAACTGCTTTATATTTTTCTGTCATTTACTTGGGTTCTCTTGATGAGTTGTACTCGTTCCTGTCCTGACTGGACCTGTTGAAAATTTTACAGATGACTGCCATGAGGATACTTGCCCTACTCATTATGGACCTGGAGACGGGATGGCTACCTTTGGCCCCGACACTCAGGAGTGATCGGGATTTAGTTTAGTAGACTAGCATATGTTTTTATGTTGAACTTGTTATAGTTGATTTGAGACTTGTATAGTATTTGAGATTATTGAGAGTTGTTATTACTTTAGTAGTTGTCTTTCTATTTCTTAGTTATTTCTAATGTGTTATCTTATCGTGCTTAGACTGTGATTGAGTTACAATATCTTATACTTGTCCTCCGTTCGGAGTTGAGATTTGACAAGCACATTATAATTGCGTGAGTTGTTTGTTAGATAGTAACCTAGGACAACGTTCTACCGTCGATACTGCAGCGTAGGCTGGGTGTTGTTACTCACTTGTTCCCTCACAGTGGGTGCGGGTCGTGACACATACATAGCCTCCTTCCTATACTGTTAAAGTGGCCAAGGTGCCCGTTGGTGATCAGGTTAGAAAGGGAAGTGAAGTGGCTGATGAAGCAGACGAGGAAGCTGTCGGGGATCAGCCCCACGAGTCAGCTGGGAAGGCTATTGAAGAGTCGGCCAAGGTAGTCATTGACATGTCGATTGAGGATGCCATTGAAGAATCAGCCAAAGAGACCGTTAAAGGTCCAGTTGACGAGTCGGCCAAAGATGCATGGATTGATCCGCCCGTCGCGACGACGGTGACTCCTAAGGTGATAGAACAACCCTTACCGGCCGAGAGGATGGAGGTAGACCCTGGGATAGGAAAGTCTTATACTTTTGAGGGTCCCGACCTAGGATATGTACCCTGGGAAACTACCCACGGAGCTAGCTCAGAAACAATAGCTCCGGAGCTGGATCACGTAGCATCTGGGGCCAGTGCAGCTACTCTGGTAATGACCTCCATTTCTGTGATGGCAAGAACTGCTTCTACTACTGAGGCAGTTTCGAGTTCTATGACCGCTATGACAGCTCATATTTTAACTTATCCTTTACCAGAGCCATTTACTGTGGCACCTCCAATGACTTTAATGGCTATGGCTGATAATTGTTACTATATATAGCTAATCATTGGCATTATTTATAATGCTTTGAGTTGAGGTGCAGAGAGTGTCTTAAAGTATGGCCGAACTTTTGTGTTGGCTCGGTCTTCGATAATGGGCCAGTTGGCGGCACTACAAGATTATCATGGGTATGAGGCAAGAGTTGATGCCTTAGAAGCCTCATAGGGGAATTGGAGGTTAGTCTTCTAGAGCTTCAAGGTCTTGAGCATGATCTCTCGCCCATGGTGGACGTGGAGATGGAAAAGCTAACTGTTGAGCTCTCTCGATATGAACTGCAGTGAGAGGCTCTTGCACATAAAGTTATAGAGATAGAGTTGCAGGTTGGGGAGGTGGTTACTGATGGAACTGGGGATTCCCAGGACCCTTTCTTTGGTGTACGTATTGATCGATAGAAAGTTAAATAGATCTAATACGTGTTCTAACCCTTCATAGGCGGAAACTAGGGTTCACGAATTATACCTGCGACGGAAAGGAGACAAGTAATTCCTGGCAATCTCGAGCGGACGACCCCAAGATCTTCTGCACATATTCTTTCCTCAAGTTGGACGTCGTGTGGGCGACGATCTTCCAACTTTTTCTTCTCCTTGGCAGCACTCTCTTTCTCTCCTTACGTGAATCACGAATTTAGAGAAAATTTTAGATTTCTGATCAGTAATCTGGCGGCCAGAGAATAGAGGATATATATAGGCTACGGCAGGGACCATGAGGAGAAATTAGGGTTAGGCCTCCTAACGGATCTGGATATCCCGTATTCAGCCCGAACACACAATCCAGGCCCATTAACAATAGCTCGGTCCACTAATGATCTATTGTTGCACTACCTCCCTAATCTCAAATTATGTTTGTGGGCTCCTTTTATTATATGCTCGTTTGGCTCCCCATGTTAAGATATCGTATGTCCGTCGATCAAATTAAGTTACTGACAACTATATTGATTGGACATCTTTTATCCTTAAGTAGTACCGCTCAACTTTATTTCTCATGTCGGATATAATCCACCTGCAGGGTTTACATGACAATCCTTATGAGCTTCTTAAGAGGACATCATCAACCCGATGTATCGGGACATGGATTCTATTTATAATCAACAGCATATCATACATACAATGTTATTACCCAATTCATAGAGGTTGTTGATCCATAATGAAACTCACTCTTTTATGAGTCAAAGTAATGCACATTGCATATACATATCCGTTATTATATCCGGATTAAGAGTACAAGCATCCATAATAACAGAGGTGTTTGTTCTCTTATGTAGTCAGTACAAAGAGAACAACCTCAAGTGGTCCTGTTCAATACACACAAAGTGTACTAGTGTAAACCTATAGTCAAGATAGACTAATACCAGATTACACTACAACCTTTCCAATAGATTATCCAAGTCCATCTAGGTTGTGAACTATTTATATACTCTATAGAAAACTGATAATATGATCTTCTGTGTGACACCACACACCATATTATCTATAATATAGAATATCAGACATTTGCATTAACACTTGCAACAAATACAATATGCAAACATTTGCCCATATGATTCTCATTCAAAATTTAAGGAAATAAGGTTAGTACAAAAGTGATGCTTTTAGTATATAACCCTAACAATCTCCCACTTATACTCAAAGCATTGCTTTTCAGTATACTGTTACAAATCTCCCACTTATACTTAAAGCCATGCTGCTACACATCTGACTCCCATTCCCTCAACATGACTGTCAAAAGCCTTAGCTGGTAAGCTCTTTGTAAAGGGATCAGCTAGGTTGTCGGCTGATGCTATCTTGATCACAGCAACTATTCCTTTCTTTACGAAATCTCATATCAGGTGGTACTTGCGCTCAATGTGTTTGCCTGTCTTATGGGCTCGTGGTTCCTTCGAGTTTGCAACTGCACCACTATTATCACAATAAAGTGTAATAGACTTAGGCAAACTAGGTACCACATCCAAGTCCAATAGAAAGTTTCTGAGCCAAACCACTTCTTTGGCTGCCTCAGAGGCTGCCACATACTCGGCTTCCATGGTGGAATCAGCAATACATTTTTGCTTGATACTCCTCCACACAATGGCTCCACCTCCCAAAGTAAACACATAACCTGAGGTAGATTTCTTGGAATCCCTATCTGACTGAAAATCTGAGTCTGTATACCCCAAGGGAACTAAACTATCTGCCTGGTAAACTAGCATATACTCTTTAGTCCTTTTCAGGTACTTCAAAATATGCTTTACGGCAGTCCAGTGCTCTTGTCCTGGGTTAGACTGATATCTGCTGACCATGCCTACGGCAAAGCAGATGTCTGGTCTCGTACATAGTATTGCATACATTAAGCTTCCAACTGCTGAAGCATAAGGAACTGCCTTCATGTTCTCTATCTCTTTAGGTGTCCTCGGATACTGCTCCTTTGATAGAGCAATTCCATGTCTAAAAGGTAAGAAACCTTTCTTAGAATTTTGCATACTAAAACGAGTTAGTACAGTATCGATATAGGAAGCTTGGGATAAGCCCAACATCCTTTTCTTGCGATCTCATAGAACTTTGATCCCAAGGATGTGACCTACTTCTCCCAAGTCCTTCATATCAAACTGTTTGGATAACCATACCCTTACATCAGATAATACCTTAATATTGTTTCCAATGAGCAAGATGTCATCCACATAAAGTACTAGGAACACCACCACGTTTCCGTCATACTTTCTGTATATACATGATTCATCATGACATTGATCAAATCCATAGGATTTTATCACCTGATCAAAACAGATGTTCCAAGATCTGGAAGCTTGCTTAAGTCCATAAATAGACTTTTTGAGCTTACAAACAAGATGCTCCTGGCCCTTTTTAATGAACCCGTTTGGTTGCTTCATATAGATGTCTTCCTCAAGACTTCTATTAAGGAAAGCTGTCTTGACATCCATTTGCCAAATCTCATAATCGAGATGAGCTGCAATAGATAAAAGAATCCGAATAGACTTAAGCATGGCTACAGGAGAAAAGGTTTCCTCATAATCGATACCCTCTCTTTGAGTAAAACCTTTTGCTACAAGCCGAGCTTTAAAGGTTTCAACCTTACCGTCTGATCCTCTTTTTCTCTTATAGACCCACTTGCATCCAATGGCTTTTACACCAACGGGTGGTTCTATAAGCTCCCAGACCTGATTAGAATCCATAGATTCTATTTCAGATATCATTGCTTTTTGCCGAGACTCTGCATCTTTATCTTGGAGTGCTTCATTGTAGGTACATGGATCATAATCTTGTTCCTCAGGGACGAAGTCTGACGACTCTCCCAAGAACATATATCTATCAGGTTGTATCACAACCCTTCCACTACGACGAGGCACTATCGGTTGTGGTGTAACATTTGTGACACGTTGTGCAGTTATTTGTGGTTCATCCTCTTGTACTGTTGGTACTGAAGTACTTGGTATCTCACGTCTCAGTTCTTCTAGAACAACTCTACTTGTGGGTTTATGGTTCATCACATAGTCTTCCTCTAAGAATCGGGCATTGGTGCTAACAATGACCTTCTGATCCTTAGGACTATAAAATAAACCTCCTTTCGTTCCTCTTGGATAGCCTACAAATAAGCGTACTTCTGTACGAGATTCCAACTTATCTGCTTTCCCATTCAGCACATGTGCTGGACTACCCCAAATGCGAACATGTTTCAGACTAGGCTTACGCCCAATCCACAGCTCTGTGGGAGTAAGAGGTACTGACTTAGAAGGAACCAAGTTCAAAATATAAGCAGCAGTCTCTAAGGCATATCCCCAAAATGAATCTGGCAAATCCGAATAACTCATCATTGATCTAACCATCTCCATAAGAGTTCTATTCCTTCTTTCGGCTACACCATTCTGTTGGGGCGTTCCAGGTGCAGTCAATTGGGATGCAATCCCAGCCTCTGATAAATAATCCCTAAACTCTCCAAAGAGGTACTCGCCACCACGATCTGATCGTAATGACTTGATACATTTTCCATGACGTTTCTCCGTTTCAGCCTTGTACTCTTTGAATTTCTCAAAGCACTCAGACTTACGGCGCATCAAATAAATGTATCCATACCTTGAATAATCGTCAATAAATATGACAAAATATTCAAAGCCACCTCTAGCTTGGATAGTCATGGGTCCACACAAATCAGAATGAACCAATTCCAACACATCTTTGGCCCTATACCCCTTTGCCGTAAAAGGCCTTTTGGTCATTTTACCTTCCAAGCAGGATTCACAGACTGGTAGTGCCTCCACTTCCAATGAACTCAAAGGTCCATCTTCAACCAGTCTTTGAATCCTTCTTAGGTTAATATGCCCCAATCGTAAGTGCCAAAGATATGTTTGGTTCATACAAGAAGGTTCTTTTCTCTTATTTAAGTTAGATGACATATTATTCATTTCCATAAGTTGCATTGTAGACGAAATAGGATTAATGACATACAAATTATCAACCAATGCACCAGAACAGATAAAATATTTATTCTTTCTAATAACAATATTATCATTAAAATAAACTGAATATCCATCCTTAACTAACATAGAAACAGAAACTAAATTCCTTCTAAGTGAAGGTTTATAAAGACAATCTCTCAATGTCAAAGACTTATTTCTACCAAAAGATAAAGTAACATCTCCTAATGCAACGACCGATACTTTTATAGCATCACCCATAAACAAGCATATCTCTCCATCACTGAGCCGTCTGGTTTCCTGGAACCCCTGCAATATATTGCAGACATGATTAGTGGCTCCTGTATCTACACACCAGGTGCCGGTAGATAACACCGCTAAACATGTTTCAACTACTAGTAAATGAGATATACCTTCTTTGTTCCCTTGTTTGAGAAGTAGACAATCAGTCTTCCAATGTCCTGACCCTTTGCACTTGAAATATTTGCCTTTCGGCTTTTTCACCGCGCCTTGAGGTCCCATGCCCTTCTTTGCTAAGTTTGCCTGTTTCTGAATATTATTCTTCTTCTTACCGTCTTTTGGCTTAGAAGTAGAAGCCTTTTCAGAAACAAAAACATGACCACTCTGCCTAAAGAGAGATTCAGCATCATGTAGCTCTTTTGCAAGTTCTGCCAAACTATACAATCTTTTGTTCATGTTGTAATTAAGGCAGAAATTGTCAAAACTTTTAGGCAGAGTCCCGAGAATGATATCAACCTGGTTTTCCCCATCGATTTCAGCTCCAAGGATCTCCATCTCATTCAGATGACCCATCATCTTGAGAACATGATCCCTTACTGGTGTGCCCTCAGCCATTTTTGTATTCATCAAACATTTCATAGCAAACTGCCTAGCTGCTCTACTCTGATCTCCGAAGAGTTCCTTGAGGTTATACATCATGTCATAAGCTGTGGCCATGGCCTGATGCTGATGTTGCAGTACATTTGACATAGATGCCAGAATGTAACACCGCGCCATCTCATCTGCCTTTTTCCACTTCTTATAAGCCTCTTTGACCTCTTCATCAGAGTTAGCATCAGGCTTAGGTGGGCATTCCTCAACAAGTACATATTTGTACTCCTCAGCAGTCAGAACAATATCTAAATTACGTTTCCAATCAATATAATTAGGTCCAGTAAGTTTGTTTTCTTTAAGAATTACCATAAGTGGACTGAAAGAACCCATTTTTTTTGAAATCCTGAGAATCACATAAATAAAATTATGTAGGGCAAAAAAAACTTTTTTGAATTAACTAAATATTGATTCCCTCAAAACAATAATAAGAAATTCACCAACACCTTGAACACCATAAATTTAGCATGCCACGATAGTGTGGAAGTATACAAATTCCACTTTGTTCAAGTAGATTTTTTTTATTAATTTTACTATCATGTCAATATAACTTTATGACAAATAAAATTAATATGCTGGTCTTGCTCTGGTCATACAAATAATAGCAGTGACTTCGATGGGGAGGATACCATTATTTGTATCTAAGTGTATACCATTACTTAATACTAAGTCCATTACCTTGTAATGAGTTCCTTCAGATGGAGAAGTGAACACATACTAGGTAACTTTCTACAATTATCCCTAAGAAAGTTTGTACTGGTGATCCATAATTATAATCATCCGATATGGAGGAAAGCACTAAAGCCAACACGCAAGTATAATTACATCACCTACAAACCAGTAATAGAGACCATAGGATTTATACTAAATAAAAATCATCTCCCACTTAGTTATTTAACAATGAGGGTTTTTCTACTAGTTGATATTATGTCCATGTTGTCCATTATTAATGTAGGCTTGGTTTTTCAAAAAAACAACCACACAATAATAAACATGCATAATTAGAAAAAGCGAAATGACAAAAATAAGAGAAAATATCCAACTATTATGGTCATCTTTGCTGCTCCGTCCACAACTATCCGAATCCAAAATCTGGCGCTGCACAGATCTATACGGGGTTCGACCTGCCCGGTCAGGTCGCAGGGTTCGGGGTAGCGCCCTATTTTTTTTTAGGTTTTGGCTGTCGATTCCTTCATCGAAAATCATCTGTCGGCCTCTGGATTGCTCAAAACCAGCATCTCGTCCGACGTCAGAAACAGCCACCATCGCCATCATGATTGATCAAAAATAATTAAAATTACATCAATCCTATGCCTCCCGAAGGAGTTCACACATAATCTAGATTGAAAAATTAAATTAATAAGCACGATCAACCCTCGTAATTTTAATTACATCCACAGCAACAACAACATCCACGACATGTCCGTAGTTTAAACAACACAATCAAAAAATATGCATTGGACCATAATAGTTGGATCTAAGATGCCTGCAAAACTGAGTTAGAACATATCTACATCTACCGACTATTACATAGCGCAAGTTTTATTGGACAACATGGACGTATCAATCAATACGTAGATCCAAAGTGGCTCTGATACCAATTGATGGAACTGGGGATTCCCAGGACCTTTTCTTTGGTGTGCGTATTGATCGATAGAAAGTTAAACAGATCTAATACGTGTTCTAACCCTTCATAGGCGGAAACTAGGGTTCACGAATTATACCTGCGACGGAAAGGAGACAAGTAATTCCTGGCAATCTCGAGCGGACGACCCCAAGATCTTCTGCACGTATTCCTTCCTCGAGTTGGACGTCGTGTGGGCGACGATCTCCCAACTTTTTCTTCTCCTTGGCAGCACTCTCTTTCTTTCCTTACGTGAATCACGAATTTAGAGAAAATTTCAGATTTTTGATCAGTAATCTGGCGGCCAGAGAATAGAGGATATATATAGGCTACGGCAGGGACCATGAGGAGAAATTAGGGTTAGGCCTCCTAACGGATCTGGATATCCTGTGTTCAGCCCGAACACACAATCTAGGCCCATTAACAATAGCTCGGTCCACTAATGAGCTATTGTTGCACTACCTCCCTAATCCTAAATTATGTTTGTGGGCTCCTTTTATTATATGCTCGTTTGGCTCTCCATGTTAAGATATCGTATGTCCGTCGATCAAATTAAGTTACTGACAACTATATTGATTCGACATCTTTTATCCTTAAGTAGTACCGCTTAACTTTATTTGTCATGTCGGATATAATCCACCTGCAGGGTTTACATGACAATCCTTATGAGCTCCTTAAGAGGACATCATCAACCAGATGTATCGGGACATGGATTCCATTTATAATCAACAGCCCATCATACATACAATGTTATTACCGAATTCATAGAGGTTGTTGATCCATAATGAATCTCACTCTTTTATGAGTCAAAGTAATGCACATTGCATATACATGTTTGTTATTATATCCGAATTAAGAGTACAAGCATCCATAATAACAGAGGTGTTTGTTCTCTTATGTAGTCAGTACCAAGAGAACAACCTCAAGTGGTCCTGTTCAATATACACAAAGTGTACTAGTGTAAACCTATAGTCAAGATAGACTAGTACCAGATTACACTACAACCTTTCCAATAGATTATCCAAGTCCATCTAGGTTGTGAATTATTTATATACTCCATAGAAAACTGATAATATGATCTTCTGTGTGACACCACACACCATATTATCTACAATATAGAATATCAGACATTTGCATTAACACTTGCAACAAATACAATATGCAAATATTTGCCCATATGATTCTCATTCAAAATTTAAGGAAATAAGGTTACTACAAAAGTGATGCTTTTAGTATATAACCCTAACAGTTACGGCTGAGAAAGTTCAAGTCTGTCTCCAAGAAACCTTATAGAAGCAGTGTGAAAACTTTTATAGAAAGATCCGTCTTTTGGAAAAAAAAAGTTGGCGACCGCAGAGGTGAGCTAGACAAAGCAAAGGACTGGTAAATGTCCCTTCGTCAGCAATCTGAGGCCCTGTCCCAAGATGCTGAGAACGTCGGTGCTCATAAGGCAGAGCTAGAGAGTGCTTACCGAAGCATGTCTCAGTTTAAGAAGAGGCTGTCATGCCCCGCTCCAGTAGAAGCGATCGTCCTCGCTAAGGCGTGATACCGCTTGAGCCTAGATTGCGCTCACGCAAGACAGGTCCATAATGGTCGATTATAGGCTAAGTGACAGTGATCATCGCATGAAAGTCCAAAGCAGAAACATTGAATAGTTGGCAGCAGAAATTTGAAGCAAAACACAAGTCATGCAAAATACTCTTTTATTGATATTGAATAAAGATTACAATATGGGCGCGAGGCCAAATTACAATTCTCTCAAGCTCACTTTTCTCTTATATTACAAGTCACTCTGCTCTCTCTCATTTTTCAATACAAGCTTCATGGCGACGAGTGGCAGATTCTGCAAAATGGCGATGTCCATACATTATGTCCCGTATAAGTCTTGACTCCATGCGATCGCATGCCTCGAAACGTCAAGTAACTCCGTGCCTCGATACATCCAAGCGAACTCCACGCCATCGGGCTTCTACCTATGCCTGCACATGAAAACTGTGTGGGTGTTAGCACTAAACAGTACTGGTGGAGTAAGCTCCTCGCCCATGAAAACAAAACCGACACGTTCATTTACTTTGTACAGCTTAATCCCTTTTTTGATTGTCTTTCTAGTCTTGCCTTAGGATCAATTTTTAGGACAAAGACGTCTTGGCCTATACTTGGCAACGCAACAACAGGGTCGTGCTATACTCTATTCATGGCTTCAATATATATTCGAGGCAGTGCCTCGTCGAGTGGAAACTCATGCAAACTTAACCGTGCCAAGACTATCACTTCCTTTATGTGCCTCAAGACCATTCTTGTTCCAATGACGTCAAGGGGACGACTCGTGCTGGTCGAGCCAATACACTTGCTCGTGCCTTAAGATCGAGACTGTGCCTTCCAATAATCAACCAGACTTAACCAACTTGCCTTACGGCCCTTCCTGACTTAACTCGAGACGATGCCATATTTATGTCGAAGCATGTGTCCTTGCTATAGCAAAATCTTAGGCTCTAGAGTGGTGATGCAACCGTGCACACCCTAGCCCGTGCCGATTCAATCTAGCGCTTGCTATGATTAGCCCTTGTTAACCCAACTCGTAATATGCTATTACTCAATGCAATCCAAAGGCATATACACGGATAGCCGTACTTCTGCCGACACATCTATATGAGGTGTCACTAGCAATATCAAGCTATCCTGGATCTTTGCATACGGTGATCATCTGCGTGGCGAGGTACGAGATCCCACCGAATGACCCGTAGCCTATATTGTAACGGTTCACTTCAATTAAGTCATACCGTCGATGAAGGTCGTACAATATCTGTAATTCCTCCTAGGCTGATACGAACACGGCACCCAGGATCGTTCGAGGAATTCACCATACATGCAAATTATCCAATAACCATACAAGACTCAACTCGATCTACCAAGTCCTTCCTTATTCATGACCATGATTTCCAACTTTCTATCGAGACTCCCAAGTAGCGGAACCGATCTCGGCGGCAACCAGTCACATGGACTTCCTTATCGAGACTTCCAAGTAGCGGGGCCAATCTCGCGTGCTTTCCTATCAAGACTTCCAAGTAACGGGACTGATCTCGAGTGCTTCCTTATCGAGACTCCCAAGTAGCGAGACCGATCTCGTGAACTTCCTTATCGAGACTTATCGAGACTCCTAAGTAGCGGGATCGATCTCGTGTGCTTCCTTATCAAGACTCCCAAGTAGTGGGACCAATCTCGACGACAACCAGTCGGGTGGACTTCCTTTGTCCGTGGTGTGCTTTTCACTAAACAATCGTGGCTTATGCCTTAGACAAACCTTATTCTCTAGGCGACGCTATCGCTCAAGTCACATACTTTATATGACGAGCCTTGTTCTCGTGGGACTATGTGACTTGGCCATCGCAGGAAACAGGGGACAGTGCTTGCTATGACTTCGATATCCCATCACAACTCTTGTCTAACTTATTCGGGTAATGACTTGACGAGCAAAGGCTATGCTAAATTTCGTATCGAGGGAACGTGCTATGCACGCGGTCGACTTGAACAACCAAGATCTTTGGGTGCCTATACTTAAGCCACAAGCCATACAATACGACTTAAACTATGGGACAGGCGAAGGCTATTCCAAGCCTTGGACGATGGGACCGTGCATGCTTTATTAAGCATTCCTGTGGGCGACGCCTATAACTTAGGCTAATTCCAGCATTGTGGCAACTTAGCAACTTAGGCCAACTTCCTTCCCCCAAGCCATGTAATGCAGGACCGAGTGTCATTTTGAAAGGACGCTGAACAGACTTCTAAGCAGACCGTTTTCCATGTTCTAACATATTCTGATCCATCGAAATTATTTCCGTAGCTATGTGGATGCGTCTCTTTTATTATCAAGGCTAACTTGTGCAAGTTGAAAATATGTGATTTATTATGTGAAGGCTAAGATGAGGCAAGTTCACCGAAACTACCCCATCTGGGCGAGGGGTCGCCTCGACTGAGCGAGTTGTCGTGTAGCTGTTGCGAGGCTGTTCGAATGTCTTCGGCATTTTGATTCCTCTGATTGACTGAGCGGGATGGGGCACTACATCATACACCACTCAGAAAAAGTTTTGTCCTCGAAACTAACTGAGTACTTACTTTTAGACTACTTTGATCAAAGAACTCTCGTACACACTCCGCCTATGCGTTTCTTTAATCTGAACCATGCTCGCACTACTATCAATATTTCTTTTAACACGAGTTCAAAATCCTGGACACTTTTCCATTCCTCACATCTCACATGAATTCAACATATCACTTGGTCGGATCGTGCATATATTCCAGGCGTCCTCAAAATTCATGTATTTCATCCAAGCCGTATGATAGAGAATTCGTCATTCTCACTCGAGTCGTCTCATGCACATATTCAGGCGTCCCTGAAATATATGCATGTCAGTCGAATCTCGTGAGGGGTATTCCTATATTCTTGATTAACTCTATCCATCCATACTAATCTTCAAGATTAATTTTTCGAATGCTAACTGTTGACATAGGGGCGTCTTGCCTAACCGCTAGGCCATTTCTCAAGGCTAAAGTCAATGTCAAGATTAGAATCATAGTTCCCCAACAATAATGCCAACACTAACCCTAATCCTAGGGTCAAACCAAGTTGATAGTACAGGTTTTTTTATCCAATCTCATATCACTCAGATTTTTAAACATCAATCATGATCACCTAATTCGCATCAAGTCATTCATTGTGCAGATTCGGATCCGTTCAAATTACCAATTTGTATAGCCTATTCCTTCCAACATGTCGACATAATTCACATATCCATTCTAACCAATTAATGTATTCGATCACGAGGTCGTCTAGCACAATAATTTGTCACGCCCCATTCTCACACAAGTTCGATTATCTACGTTGGACATAAATCACCATGCCACATTCTCGCAGGATAATCGTCCTTATTAGAGCGTAACTTCTGCTTGAGTCTAGACTAATTCATTCTCGATACACGGATTGGACCTACTCAATCCTCAAGTTCAATCGTCAAACACACTGAGTCATTCTCGAGTCCACCTTCGTATCAAACCACAAGTCGAAGCAATTAAATTACCACGCCCTCTAAGTTCGATCACCTCCGCTGTATGAGTCACCATACCAGCGGTCATGCGGAGTGATCGCCTTAATCTGGTGTGATGCATGTGCGAGGCTAGAGTTGCGCTCGTATAAGACAAGAACGACAACGTTGTGGTTATCGTCGAAGCAATCCAAACATTTTATTTTCAACCAATCCAAGATCTCAGTTTGATAGTCTGTTCGTCATTCGTTCAACTAGAAAATCCTCGAGCCAAGTCTATCTTTTCCTCGACACATTTTAACATCCCGAGTATAGCATCCATGGGAATAATAACATTTTATACGATCATCATTCCTTGAATCAGAGTAATCCCGAGTTATCGTACATCGATCTTTGATACACCTCAATACCATCGATGATTTACGTAACCTGACGATCTTTTTTTCAATGAACTTCGAGTCATCCAACTAATGCTATTGTCCAAATTTGATATACCACAATTCCATTCGACCAAATACGAAATCATAAGTGCGATCCTCTAGGTTTCCTTGACCAAGACATTCATTTTTATTCATCGTTCTGAATCCTGATTCAATATCATTTTCTAACTCGCGTTGCCCATTCACAAGTTGTCCGAACGACATCTCGTTCGGGACATTCAAAGTCACGACCAACTAAGTGTGGCGCGTTCTAAGGTTTTGCACGATCGCATCGCCTCGTTGACATACTCATTGTTACCCCTAATCCTCAATTTTTGCTTAAATAATTTTTAAGACGAACCATACACCACTCAGGATTCAAGCCATCCGATTTAGTCCACAATCACGTTCACATTATTTGCTAATACATCTTTTAGATTCGTTCGACAAAACTCTAGCATAATCGCTCACGTCGTTTCAAAAGTCTAAGTCTCATATTTCTATCAATATTCCTCATGTAAATCATATTTATGATTCGTGAGTCTCGACGTACTAAGTCATTCGCACTATTCTTCAAAATCTAAACCAATCTCTCGTGTACGCCTAAGTGCTAGTCCGATAGTATTTCTATCGACACTCTAAGTATATCTTCGTTCCCGACCGAACGATACTTAATATCGCTCACAATTAGTTTGCACCATACAGTCTTAGGTTGGAGACATACGGTACAACTTAGCCAAAATATCGTGTGCATAGCTATCCCGTATGGACTATACTATGATTTTCATGCTCATTTGCTAACGTCGACGTAGGGCTATTTATGCACGCACGCAACTTGCTAACTTTAGCATGTGTTTTCTAACAACTCAAGTTTGCCACCGTTTGGCATAAAGGCTATTGCCTACAGATGCATTCGATTGAACACTTGTACGAGCTTTTAAAAATATTTAGACATATTGTATGGACATGCCGTGGGATATTTGAGAGAGAGCGTATACTTCTTTATCAACGACGAGCTTTCAAAACTGAGAGAATCGACATGAAGTCCAAGGACGTAAAGCCGTGCTCTGATAACACTATGTCACGTCCTGCTCCCGTAGGAGCGATCGTCCTCTCAAAGGCGTGATGCCGCGTGAACCTAGATTGCGCTCACGTAAGGCAGGTCCATAATGGCCGATTACAAGCTAAGCGACGGGGGTCGTCGTACGAAATTCTGAAGCAGAAACATTGAATAGTTGGCAACAAAAATTTGAAGCAAAACATAAGTCATACAAAATACACTTTTATTGATATTGAACAAAGATTACAATGTGGGCACGAGGCCAAATTACAAGTATCTCAAGCTCACTTTTCTATCATATTATAAGTCAACCTGCTCTCCCTTATTTCTCAATACAAGCTTCAAGGCAACGAGTGACAGATTCTGCGAAATGGCGATGTCCATACAATATGTCTCGTATAAGTCTTGACTCCATGCGGTTGTACTCCTCAAAATGCCAAGGAACTTCGTGTCTCGACGCATCCAAGCGAGCTCCGTGCCATCAGGTTTCTATATGTGCCTGCACATAAAAACTGTATGGGTGTCAGTATTGAGCTGTACTGGTGGAGTAAGCTCATCTCCCACCCATACAAAATCGATACGTTCATTTACTTTGTGCGACTTAATCCCTTTCTTGATTGTCTTTCTAGTCTTGTCTTAGGATCAATTTTTAGGACAAAACGTCTTGGCCTATACTTGGCAACGCACCGACAGGGTCATGCTATACTCTATTCGTAGCTTCAATATATATTCGAGGCAGTGCCTCGCCGAGTGAAAACACATGCAAACTCAATCGTGCAAAGACTTTCACTTCTTTTATGTGCCTCTAGACCATTTTCGTGCCAACAACGTCAAGGGGATGACTCATGCTGGTCATGCCAATACACTTGCTCGTGCCTTAAGATCGAGACAGTGCCTCCCAAGTATCAACAGACTTATCCAACTTGCCTTACGGCCCTTCCTGACTTAACTCGATACGACGCCACATTCATGCCGAAGCACGTGTCCTTGCTATAGCCAAATCTTAGGCTCCAAAGTGGTGATGCAACCATGCACACCCTAGACCCTGTCGATTTAATCTAGCACTTGCTATGATTAGACCTTGTTAACCCAACATGTAACTTGCTAGTATTCGATGCAGTCCAAAGGCATACACGCGTATAGTTGCTCTTCTGTGGACACATCTATACGAGTGGTCACTAGCAATGTTAAGCTATCCTGGATCATTGCATATGGTGTCCATCTATATGGCGAGGTACGAGCTCCCACTGAATGACTCGTAGCCAATATTGTAACAGTTCACTTCAATCGAGTCGTATCGTCGATGAAGGCCGTAAAATATCTACAATTCCTCCTAGGCCGACACGAACCCGACGCCCTAGGATCGTTCGACGAATTTACCTTGCGCACAAGTTGTCCAATGACCATGCAAGACTCAACTCGATCTACCAAGTCCTTCCTTATTCATGACCATGCTTTCCAACTTTCTATCGAGACTCCCAAGTAACAGAACCGATCTCGACGATAACCAGTCGCATGGATTTCCTTATCGAGACTCCCAAATAGCGGTGCCGATCTCACGTGCTTTTCGATCAAGACTCCCAAGTAGCGGGACCGATCTCGAGTGCTTCTTTATCGAGATTCCCAAGTAGTGGGACCGATCTCATGAACTTCCTTATCGAGACTTATCGAGACTCCTAAGTATCGGGACTGATCTCGTGTGCTTCCTTATCGAGACTCCCAAGTAGCGGGATCGATCTCGACGACAACCAGTCGCGTGGACTTTCTTTGTCCGTGGCATACTTTTCACTAAACCAACCATGGCTCGTGTCTTAGACAGACCTTGTTATCTAAGCGACGCTATCGCTCAAGTAACATACTTTATATGACGAGCCCTATTCTCGTGGGACTTTGTGACTTGGCCACCGTAGGAAATAGGGGACAGTGTTTGCTATGACTTTGATAGCCCAGCACAATACTTGTCTAACTTATTCGGGCAACGACTTGACGAGTAAAGGCTATGCCAAGCTTTGTATCGAGAGAACGTGCTATGCACGCAGTCGACTTGGACAACCAAGCGCTTTAGGTGCCTAGACCTAAGCCACAAGCCGTGAAATATGACTTAAACCATGGGACAGGCGAAGGCTATGCCAAGCCTTGGACGACGGGACCGTGCATGCTTTATCAAGCGTTCTTGCGGGCGACGCCTATAACATAGGCTACTTCTAGCATTGTGGCAACTTAGCAACTTAGGCTAACTTTCTTCTCCTAAGGCAAGGGACGAACGACCGAGTGTCATTTTGAAAGCACGCTGAATAAACTTCTAAGCAGACCGTGGGACCGTTTTCCATGTTCTAACATATTCTGATATGTCGAGCAGCCGTTGCGAGGCTAAGTCCGAACGTCGTTGGTGTTTCGATTGCTCCGATTGACTGAGCGGGATGGGGCACTACAGATGTAGCCAGGCGTCAAGAGACGGAGCACCGGGCCAAAGAATGTGTCGGACCCAGGATTCTTTTCCTGAAGAATTGAATCGGTGACCTTTCGTACCGGCCGTCTTAAACAGCAGCTTTGTTGTTTTCCCTTTTTGTTCCCCTCTTTAGAGATACTTTTTCTTATTTTGCTGTAGTAGAACTTGTTTCTTATAAAAGAATGTTGCAGTAGGAACGAATCGTAAAGGGCAATACTCTAGAGGGGTGAATAGAGTAGGCAGCAGAATATTGATAATTTAAAAGATAGCAGCAAGATGACAGAGAAATATCACAAGTAAATTAATGTAAAAGCAGATATCAGAAAGCAAACTTAAAGACGGTGATGTATACTGGTTTTCTTCTTTTGGGGAATATTTCAGTCGGAAGAACTCTAGCTTCCAGTTGAATCCACTATTGGAAAATATTACAAGTTTTTATACGAAGTCCTTGCAACTTCTACAAACGCGAGCTTTGATACGAAGTACTCGACCAAATTTAGTTGTGAAGTGTCTTTCTTCAATCAAGCCTTTGATTACAATCGCTCGAAAGCTTCTAGACTGTATCGTACTGGCAAATCGACTAGAGGATTGTAATTGGCATGGGATTTGAAAATTAAATCTTAAAACATTTTGCTGGAGAGCAGTAGGCTTTAGAGAGAAGAGATGAAGGTGAATGAGTGAATTGAAATGATCAAAATCCTTCTCTATTTATAGCGTTAACAGAGACAGAACTCTGTCAGAATTTGGGCAGAATTTGGGCAGAACTCTATGAGTAAATCTCGGCAAGATCTGTAACTGTAAGAGGACCAAGTTCAAAAAGCAACGTTCACTAACCAAACTTTGGCTGAACTCGGGCCGAGTTCGGTCACGGTTTTGTTAGGTTTTTGTAAAAATAATTGTTGGGATTTTTGAAATTGTTTTAAGCAGTTAGGAACTTTTTGTAAATAGGGGGCTGTTTTTCAAAACATGGCATATTTTGAAAACATTTTTAGGGTAGCCTATTTGCCAGTACGACTCGGTGTACAATGTTTTCATAGACTCAAAAAATATAAAAAAACATTACATAAAAGAAATACAAACTCGAGTGGCAAACACAGTTTCGATCTTAAACACAATGGGTAGCAATTCTCTGGCAGTGTCCAAGAGTCTAAATAAACTTGAGTAGCCCGTATATCGAGACAAAGGTTGATCAATTATTAAGATCAGGTTTGACCATGACCATTGGGCCAACAATCTTACCATTTTGATAATTGACAAACTTTGACCGATATAACATCTTGATTAATAAAATTTGAAAGATAAACAAAATTGTATTGTATCCTAAAAAAATAATGTTCCTGTATCCTTCCAAAGATGTTAGATCCTATTTCTCCCCCGTTGTAACTTAGCAAAATAATTGCAAAGAGAGAAAGCTCCCCCGTAATTTATGCATAAGGAACAATTAGTGAAGAAATACAAATATAATATATAGAAAAATAAGCATTTCACATGCAGTTTATATTAAAGCATAAATAAATAGTGCTATAACAAGAATAAATGCTAAACTGAAATAAAATATGCTAAGCAAAGCATAATAAGATGTTCACCATATATCAGCTCAGTCAATCACAATCTCAGTGCAAAATAAACTAAAAGATAGAGTACTAATGATATCATGGAATGTCGGAGCATTTCCAAGTAAACATAAATATAACAAAGTCTCAAAAAGTGACATCTAGACAAAATACAATGCGTCTAGATCACAAATCCTCTGAATCATCGTCATCATCAGCAGTGCCAGTACGGCCAGCACGGCCACCATGTCCGGATGGACCAACTCCAGAAGTGACAGCTCCAGAATGATGTGGACTAGCACCAGAACCATGGTACCAGTCATACGCATTACCGAACTGAAAGAGAGTGTGTACCGCCTCATCCTCATAGCGGTAGCCGGAGGCAGCTGGATCTCTAGGAAGAGAACTGGCAGAATGTCCAGTCTGGGCGAAATAGAGATCGACAAAAGAGTTGGTGAGTGCCTGAAACTGACTCACATCACGGAACTCACATTCCCTGGATGTTTCAGTGATGAATGTCCGCAGATCAGAGAGATGCTGATGAATACCCTCAAAAGACATAGTGTAAGCTTGAGGAGGTGGAATAAAGGCAGTAAGAGGTACAGGAAGAGCAGCTGTATTACGATGTGACAGCTGGAGAAACTTGGGCTCAGGGTCTAGAGCACAAGTGGAAAGATCAATATCAAAACGCTGAAAGATGCGTGGGATGAATATCGCATAAGAGAGATTTTGATCTCTTCTGCGACAACGTCCCCTCATCTGAATGATAGTCTTGAAAACCAAAAATGGAATTCCCTTGATGATATGATAGAGGGCAGACAGTTCAAGATTTGTGACATTATCTTTTAAAGTTGATTTAGGAAGAATAGTGGAATAGATGATGCGATGCAACTCATAGTTAAATAAGTTCAAGTTTGCAGCCTTGAACTTACCAGAACGAATATGGATAGGTGCACGAAGGTCGTTCTTGAAAATGACAAGAGTCATGCCATCGAGAAAATCGAACTCAGTGATATCATCAAGCGGGACACCTTCGTTAGGAATACCAAGGATTTCTGCTAAGATGGTATCATCGAACTCGATATTGATACCACCGACACGAGTTCTAACAGAGAAAGTGTCTAAAACAAAGTTGCTGTAGAACAGTCTAATGGCATTAGTAGCTATAGGGTATTTGAGCGTAACAAGTCGATGTAACCCTAATGCCTCAAACAATGGATGGTGGCCAGGAAACAAAGTCCACTTAATCGGGGCTCCAGTGCATATGTTACGCATGGCAAAGTCAGCGTACCAGAATAATGAGTGATCATGTATTTCAAAGAAAAACTCATTGAACGTACCATCGACCGATTGGACCAAGGAAAAGAGGGAATCCTCTGGTGCATTCGAAGATAATGCCTCTTTACTAGCATTTGTCTTCTTCCTCTTGGATGAGGTGAATCCCTTAGGCATTTTCTCCCAAAATTGAATTGAAACTAATGAATTGAAAGAGATAGAAGGAGAATGTTATACCTTTCGAGAGTTGAGTATGTGGTAGGAATCGAGATTCTTCGCACGAATCCAAACTTTGGATTGAAATCTCCAAGTAGAATGGAAGCAATGGGTTGGAGAGTTCCTAAGGTTTGGAGAGGGCTCGGGCGGCAGCTGCTTGTTTGAAAGAGGAGTTTGGAAGAGATGAAGAGAAGGGGGCCTCGGATTCTGACTTAAAAGTACATCCTACCAACAGAACTCAGGCTGAACTCGGGTCGAGTTTACCTAGGGTTCTTTTGATGAATTTTGAAAAAATAATTGCAGGCTACATTCTTTTCATCAACCCCTTTCAATTATTTAATACCAAGTTCAATAATTTTAAATTTCAATTAAAATAATTAATATTATTTTATAAATTAAATTTTGATACATAGCGACTGTTCCAGATTAGCTGTAAGGGTACTGTCCCAGCTAACGAGAGTTTATCGAGAAATAATTAAATACTACTTTGCTTCGACCGTAGTCGTGGTGACAGACAGATCCTTTGTAGGCTTGTCTCAAAAATAGTTTTTGAGTATTGAAAAATAATTGATAAAACAAAATTAATTAATATTATTGATATCTAAAATTCTAAATTCTCGACGTAAATAATTGAAGCGATCTTCCGCTAAAGGTTTTGTAAAGATATCAGCTAATTGATTCTCTGTGTCTATGTATACAAGGTTTATGTCTCCATTTTGTTGATGATTTCTAAAAAAAATGATGTCGAATCTCGGTATGCTTAGTGCGAGAGTGACATACTAGATTCTTAGTCAAATTAGTAGTACTAGTATTGTCACAGAAAATAGGTATATGTGTAAAGTAAACCAAAGTCTTCTAATGTTTGCTTCATCCACAAAATTTGTGCACAATAACGTCCTGCGGTGATATACTCAGCCTCAGTCGTTGATAATGTGACAGAATTTTTTTCTTGCTAAACCAAAAGACTAGAGCTTTGCCTAAGAAATAACATGTGCCACTGGTACTTTTAATATCTACTTTGCATCTAGCAAAATTAGCATCCGAATAACCGGTTAGGTCAAAATACGTGGTTTTGGGATACCATAAGCCGACAAAAGAAGTGCCTTTAAGGTATCGAAAGATACGCTTAACCGCATACAGATGTGATTCCTTAGGGTTAGCCTGTAAACGTCCACACAAGCAAACATTAAACATTATATCAGAAAGACTATCAGTTAAGTAAATTAAACTACCAATCATACCTTGATACTTACGTATGTCGACTGGTTTGCCTTGTTCATCAATATCAAGCTTAGTCAAAGTTTCCATCGGAGTGCTAAGTGGTTTGACTGCTTCCAGATCGAACTTCTTTAATAAGTCTTGTGTGTACTTGGCTTGATTAATTAACGTTCCATTATTGGTTTGTTTGATTTGTAGTCCAAAAAAGAATTTTAGTTCTCCCATCATGCTCATCTCAAAATCATTCTGTATACACTTTAAAAATTCTTGACAGAGAGATTCATCAGTAGATCCAAAAATGATATCATCTACATAAATTTGAATTAAAAGAAGATTGCCATTAAAGGATTTTATAAACAGTGTAGTATCAACCTTCCCTTTTATAAAATCGTTGTCAAGTAGAAAAGTAATTAGACGATCGTACCAAGTACGAGGGGCTTGTTTCAAACCGTATAAAGCTTTTTCCAACTTGAAAACATGATCAAGATTTTTAAAATCGGTAAAACCTGGAGGTTGAGCTACATAAACTTCTTCTTTTATAAAACCGTTCAAAAATACACTTTTGACATTTATTTGAAATAATTTAAAGTTATGAAAACATGCAAATGCACATAACATGCAAATGGATTCTAATCTCGTAACTGGGGCAAAGGTTTCATCGTAGTCGATACCTTCTTCTTGATTGTATCCTTGAGCTACGAGTCGAGCCTTATTACGAGTCACTAAACTATTCGTATTCAGTTTATTTTGTAATACCCAGCAGGTGCCAATGATCGAATGATCAATGGGCTTGGGAACAAGTTTTCAAACTTGATTCTGTTCAAATTGTTTCAATTCCTCTTGCATAGCATCTAATCAAAAATTATTACTACATGCTTCTTCAATATTTTTGGGTTCAAGCTGTGAAATAAAAGTAAAACAAGAAGCTATATCTTTACTAGAGGAATGAGTACTTACACCCCTGCTAATCTTACCAATTACCAAGTCCTTTGGATGGTCTGCCAAAAAATCTTTTTTTTTTTGGTATATCCTCTGGATTGCTAATTCCGACTTCTGGTACTGCACGTGATTTGCTTGGAGAATTAGATGGTGCTTTGTGTGACGGTTCTATAGGAGCTGTACTTGTTGTACTTATGTCTTCATCATCATCATCGACGACTGAGTGTTGATTGAGTTCATCAAATTTAACATTTATTGATTCTTAGATGATCATTGTTCTCTTGTTGAAGACTATGCACACTTTGCTCTTCGTTGCATAACCTAAAAAGATACCTTCATTGGCCTTTTTGTCAAATTTACTCAGATTATCTTTAGTATTAAGAATAAAGCATTTACAACCAAATATTTTTTAAAATAAGAAACAGTGCGTGTTCTATCAAACCATAGCTCATAGGAAGTCCTCTTCGATACAGGTCAAATTAGAACCCGATTGAGAACATAGCACGTTGTATTGACAGCTTTAGCCCATAGCTATTTAGGAAGACTAAACTGGTTTAACATAACTCAAGCCATTTCAGATAGAGTCCTGTTCTTACGTTCCAAAACTCTATTTTGTTGTAGAATCCTAGGGCAAGAGAACTCATGCATATAATCGTGTGTCACAAAATTGCTTGAACTCTGCATTTTTAAATCGCCGCCATGATCACTTGAATACGAGTAATCATGAAACATTTTTCATTTTAAACTTTCTTGCAAACGGTGACGAATTTTGATAATGCATCGTTCTTGCGTGCAAGAAAATATACCCATGTGTTTCTAGAGAAATTATCTACTATTGCAAATGCATATAACTTACCACCTAGGCTAGCAATTCTTCTAGGTCCAAATAAATCCATATGCAGTAATTTTAGAGGTCTAGTGGTACTTACAGCATTCTTGGACATAAAAGCGGATCGGGTAGCTTTGTTCTTATCACATTCACTACATACCGTATCCTTCTTAAAAGAAATGTCCGGTAAGCCTCGTAATAGCTTCTTTGTGGATAATCTTGAAATTGTGTCCATGTTTGCATAACTGAGTCTTATGTGCCATAGTTGACTCTCATAACTTTTTGCCATCAAGCATCTACCTGTTTTGTTAGCATCTTCTAACAAATAGAAAACATATATATTGTCTTCCTTGATACCTTCAAAGATAGTACTACCAGTTCAGCTATAAACTATAGTAAATTTGTCTTTGATGAAGTTAATACCATAAGCATGGTCAGCTAAATGGCTTATGCTAAGTATATTATGTTTTAACTCGGTAACTAGACAAACATCTTTAATCATAGGATAGGGGGCCTTACCAATATTTTCAATACCAATTATGTACCCTTTCAAATTATTACCGAAGGAAACATATCCTTCTTTCTTCTTTGACGGTATTACAAATAATAAAGCATCACCTGTCATGTGCTATAAGCAACCGCTATTTAGGATCCATTTGCTTCTAGCATGTGAAGGGTGTTTCACCTACAGAAGAATTTGCAGATAAAAACTTTGGTACCCATTTTTTGTAGGATACTGGAATGTTAGTTTTTGGAATTTGTACACAAATCTTCAAATTAAAAAACTTTCTAACTCTATATACAGAAGAAGTATGGCCAATGGTGCCACAATAGTGACGTCTAGCATGTTGAGTGTTGAATGCAGTGTATTGTGCATTGATGGTAGGTCTAGGTTTTTTAGTGTAAAAGAATGCATGCATGTTTGACTTTTTGGGCAAAGGTTTGGTTTGGTTAGGACTGATAGTGTTGGGTTTGACCGCGTTCCGATGATTCGGTAAGTGCCACATGTTAGGGTAGAAAGTAGCAACTTTAGGCTATTTTTTTAACCTAATTTTCAACTTTTTGGAGGTGTCATGTAACAAGCTATATTTAGCAGTAAGTGCATCATTTATAACAATAGCTTGTTGGAGAGTTTTCTTCTTTTTATGTAAGTCTTCCTCTAATTGAGTAATGGTCTTGTCCTTCTCTTCGAATAGTCTTTGGGTCTCGTGTAATAACAGCTTAACAGAAGAAAGCTCACCTACCTCACTAGAACTATTACTACTTCTAACCTCATCTAGTAGGTTAGTAAGTCTTCCTATTTCACCTTTGTACTCTTTGAGTACCTTCTTAGAGGTCTGGTATTTACTATGCAGTCTTCTGTGATCCTCTAAGAGGTCAGTAAAGGCTTCTCCTAGTTGCTCAAAGGTAAAATTATCATAAGTATCAAACAGAGGGTTAGTGGTTACCTGATCGTAAGCCATCAAACATACATTTGCAGCGTCATCTGATTCCTCGTCTTCTGAGTCGCTGGCTTCACTTTCATGCCATATGCTTGTATTGGCATATCTTCGGGATATAGTTTTCTTCTGGTAGCCTTTGTCATATTTGCTGCTCTTCTTGGTTGATGATGATGCTGTTGGACAGTCCTTCTTCATGTGTCCTTTCTTTTTACAGACATAGCATATAGGATCTTCTTCATTGTTTTTGTTGTTGTTGTTGTTGTTGCTATTGTAGTCCTTCGTGCTTCTGTTGAATCTCATGAACGTATTAAATTTTTTTACCATAATAGCTTGATCCTCAGTGTCAGAGTCACTGTCGTCAGAATTATCTTCGACAGTTCTTCTATGTTGAGCTTTGAAAGCGATCGACTTCTCTGACTTCTCTATTGGTGTAGCATCTTTAAAGTCTTGAAGTTCTAGCTCATGAATGAGTAGCTTACCTATGAGTGTTTTAATAGATATGGTTGTAAGGTCGTTCCCATTTATGATTGTTGTAGCCTTTGGAATCCATTTCTTTGTGAGAGCTTACAGTAGTTTACGAATCTTCTCATGGTTACTGTACTTCTTGCCTAATGATGATAGAGGATTTACAATATCCAGGAATCTCGTAAACATCTGGGTGACAGATTCATTTGGCTTCATCTTGAACGCCTCATACTCCTGAGTAAGCCTGTTGATCTTTGACTCCTTGACATGTGTTGTTCCTTTGTGGGTTACTTTGAGAAGTTTTCACACTTTATTTTATGTTGTGCAAGTTTACACCCAGTAAAATTTAATCCTGTCTAAAGTACAAAATAAAGCGTTAATAGCACGTGCGTCAAGACTGGCCTTTTTTTTATCCTCGGTATATTTATTATGAGGTTTTTCAACAAAAACATCTTCAACAAGAATACGAGGAGGCTTTTTGTAGCCATCAATAACTATAGACCATAAGTCAAAATCTAGAGATTTCAAGAAGAAACTCATCCGTGTTTTCCAATAGGTGTAATTTGTACCGTCAAATAGCGGGGGTCTATTTGTGGCTTGGCCTTCACTTGTGAACTTCACAGTTGCCATGTGTTGTGCTGTGATCTATGTAACAGTTAAGAATAATAAAAAATATAAGTGCAATGTTACCTTACTTTACCTGTATAATCCATTCTGATACTAATTATTAGGAACGAATCGTAAAGCACAATATTCTAGAGGGGGTGAATAGAGTAGGCAGCGGAATATTGCTAATTTACGAAGTTAGCAGCAAGATCACAGAGAAATATCATAAGTAAGTAAATGTAAAAGTAGAGATCAGAAAGCAAGCGCAAAGACGATGATGTATACTTGTTTATATCTTGTGAGGACTATTCCAGTCGGAAGAACTCTAGCTTCCAGTTGAATCCACTATTAAAAATATCGTAAGTTTTCAGACAAAGTCCTTGCAACTTCTACAAACGCAAGCTTTGATACAAAGTACTCGACCAACTTTAGTTGTGAAGTGTCTTTCCTCAGTCAAGCCTCTGATTACAATCGCTCTGAAGCTTCTAGACCGTACCGCACTAGCAAATCGAATAGAGGATTGTAATTGGCTTAGGATTTGAGAATTAAAGCTTAGAACACTTCGAAAGAGAGCAGTAGGCTTTAGAGAGAAGAGATGAAAGTGAATGAGCGAATTGAAATAATCGAAATCCTTCTCTATTTATAGCTTTTCCAAAGGCAGAACTCTGTCAAAATTCGGGCAGAATTCGGGCAGAACTCGATGAAAAAATCTCGACAAGACCCGTAACTGCAGGAGGACCAAGTTCAAAAAACAACGTTCACTAACCGAACTATTGCCGAAATCAGGCAGAGTTCTGTTAGGGTTTTGTTAGGTTTTTACAAAAATAATTTTTGGGATTTTTGAAATTATTTTAAGCAGTTTGGAGCTTTTTGTAAATAGGGGCTAGTTTTCAAAACATTAGATATTTTGAAAACATTTTTAGGGTAGCCTATTTTCTAGTACGACTCGGTGTACAATGTATTCCTAGACTCAAAAAATATGAAAATATATTGCATAAAGAAAATACAGACTCGAGTGGCAAACACAGCTTCGTCTTAAACATAATGGGTAGCAGTTCTCTGGCAGTATCCAAGAGTCCAAATAAACTTAAGTAGCCCTTATATTGAGACAGAGTTTGATCAATTACTAAAATTAAGTTTGACCATGACCAATGGGCTAACAGTTGCTTCTTTATTTGTCCATTTGTTATAAACTTTTGTAGTAGTGAAAGTCCTATTAGAGGTAGCCTTCACATGACAGGATGGAGGTAACTCCCCTGGGGATGTATTTGTAGAAAATGTTTATCCAGAGGTAATATGGACATGGTAAACATTGACTTGATGACAAGGTTGATTTTCTCAGAGGTTGTACGAACATGGAAAGACCAAACTTCGTAGGTACATAAAAACGATTCAGTGGTTATACGAATATAGATGTTTTTATGTAGGGTTTGGTAGCGACACGAGGAAGGCTAAAATAAAAATGTTCACTCAGAGGTAATATGGACATGGTGAAGCATAATATTTCGCTCAAAGGTTTAAACAAACATAGCAAAATATAATTGTGGAGAGCGATTCAAGGGTAATATGAACATGATCACTTTCCGAGGATTAGAAATACATGCTTGAAACTCGACATAATATTTTTTTAGAAATTTACCATTGATTGACATCATTAGCAAATCGCCATTAGGCTTGGCAAGTCGGTAAGTACTATTAGAATAGACCCTTTCTATGACGAACGGGCCTTCCGACTTATAAATTTGCCTGTGACTTTTGATTTATGATCATCGGCCTTCGAACTGATAACACAAGGTCACCCACTTGGAACGTCCTTTCCTTAACCCTTTTGTTGAAGGCTCCAAAAATTTGAGCTTGATACAGCTCGATGTGTTGCTGAGCTAGTAACGCTTTTCATCCAATACTTCCAGTTCTTGCAATTGACGGTATTGGTTATCTTTGTTTGTCAACTGGTTAGTGATAGCCACTCGTAGGGATAAAATTTGAATATCCAGGGGGAGTACCGCTTCGTTCCCGTAGACAAAGGAGAATGACAAGTTGCCATTGGGTATCCGAACGGTAATGCGGGAAGCCTATAGACATTTGCCTAGCTTATAATTCCAGTCGCATTTATTAGATGATACGACTTTCTTGTGTAGCTTGACGATTATCTTGTTGAATACTTCAGTTATACCATTTGATGTGGGATTGTAGGCCGTCGATGCCATATTTTAAATCTGGGTTTTATCACAAATCGGTGGAAGGCATGGCTCACAAACTGGGGGCCATTATCGTAGCTAATCCTTCGAGGAATAACAAAGTGATATATGACGTGGTGTTTAACAAAGCTGATCACGTATGAGGTTTTAATGCCAGCGGTATTCTCTCCGTCCACTTAGAATAGTCGATAATGATGAGGATGAATCGATGTCCCTTCGAGGACGGAGGACTAATCCGCTTTACAATATCCATTCCCCATGATTCGAATGGCCAAGCTGTCGTGGTGGGGTATAAGAACCAAGAGGGTTGATGGATGAAGTTAGCATGTAGTTAGCACACTCGACACTTCTTAGCGCAATCAACAGCATCGGCCATCATGGTTGGCCAATAGTAGCCCATACGCTGTAGTCAGTCCTGCAACAAGGACCAGCTTGGTGAGCTCCACAAGTGCCATCGTGCGCCTCTCCGAGGGCTTCTTTTGCTTCAGCATTAGATAAACACCGAAGCAGGAACCCATCGTATGAATGACGATACAATATTTTAGTGGCTATGTCATAGTAAAACTGGAGCGACTGTCTTTTGATAGAAGTGGCTTCCTTGAGTCCTCAGGTAGGATCCCATAGACCGCATAATCTATAAACGGGAATCGCCAGCCTCTGATGTTAGTATTACTGTCTGTTTTATGCAGAGTAGCATAGACACGTGTAAAAGTTATTCTTTGGGCAAACCAGTTCTCGACCTTTCACAGCGACAAAGTGCTTGGTCCCGACAGGAGCTGCTAAAGATGCAGTGAGACCGACGAGGACATCGGCCTTTAGATTCTAAAATCGAGGTACATATTCTATAAAGAACCCTATAAAGGTAGAGATGATGTCGACTATCGCTTGATGGTACGGGACCAGATCCTCATATTGGACCTCGTATAGACCTCTCACCTAATTTATTATTTTCTTTGAGTCACCATAAGCCTCTTGGTAATCGACTCCCAACAGCTTGGCGAGCTGTAGTCCGATGATAAGGGCATTATACTCGATGTCGTTGTTGGTTCATGGTTCAATGAGAAAATATACACAATGAATGACCAGGCCTTCAGGGGTGACTATGACCACTCCTACTCCTGCAACGATATTGCCTTTGGGGTATTGTCTTGAAGTGCCATCGAAGAACATTCGCCAAACAAGATCTTTTCTGATCACATTAGACACTAAGACCTCATTTGGAATACCATCATAGAATTTTAAGGTTTATAGAATAGGATGTGCTGCCAAAAAATTAGCCAATGCTTGACCCTTGACTGCCTTCTGTGGGACGAATACCATGTCATAGGGCGATAACAGGATTCCATATGGCTAACCGTGAGTTTAGCGCTCCCGGCTTTGTCATGAGGACTCTGAGGGGGTTGACCCCAGAGATGACGTAGATTGTCTATCCAGCTATATAGTAGCATGTCATTTGAATAGCAAAGACTGGAGCAAGACACACTTTTTTAACAGGATTATACCGATGTTCGGCACTAGTTATGGTCCTACCCCGATAGTAGATTGCTTGCTCGTGGCCTTCGTTGTTTTTTGGGCTAACAAGACACCGAAAGAATGGTCCATGGCCCGGACGTACAATAAAAAGGGCTTTTCTACTACTTGAGCCACCAGGACTGGGGGGCTAGTAAGATATTACTTAATGTTGTCGAATGCTTGTTGGCATTCCTTTGTCCAGATATAAGAAACTCCCTTCTTCATCAGTTTGGTGAAGGGTTGGGATCGCCAAGAAAGATTTGCGATGAATCTTCAGACGTATGCCAAACATCCTTATAGGCCTCGAAGCTGGCGAAGGTTCTTCGGAGGGGCCATATCCACGATAGCCTTGGTCTTTTCAGGGTCAATGTGAATACCTTTGGTGGTAACGATAAAACCCAGGAACTTGCCGCTGGAAACACCAAGGAAAGACTTGGTAGGGTTCATTTTTAGCTGATGTGTACATATTAAGTCGAACACCACCCTCAGATCGTCTAAATGGTTGACTTTCTTCGACTTTTAACGGCAATGTCATCAATATAACATTCTACCTTTTTCGGAGGTATTTGCGAAATATGGTGCTCATAGCCCATTGATATGTCGTCCCAGTATTCTTCAAACCGAAAGGCATTACTGTCTAATAGTAGATTCCTTTTGGCATTCGGAATGAAGTTTGCTTCTCGTTGTTTGGGAACATTTTGATCTGATTATAGCCTAAAAATCTGTCCCTAAAAGACATACATTCGAAACTGTAGGTATTAACAATCATTACGTCCAAGATTGGGAGGAGGAACTCATCTTTTAGACAGGCCGAGTTGAGATCCCTAATGTCTATGGAAATTCGAATCTTTCCATTCTTTTTGGTAACAGAAACAACATTGGCAACTTAATCTAGGTGTTGCTCCTCGCGAATGAAGCCACTGGTGATGAGCTTGTTCACTTCAATTTTAATAGCAACCATCACATCAGGGCAAAAATGCTACAATTGATGTTTGACTGGTTTGGCATCTAGCCAAATTTTATGTCTATGCTTTGCGACTTGTGGATCTAGTCCGGGCGTATCCTCATAACTTCAGTCAAAGACATTAATGTACTCATAGATAAGTTGTATCAGAGTTTTCTGTGTTCCCCTGTCAGAGTTTTGCTAATGAAGATAGGCTTGGTGAAGCGTCATCTCCTAGGTCGATTTGAACGACCTCGTCTTCAGGGGGAGGTTCTCACTATTAAAAGCAGCACTCCCATTGAGATCCTAGGCGTTAAGTCCAGGGTTCTTCTTCGAAGAATTCTAGTAATTAGTCTTCATCCTCGACTGCCGAATTTGTGGAGACCATGTTGACTGATATTACCTCTTTGATGGCCAGGCCGAGGCTAGTATCAGAGTCCCAAGAAGAAGAATCAGATGAGTGAAAGTGCATCATGACTTTGGGTTCTGAATTTTATGGAGTTATTGTGGGTGTAACATAACCCAGACCCCGACAAATATGATGATAATAATCTTGGGTTTTTCCTTTTGGAGCAGGGAGTTATAAAGGAAGGCATGGGCCTTGCCATAGTTTCAACCTTTGCCACTAGTTAAGTCATAACCCATCTTTTGGATGAGGTGTTTGGCTTGAGCAGTATAATGGCAGATCTGTATCTTGCCATTTTTGGGTTCTGGTTCGGTAGGAGTAAGTCTCTGGGGGCGTTCTATCCGACCGATGATGATGGGTTCCTGGTTTTTCTTTCTTGATGGAACCACGAAGTAAGCGTCTCGGGATGGGACAATTCAGCATACTACATTAGCAGTTGTTACTTGTGTTTGTAACATACCCAAAGTGTTATCTAAGACATACATATCATTCTACTGTACATAAGAGTAATTTAAAGATAGCTTTCTATTAATTAAATATGTAATTTTATCCCGAGGGATTACATTGTCTAGAGAAGGTATCTCATTATTGGCAGATATATAATCCCCTAACTATTAAAATCTATCCAATCAGCGACGCCAGAGGACGTCGCTAAATTGGGCAGATACGTCGCTAAATCCAATTGGCGATGTATTTAGCGACGTTTCGACGTAGTCACGATTTACCTAGTCGCTAAACACCAGGATGTCGCAATACGTCGTTATTACAACGACAATTAGCGACGCAGACGTGTCGCTAATTTAGCGACTACAAGCGACGTACATCGACTACATTTACCGACGTCGCCTAGAGATGTTTTAGCGACGTTCCATACATCCATGCTGACCTGGCATGTCAGGAAATTAGCGACGTTCTGCGACGTTGATACGTCGCTATATTACCGACACATAGCGACGTTTTTGCGACGTCTTAGTTAGCGACGTATAGTGACGATCAGCGACATGGTGACAGATATTTGGCGATGTTCCGATACTTAATTAGCGACGTGTATATTCATCGTTGGACGTCGCCAAACGTTGCTGAACATCGCTAAATTTGGTAAAAAAATTAAAAAAATACAGCATTTGCAGCAGTACCTACAGCAGCATTTACAGCAGCACCTACAACAGCATTTCCCTGGGTTCGTCGACCCCTTCGGTGGAACACTCAACACCGGCTGATCAGGAGGAGCATCACAAACACAAAGTATCAAACAATATAAAACACACATGAAACACAATCACGAACACATATAAAATATAATCACATCACTCAATACAGATATATAAAAAAATTTAACAACAGTGTCAAACAATATGAAACACAATAACAATGTATGTAGAAACACATAAAAGACCCAACAATGGGCCATCACAAAACAATATATATGTCGACTACGACTTATCAGGAGAAGCATTACCGCTCCTGGAAAGAAGGTAAGTATACTGCTTCGGTGTAAGAACCACTGACGACGATGAAGGAGGAGTCAAGTAACCGCTGTAGAAGGAGGCAGTGTAACCGCTAGAGAATGAGGCAGTGTAACCGCTGGAGATGGGTGCGTCCGCGTCTCCTCTAGGGCTAGTAGTCTGGCGCTGTATTGCACCATGCAAGCCGATATCCTAGTAACGGTGCTGTGAATGGACTCCTGCGTCCCCTGTACGTCCCTAACGGTGCGCTCGAGCTCGTCAAAGCTTGCGGTGACCGACGCAGCGTCTCCTTGTGCCTGAGACCCTGGCTGCTCAGAAATCCTCCTCGGCATATCATCGTACAGCTCAGTAATCTTGCGGGCAATGGTATCCTCGACTCCGGACGACTCGGCCTGTGAGGGCTGTGAATGCGCACTGGCAGAGGGAGCCCTGGATTCCTGCGTCCAATAATTGTACCGTAGGACCCCGTACCGTAGTACGTACCTCTATGAAGACCACCAACGGCGGTCTTCCAGAGCTCGTCCTCTGAATGAGGCAGAGAGGGCTGCGATGTACCAACCCCTCCCTCTGCAGGTGCACTAGCACTCGTACGGTCAGTAGCCTAATAAACTCGTCCTAGAAAATTGTGCATCTCTATAAATTATTACTTAGCTAAATTAGCCTAATAAACGTCTAATGTATTTAATTATTACTAAATATATGGTTATCTGTATATTCTTCAAGTTATGTTAAAATTAACGAAATCTAAATTAGTACTTACAAAGCTCTGAGTAGCCCGGTCGTCGATGAGCTTCCCGTCCTTCAGATGGTTGCCCAGGAAGACAGTCACCATGTTTGCGTCCTCATCCCTCTGTACCTGCGTGTTTGTTATATTTTATTCTTTATTAAAATAGAAAATTATATACTCCTACTATCAATAAAATCTTATGTATTACAATAAATTACATACCAAACGACGAAAATGCTTCGTCAAAGGATTCGATCCACCATACCACTTTTCGGCCCTCGTCCTAGCCGCCTTCGCCTTCTCCGACCGCTTTCTGTACCGGGGCTCCTCAAATTGAGCCCTCATCGCGGTCCGCTGGTTAGGCATGATCCAACCAACAATCGGCTTTCCGGAGCGCTGACGAGCTTTCTGATCGTCAATTGCATCACGGATCAGCTTGGGTGCGACGGCAGGAAACTGCCTCTCAATCTTCTCAGCCCGGTGTGGTGGATAAAAATAAGTCCTCTACAAGAATTACAAATTAAAATAATAAGTTCTAAAAAATGCTTAAAATTATATTAATTATACTAAATTAGCTATCTTTAATTACCTTGAAGTGGGCAAACCAGAATGCCTTCCTCGTCTCGTCCCAAATCTCCATCCTCGTCTCGCTCTGAGGTGCGCATGGAGGTTTGCTCTTGTATGGATCCGCACGGGCGGGAGTAGGGTCTACCTCCTCCTCCTGCTATCCACCCTCTATGCTGCCGTCAGCGGTAGGAAGGCTAGGGAAGGAGTATCAGCAAGCTTGGAACTGCTCGTCCCAGGTGTACTGCCACCCAGACCTGCGACCGTATGGTACAATAGAGTGTTCAGGTCAGACGATAGTCCGGAGCCATCCTCTGGTAACGGAGCTCTCTGCCCACCTAAGGAAGCGGCTCGTCCTGACCTATCTCTGCGTTATCCTGCTATGCCTCCGTGTCGTCTTCCATGCTGATAATAACATATGATTAAAAATATAAATAAATACAATGACAGTTTAGAAATATCTACATACATTGGAGTTCATAATTTAAGTTTACAAAAATTTGAATACTAATTGAATTGATCACAGTTCATAGTTTAAAGTTACAGTAATATGAGTACTTTGAAATCACAGTTTCTCAATCATCCTCTAAAAATTCATCTTCTTCGTTTGCCTCCTCCTCCTCATCCTCCTCATCTTCACTAGTATCTCATTCGTCTTCCCCTTCGGATACTTGTATCTCTTCTACACAATTAGATATGAAATGGAGAACTTCTGCTGAGTCGACATCAACTGTATTTGGTACAAGATTAGTACGACCTTCATCTGAAAGTTCTACTTTCGGGAAACATCATATGTGGTTGCACCTACTTCCCATAACTGATTCAGCTCATCTACCAAGGGCTGTAAGTACACATCGATGTTCCTCTTGGAGTTCTTCGGACCTGGAATAATAACAGTTAGGAACATATAAGGAGTTTTCATACACATCCAAGGAGGCAAGTTGTACGGAGTAACAATCATAGGCCAACAAGAATATTGCGAGCCCGAAAGTCCAAATAGGGTAAAAACGTCGGAGGAAAGCCCCAATCTGACATTACGCGGCACTGAAGCAAAATTTGGATACACTCGATCAAAGTGCTTCCATGCTTCCCCGTCGGATGGATGATCCAGTACTCCATCTATTTGTTTCCGCTTGTGCCAACTCATATTAACAGCTGTCTCCCTTGCCATAAACAACCTCTGAAATCGTGGCATCAAAGGTAAATAGTGCATCAAATCTGTTGGCTTGCGTGCACCAGAAGTCCTTGTTGTACTAGTTGCCTTGAAGCGATCGGCACAACAAAATCTGCAGGCGTCTTCATCCTTGTCATCCTTATAGTACAACATGCATCCGTTGCGACATGCATCAATTTTTTCATACCCCATCCAGAGCGATCTTACCATCTCTTGGATCGGTAGAAGTCTTTAGGTAACCTGGCACCCTCCGGCAATATATCTTTAATTAACTCCATGATTCGGTTGTAGCATTCTTGAGACATGTTGAAATCTGATTTTATGCTCAACAGTCTTGTAATCACCTACAACGGTGAATGGTCATCACAACCAGGATAAAAAGGAGTCCTTGCATTCTCCAGCAACTCCATAAACTTTGCAGCATCGGCATTCGGTGCCTTCTCAGCTGCATATTGATTGTTCGGATCGAAACTAGGCCCCGCAGCATCGAAAACCATGTTCGTCCACCCTTGGTCGTAATCAGCATGCTCGTGGACATCTACATAAGGCTCCACATAAGGCTCCCGCTCGGATGCTAAAGGCACAAGTTCTCCGTGTGCGGTCCACTGATAATAATTTGGCATGAAACCCCTCGAATGCAAATGATATGTTACATCCACTTTCGAATGATATTTCAAGTTACGATATCTCACACATGGATACTTAATTTTTGTACGATCCTTGTACCGAGGGAACGCCTTGGCAAACTGCAGGAACTGTTGCACACCCTGTATAAATTCATCCCACACACCGCACATGTCATCAGGATGACGATTGTACATCCACCAACGGTTCCGTAGATAGTAATTCATATCCATTTTAAGATAATTCTGCAAAGTTTGACACTCAATGTATAATTCATATATGTTTTATAATTCCAAAAAAGAAACAAGTGTGAGTACGGATGGCTCATAACACATTTTCATAAGCAGGTAAAAAGGTTATATTCAATTTTTTCGAAAGCAGATAAAAAGGTTATGTTCGATTTTTTGACAAGTGTAAGAACGGATGGCTCAGAACACAGCCCAAAATTCATTCTAGCATACATTAGTATGAATCATCTATGTTATCTACATATGGTGTAGTATATATTCTTTTCGAATCTAGTATCTGAAGGATGTAACAGAATCAATAAGATGAACCCACAAAATGTAATACTAAGACATCATCTACTACTAAAAGATGTAGTGATAAGTTGTCGTATCATCATTGCCGAGGGATGGGGGTCGCAGGACAGTCAACTTTATCTATGGCTACATAGTTTTTGCCTCTCCAATCGAATGGCTGCAGGGACTATGTCCTTATCAAGATATCATACCGTAGATTAATGTAAATTCCTTATAGCAAATGTCGTACATAGATTTCTGCCTTGCCAGTCGAATGGCTGCAGGGATAGTGTCTGGCTGGTACCAATCCAGTGTCTATCGAGAGATTAATGGTCATTGCCACATGTATGTATATTAAGTAGTAAATACATACTTGTTATTTAATAAATAAAAAACTGCCCAAGAGGATAAAAGGTATATCTGAACTTGGAGACTGAGGTAACTTTCCCCTTCTTATTTACTGATACAAATGTTGAAACTAAGAGCTGGTAACAACATACAGCTATAGTCTATTGAAAGTGACTGAACTAAAGTGCCCTCTCGACTAAAATAAGATATTGGAGGACTGGGACCGATACAATACAGGACTGATGTAATCCTTAGCCAACTGCCATGTTCTAATATGGTACTGGATACAATAACAAAGACTGATACAAAGTCCACATGTGGCACTGATACTAAAATGGAGTAAGCTTTCACATTGTTCAGTCACAAATATATGAAGAAGTATTCCCCTCTCTACATACTAATTACTGATACACAATGAAGCATGGGACTGATACTATAAAATCCAAACAAGGACTGAACCAAGGTATCATGACTGATACCATGTTTAGTGATGACTGCTACCATATATCAATAATGACTGATACATGTTATCAGAAAAGACTGATAAAAAAGTAGTATATAGGAATGAATCATGACTGATACTAATATAATGGAGGACTGAACCTTAATCTTGATACTAATACTCTCTCGACTGATACAAGGTATGCAATCGTCACTAATTACACTAGCTAACAGTGAACAATATATATATACATAGGCTTAAATAACAGATACTCTAGATTACATGTAGGGATGATACACATATCAACAAGGACTGATACATTTATTAGCCTACTTATTGATGCACTCATCAGTCTATTAACTGATGCACTCATCAGTCTATTGACTGATGCACATCCTTTCCCCTCAAACAATAACTGATACAAGCAAAAATCAGTAGATTGATATCATATTGCAAAAATCAGTCCAAACACAAGAATCCATGTATCCCATAATAGTCCCCACATGACCACAAACAATCCATGTATCCCAAAATAGTCCAAACACAAACATAAAGCAGTCGTTGTGCTACCTGAGGAGGGTACGAGGAGGAGGAGAGAGAGGGGGTGCTACCCAAAATAGTCCCAAACACAAACACAAACAAAAAGTAGTGCCTTAGCAAGAGAGAGGGAGAGAGAGAGGGGGGCTACCTAAGGAGAATGCCGGAGGAGGGTGCGAGGAGGAGGAGGCCGGAGGAGGGTGCGAGCGCCGGAGGAGGGAGAGCAGAAAATTTGGGGAGGAAAAATTTTCGCGGAATGATAGAAAAGAAACCCTCCTGCACCCTATATGAAACATTTAGCGACGTCCACATGCAACGTCGCTAAACGTCATTGATTATTAATATACGACAACGTACTATATGATGGAACTGGGGATTCCCAGGACCCTTTCTTTGGTGTGCGTATTGATCGATAGAAAGTTAAATAGATCTAATACGTGTTCTAACCCTTTATAGGCGGAAACTAGGGTTCACGAATTATACCTGCGACGGAAAAGAGACAAGTAATTCCTGGCAATCTCGAGCGGACGACCCCAAGATCTTCTGCACGTATTCCTTCCTCGAGTTGGACATCGTGTGGGCGACGATCTCCCAACTTTTTCTTCTCTTTGGCCGCACTCTCTTTCTCTCCTTACGTGAATTACGAATTTAGAGAAAATTTCAGATTTCTGATCAGTAATCTGGCGGCCAGAGAATAGAGGATATATATAGGCTATGGCAGGGACCATGAGGAGAAATTAGGGTTAGGCCTCCTAACGGATCTGGATATCCCGTGTTCAGCCCGAACACACAATCCAGGCCCATTAACAATAGCTCGGTCCACTAATGAGCTATTGTTGCACCTCCCTAATCCCAAATTATGTTTGTGGGCTCCTTTTATTATATGCTCGTTTGGCTCCCCATGTTAAGATATCGTATGTCCGTCGATCAAATTAAGTTACTGACAACTATATTGATTCGATATCTTTTATCCATAAGTAGTACCGCTCAACTTTATTTGTCATGTCGGATATAATCCACCTGCAGGGTTTACATGACAATACTTATGAGCTCCTTAAGGGGACATCATCAACCCGATGTATCGGGACATGGATTCCATTTATAATCAACAGCCCATCATACATACAATGTTATTACCCAATTCATAGAGGTTATTGACCCATAATGGATCTCACTCTTTTATGAATCAAAGTAATGCAAACTGCATATACATGTCCATTATTATATCCGAATTAAGAGCACAAGCATCCATAATAACAGAGGTGTTTGTTCTCTTATGTAGTCAGTACAAAGAGAACAACCTCAAGTGGTCCTGTTCAATACACACAAAGTGTACTAGTGTAAACCTATAGTCAAGATAGACTAATACCAGATTACACTACAACCTTTCCAATAGATTGTCCAAGTCCATCTAGGTTGTGAACTATTTATATACTCCATAGAAAACTGTTAATATGATCTTCTGTGTGACACCACACACCATATTATCTACAATATAGAATATCAGACATTTGCATTAACACTTGCAACAAATACAATATGCAAACATTTGCCCATATGATTCTCAATCAAAATTTAAGGAAATAAGGTTACTACAAAAGTGATGCTTTTAGTATATAACCCTAAAAATCTCCCACTTATACTCAAAGCATTGCTTTTCAGTATACTGTTACAAATCTCCCACTTATACTTAAAGCCATGCTGCTACACATCTGACTCCCATTCCGTCAATATGACTGTCAAAAGCCTTAGCTGGTAAGCTCTTTGTAAATGGATCAGCTAGGTTGTCGGCTGATGCTATCTTGATCACAGCAACTTTTCCTTTCTTTACGAAATCTCGTATCAGGTGGTACTTACGCTCAATGTGTTTGCCTGTCTTATGGGCTCGTGGTTCCTTCGAGTTTGTCACTGTACCACTATTATCACAATAAAGTGTAATAGACTTAGGCAAACTAGGTACCACATCTAAGTCCAACAAAAAGTTTCTGAGCCAAACCGCTTCTTTGGCTTTCTCAGAGGCTGCCACATACTCGGCTTCCATGGTGGAATCAGCAATACATTTTTGCTTGATACTCCTCCACACAATAGCTCCACCTCCCAAAATAAACACATAACCTGAGATAGATTTCCTGGAATCCCTATCTGACTGAAAATCTGAGTCTGTATACCCCAAGGGAACTAAACTATCTGCTTGGTAAACTAGCATATACTCTTTAGTCCTTTTCAGGTACTTCAAAATATGCTTTACGACAGTCCAGTGCTCTTGTCCTGGGTTAGACTGATATCTGCTGACCATGCCTACGGCAAAGCAGATGTCTGGTCTCGTACATAGCATTGCATACATTAAGCTTCCTACTGCTGAAGCATAAGGAACTGCCTTCATGTTCTCTATCTCTTTAGGTGTCGTCGGACACTACTCCTTTGATAGAGCAATTCCATGTCTAAAAGGTAAGAAACCTTTCTTAGAATTTTGCATACTAAAACGAGTTAGTACAGTATCGATATAGGAAGCTTGGGATAAGCCCAACATCCTTTTCTTGCGATCTCATAGAACTTTGATCCCAAGGATGTGACCTACTTCTCCTAAGTCCTTCATATCAAACTGTTTGGATAACCATACCCTTACATCAGATAATACCTTCACATTGTTTCTAATGAGCAAGATGTCATCCACATAAAGTACTAGGAACACCACCACGTTTCCGTCACACTTTCTGTATACACATGATTCATCCTGACATTGATCAAATCTATAGGATTTTATCACCTGATCAAAACAGATGTTCCAAGATCTGGAAGCTTGCTTAAGTCCATAAATGGACTTTTTGAGCTTACAAACAAGATGCTCCTGGCCCTTTTCAATGAACCCGTCTGGTTGCTTCATATAGATGTCTTCCTCAAGACTTCTATTAAGGAAAGCTGTCTTGACATCCATTTACCAAATCTCATAATCGAGATGAGCTGCAATAGATAAAAGAATCCGAATAGACTTAAGCATGGCTACAGGAGAAAAGGTTTCCTTATAATCGATACCCTCTCTTTGAGTAAAACCTTTTGCTATAAGCCGAGCTTTAAAGGTTTCAACCTTACCGTCTGATCCTCTTTTTCTCTTATAGACCCACTTGCATCCAATGGTTTTTACACCAACGGGTGGTTCTACAAGCTCCCAGACCTGATTAGAATCCATAGATTCTATTTCAGATATCATTGCTTTTTGCCAAGACTCTGCATCTTTATCTTGGAGTGCTTCATTGTAGGTACATGGATCATAATCTTGTTCCTCAGGGACGAAGTCTGATGACTCTCCCAAGAACATATATCTAACAGGTTGTATCACAACCCTCCCACTACGACGAGGCACTATCGGTTGTGGTGTAATATTTGTGACACGTTGTGCAGTTATTTATGGTTCATCCTCTTGTACTGTTGGTACTGAAGTACTTGGTGTCTCACGTCTCAGTTCTTCTAGAACAACTCTACTTGTGGGTTTATGGTTCATCACATAGTCTTCCTCTAAGAATTGGGCATTGGTGCTAACAATGACCTTCTGATCCTTAGGACTATAAAATAAACCCCCTTTCGTTCCTCTTGGATAGCCTACAAACAAGCATACTTCTGTACGAGATTCCAACTTATCTGCTTTCCCATTCAGCACAAGTGCTGGACTACCCCAAATGCGAACATGTTTCAGACTAGGCTTACGCCCAATCCACAGCTCTGTGGGAGTAAGAGGTACTGACTTAGAAGAAACCAAGTTCAAAATATAAGCTGCAGTCTCTAAGGCATATCCCCAAAACGAATCTGGCAAATCTGAATAACTCATCATTGATCTAACCATCTCCATAAGAGTTCTATTCCTTCTTTCGGCTACACCATTCTGTTTGGGCGTTCCATGTGCAGTCAATTGGGATACAATCCCAGCCTCTGATAAATAATCCCTAAACTCTCCAAAGAGGTACTCGCCACCACGATCTGATCGTAATGACTTGATACATTTTCTATGACGTTTTTCCGTTTCAGCCTTGTACTCTTTGAATTTCTCAAAGCACTCAGACTTACGGCGCATCAAATAAATGTATCCATACCTTGAATAATCGTCAATAAATGTGACAAAATATTCAAAGCCACCTCTAGCTTGGATAGTCATGGGTCCACACAAATCAGAATGAACCAATTCCAACACATCTTTGGCCCTATAACCCTTTGTCGTAAAAGGCCTTTTGGTTATTTTACCTTCCAAGCAGGATTCACAGACTGGTAGTGCCTCCACTTCCAATGAACTCAAAGGTCCATCTTCAACCAGTCTTTGAATCCTTCTTAGGTTAATATGCCCCAATCGTAAGTGCCAAAGATATGTTTGGTTCATATAAGAAGGTTCTTTTTTCTTATTTAAGTTAGATGACATATTATTCATTTCCATAAGTTGCATTGTGGACGAAATATGATTAATAACATACAAATTATCAATTAATGCACCAGAACAGATAAAATATTTATTCTTTCTAATAACAATATTGTCATTAAAATAAACTGAATATCCATCCTTAACTAACATAGAAACAGAAACTAAATTCCTTCTAAGTGAAGGTGCATAAAGACAATCTCTCAATGTCAAAGACTTATTTCTACCAAAAGATAAAGTAACATCTCCTAATGCAACGACCGATACTTTTGTAGCATCACCCATGAACAAGCATATCTCTCCATCACTGAGCCGTCTGGTTTCCTGGAACCCCTGCAATGTATTGCAGACATGATTAGTGGCTCCTGTATCTACACACCAAGTGTCGGTAGATAACACCGCTAAACATGTTTCAACTACTAGTAAATAAGATATACCTTCTTTGTTCCCTTGTTTGAGAAGTGGACAATCAGTCTTTCAATGTCCTGACCCTTTGCACTTGAAACATTTGCCTTTCGGCTTTTTCACCGCGCCTTGAGGTCCCATGCCCTTCTTTGCTAAGTTTGTCGGTTTCTGAATGTTATTCTTCTTCTTACCGCCTTTTGGCTTAGAAGTAGAAGCCTTTTCAGAAACAAAAACATGACCACTCTGCCTAAAGAGAGATTCAGCATCCTGTAGCTCTTTTGCAAGTTCTGCCAAACTATACAACCTTTTGTTCATGTTGTAATTAAGGCAGAAATTGTCAAAACTTTTAGGCAGAGTCCTGAGAATGATATCGACCTGGGTTTCTCCATCGATTTCAGCACCAAGGATCTCCATCTCATTCAGATGACCCATCATCTTGAGAACATGATCCCTTACTGGTGTACCCTCAGCCATTTTTGTCTTCATCAAACATTTCATAGCAAACTGCCTAGCTGCTCTACTCTGATGTTCGAAGAGTTCCTTAAGGTTATACATCATATCATAAGCTGTGGTTATGGCCTGATGCTGATGTTGCAGTACATTTGACATAGATGCCAGAATGTAACACCGCGCAATCTCATCTGCCTTTTTCCACTTCTTATAAGCCTCTTTGACCTCTTCATCAGAGTTAGCATCAGGCTTAGGTGGGCATTCCTCAACAAGTACATATTTGTAGTCCTCAGCAGTCAGAACAATGTCCAAATTATGTTTCCAGTCAATATAATTAGGTCCAGTAAGTTTGTTTTCTTTAAGAATCACCATAAGTGGACTGAAAGAACCCATTTTTTTGAAATCCTGAGAATCACATAAATTAAATTAGGTAGGACAAAATTTTTTTTTTTTGAATTAACTAAATATTGATTCCCTCAAAACAATTATAAGAAATTCACCAACACCTTGAACACCATGAATTTAGCATGCCACGATAGTGTGGACGTATACAAATTCAACTTTGTTCAAGTAGATTTTTCTTATTAATTTTACTATCATATCAATATAACTTTATGATAAATAAAATTAATATGCTGGTCTTGCTCTGGTCATACAAATAATAGCAGTGACTCAGATGGGGAGGATACCATTATTTGTATCTAAGTGTATACCATTACTTAATACTAAATCCATTACCTTGTAATGAGTTCCTTATGATGGAGAAGTGGACACATACTAGGTACTTTCTACAATTATCCCTAAGAAAGTTTGTACTGGTGATCCATAATTATACTCATCCGATATGGAGGAAAGCACTAAAGCCAACACGCAAGTATAATTACATCACCTACAAACCAGTAATGGAGACCATAGGATTTATACTAAATAAAAATCCTCTCTCACTTAGTTATTTAACAATGAGGGTTTTTCTACTAGTTGATATTATGTCCATGTTGTCCATTATTAATGTAGGCTTGGTTTTTCAAAAAAAAAACAACCACACAATAATAAACATGCATAATTAGAAAAAACAAAATAAAAAAAATAAGAGAAAATATCCAACTATTATGGTCATCTTTTTTTTTTTAGGTTTTGGCTGTCGATTCCTTCATCGAAAATCATCTGTCGGCCTCTGGATTGCTCAAAACCAACATCTCATCCGGCGTCAGAAACAGCCACCACCGCCATCACGATTGATCAAAAATAATTAAAATTACAACAATTCTATGCCTCCCGAAGGAGTTCACACATAATCTAGATTAAAAAATTAAATTAATAAGCACAATCAACCCTCGTAATTTTAATTACATCCACAGCAACAACAACATCCACGACATGTCCGTGGTTTAAACAACACAATCAAAAAATATGCATTGGACCATAATAGTTGGATCTAAGATGCCTGCAAAATCGAGTTAGAACAGATCTACATCTACCGACTATTACATAGCGCAAGTTTTGTTGGACAACATAGACGTATCAATCAATACGTAGATCCAAAGTGGCTCTGATACCAATTGATGGAACTGGGGATTCCCAGGACCCTTCCTTTGGGGTGCGTATTGATCGATAGAAAGTTAAATAGATCTAATACGTGTTCTAACCCTTCATAGGCGGAAACTAGGGTTCACGAATTATACCTGCGACGGAAAAGAGACAAGTAATTCCTGGCAATCTCGAGCGGACGACCCCAAGATCTTCTGCACGTATTCCTTCCTCGAGTTGGACGTCGTGTGGGCGACGATCTCCCAACTTTTTCTTCTCCTTGGCAGCACTCTCTTTCTTTCCTTACGTGAATCACGAATTTAGAGAAAATTTCAGACTTCTGATCAGTAATCTGGCGGCCAGAGAATAGAGGATATATATAGGCTACGGCAGGGACCATGAGGAGAAATTAGGGTTAGGCCTCCTAACGGATCTGGATATCCCGTGTTCAACCCGAACACACAGTCCAGGCCCATTAACAATAGCTCGGTCCACTAATGAGCTATTGTTGCACCTCCCTAATCCTAAATTATGTTTGTGGGCTCCTTTTATTATATGCTCGTTTGGCTTTCCATGTTAAGATATCGTATGTCCGTCGATCAAATTAAGTTACTGACAACTATATTGATTCGACATCTTTTATCCATAAGTAGTACCGCTCAACTTTATTTGTCATGTCGGATATAATCCACCTGCAGGGTTTACATGACAATACTTATGAGCTCCTTAAGGGGACATCATCAACCCGATGTATCGGGACATGGATTCCATTTATAATCAACAGCCCATCATACATACAATGTTATTACCCAATTCATAGAGGTTGTTGATCCATAATGGATCTCACTCTTTTATGAGTCAAAGTAATGCACACTGCATATACATGTCCATTATTATATCCAGATTAAGAGCACAAGCATCCATAATAACAGAGGTGTTTGTTCTCTTATGTAGTCAGTACAAAGAGAACAACCTCAAGTGGCCCTGTTCAATACACACAAAGTGTACTAGTATAAACCTATAGTCAAGATAGACTAATACCAGATTACACTACAACCTTTTCAATAGATTGTCCAAGTCCATCTAGGTTGTGAACTATTTATATACTCCATAGGAAACTGATAATATGATCTTCTGTGTGACACCACACACCATATTATCTACAATATAGAATATCAGACATTTGCATTAACACTTGCAACAAATACAATATGCAAACATTTGCCCATATGATTCTCATTCAAAATTTAAGGAAATAAGGTTACTACAAAAGTGATGCTTTTAGTATATAACCCTAACACTATAATAGTCGTCGCTACGCGTCGTTATATTTAAATAATTAGCGACATGTAGCTACGACATTGCGATGCAGATTTCCATTTAATAAATTAATATCGCTATTCGTCGCTAGTAGTCGCCACCAGCGACATATAGCGACATCACATTGCCACGTTGCTAAATTCCAAAAAATTAACGACGTCCTCTCATGGAGTCGCTAAATTCGTCGCAATTTTGCGATATTTTGGTAGTGCCTAACTCTTCGTCCGTGAGAACAGGAATAGCAACAGAAGAAGGTGGTAGAGGCTTTCGTTTTACCAGGGGAGATGAAGCAGGAGGATCCCGGGACCTTGGAGCAACTTCTGGGGCCCTTCGTGGCAACTTGACCCGGATAAGTTCCTGGGTCCCAGTAGGAGCCTTTCTTTGAAGCTTGGCCATGAGAGGAGATGACGTTTGAGGAGGCTTCCCTTTTCAGTCGGACTCTCAGCGGTTCTTCAGTTACCATTGCAGTTTTTGCCTCATCACTTGCATCATTGGCATTATCATCCTAGGGTACTGATTTGTATAAATCAACATCGGTGCAGTATGCTTCAAGCCCTCGAAAAGGATCAATGTCGGCAAACTCTGTCTTAAGGGTACCATACTGTCACGATTCGCTACCCAAATTGTTGGGCCGGGCCGAGTCATGTTCAGCCTACGCTTGAGATAAAGTATAGTAAGCTGTTCTATGGATAAATAAGATCAGACCAAAGTGTGCTAACAATTTTATATGTAATAATGAGTCAGAATATATCCAAACCCAAAATCATCTCGTATATAAGTATGCTCCGAGTACATGGCTAAAATGTAAAACTGGATACAGGTCCAGTTACAAAATACATAGTCTAATACATGACTACTCTCAAAAGTTCCAAGTAAATAAACAACTAGACGAGTTTTCCCGCAGGTACATCCTCGTAAAGTATAGCCCGGTCCTCGGCAGCAACTCCATAATAGGAATCACAAAGCAACTCCTCCTCAGAAAGTATACCTACAATGTTATCCTGTCAAGATGGGATCAGTACTGATTCTAGCAAACTAAATATACGAAACATTAAATGAACATGAGTGTAAAGAACAGGAATCATGTTATATCATAATCTATCATGGCAAGGATACATATGTCATGGAGACAGATGTATATTTAATGTTTAAAATTGTAGCAGGTACATGATCGTCAATAAGTGTACAATGTACAGGGGCACATAATGAAATGTACTTTCGTATAAGTGATATGGAGGTAGATGTACATATGCACAAATCCTCTTTGAGATAAAGGACTACGACATAGTAACATATAAAATGAAACTTTGCTCGCTAATGTAAAGGGGGCATGATCACGTACTCAACTATCAGTTTCCCCATAACCCCGTTGTTAAACATATGAGAGATATAATAACTGTCCTAAGCATGGTAGTGACTAAAAATAATGTAACATGGGAAGATTTAACTTGCTACCCCAAGGATCAGCATTTAACATGGTTGGATCACAGTTTATTGTTATAACAGTATATAAAGTTTGTAGAGATACTTGCCTTTAGCAAAGCAAGGCAGTGATAGAAATGCTATAGATGTCTGGTGACTCGTCACTGTAGAAATAATACATAAACTTAGTTTTCATACTAAGTTAAACACTAAGACACTAGAAGTACGATACGCCTTTCTGACTGGACACCAAGCCAAATGATGACTTTAGCATAGGAGACCAATGTAGGGTGACACAATATCCAAACTAAATTTCTAGGGCATTTACACTAGTGTAGGGTGAGGTCCAAAACTACAGTAGCTCAAATCAACACAAAACTTTGTAAGTCGTAACTATTCAATAAATAAATCAGACTGTACACTGTGTTCGAACAATTTTTGAGATAGAAAAAAAGCTCAATATTACATAAAATAAACTACCAAGATGATCCTTGTTAATTATAAAAATTTATACTAATTTTTCTAGAATTTATAAAGCCTCATAGATATTTATTAAAAATCAGCAAACATATGTATCCTGAAAATGAGTTCTATTTTCCTATTTTTATAAAATACCAAAATTACTTATTAAATGCTGTAAGAATTATATTAAATTAGATAAATTAATATAGTATTTAAATACAATTTTCCTCAGATTTTTACAGCAAATAAATATATATAAAAATTCAAAAACCGCAAGTAACAATTTTTGGAAAATAATTAATTAATTATTTAATATTTTGTCCATGTATTCGAAATTGAACCGAAGTTCAGATACGGGACCTAAAGTCATAAATCAAGTCCAATATGACTTGTACAGACTTTGAATGTATTAGACATATTTGGGCCCAAAAACCCATGCTAGGTTGGACATCAAATGACCATGATTCATAAAATATAGGAATTCAAATATATATATAAATATATTTTAAAGTGGTAAAATAGACAAGTCACAAAATTATATAATAAAATAACTTGTGAATTTACACATAATGACAATTTGCACAAAATTGAATTTGAAATATATATACATATACAACAAATATATTTATATATATATACATAATTATATAGATATTTACATATACAAAAAAAATACATATATACATATATATAAAAATACATATATATATATATATATATTTTTACATATATATATATATATATATATATATATATATATATATATATATATATATATATATATATATATATAAAACAAATAAAATAAAAACAAAATAGAAAAGAAACGAAAGGGGGGCTCGAACTCGGCCTATAGGAACAGGGGGGCTTAACATTGCTCGGGCTGGCCAGAGGGTCAGCTTGGGTTAGCTTGATAGGGATAGGGCTTAGTTTGTTTATATAATGAATTTAGGATAATGGGTTTTAAACCCAATAATCAGTTTATGAAACCCGTTAACCCATTAATATTAAACCCGTGTCCGGACAGTTAGGGACATGAGTACGAAATCGACACGAGTTCTGTGTCCGTAGCTAGTACGACACGCACGACACGAATTTGCCGTGTCTGAGCACATCAGTGAGCTCCTCGTGTCCTGGCGAGTCCAGTGATGTAAATACGAGACACAACGCGACACGAGAGATGAGAAGACACGTACGTGTCCGGCGATCGAGGCTGCTGCACGGCGGAGGAGACGTCGGGGTGGCCTAAGAAAATTTGGGCCGAGTCGCCTTGCTCAGGCGAGTCGATTGGTGGTAGTGGCTCATCGGGACGTGGCCTAGGGCGGCTGGAATCCTAGATCTAGGGTTCCGGCAGGGTTCGTCGGGGAAGACGGGTAAAGGGTGGTGGCTAGGGCGGTCGGGGTAGTGATTAGGGTTAGGGTTTCGACTGGGGGGTTTTATAGGCCAGAATTTGGTGTCAATTTGGGGCTTTTGGGTAGGAAATAGGAATTAGGGTTTCGGCTAGGTCGGTCGCCGGTCGCCGTTCGGCCAATGTCCAACCGACGACGAGGGTAGATTTTACAGAAAAACCCCCATATATTTGATAATTACAACCCAGCCCACCGCCTTAGTTAATGCAAAATCTAATTTGTATAATACCCCCCGTTGTTGCTCTGTACAAATTTAATTTGCACAAACAAATCAAATATTGGAAACAATATTTAAAATAATTAAAATAATTATAAATTGATATTAAAACAATTTAAATAATTACAAAATAATATTTTTTGCTTTAAAATTATTTAACAATTATTTAAAAATTCTAGAAAAATTCCTAATAATTATAATAATTCATTTTAAAGATATAAATGCTATTTAAAATTATAAAATAATATTTTAAAATCTAGGCGCTTACAAATCTTTCCTCCTTAAAAAATTTTGTTCTCGAAATTCATAAGGATAGAAGACTTTACAAACATTTAATATAGCAAATAATGCAAACAAATGACTAAGGCTACTATTGTGACTAACCTCTAAGGCATCAAGCGGGAACGGGTGGTTCCCTCACTGCTGTTGGGTCGAACAAGTTAGGATATTTTTCCCTCGTGTCTGACTCCCTCTCCCAAGTAGATTCACCCGGAGAGTGATGGCTCCAAGCTACTCGTACTAAGGGTATAACTTTGTTCTGCAGCCTCTTCTCCCTCCTGTCCAATATCTCCACTGGCTGTTCAGTAACTGCAAGACTCGATCTGATCTCCATCTCTGAATGATCTAGCACATGGCTGGGGTCTGGAACGTATCTTCTCAGCTGAGATACATGAAAGATATCGTGAACTCCTGCTAGGTTGGGTGGAAGCGCAAGCTTGTAAGCTACCTCTTCGATCCTGCCAAGTATCTCGAACGACCCGATGTATCTGGGGCTCAACTTGTCGCCTCGTCTGAACCGGATCGTCCCTCTAGTAGGTGATATCTTTATTAGCACCATATCTTCGTCAGCGAACTCCATCGATCTACGACAAGCATCGGTCTAGTGTTTCTGCCTGTCCTGAGCAACTCTGAGCCTGTCTCTGATCATCCTGACCTTCTCTGCTGCATCCGTGATCATCTCTGGCCCAAGCATAACTCTATTCCCAATATCATCCCAAAAGAGCGGTGTACGACATCGTCGTTCAAATAGTGCCTTGAAAGGAGACATACCGATGCTGGCTTGGTAGCTGTTGTTGTATGAAAACTCTACCAAGTGCAGATGGCTCTCCCATTATCCGCCAAAGTCTAGCACACAAGTCCTCAGCATGTCCTCTAGCGTTTGTATCGTCCTCTCGGACTGTCCATCTGTCTGCGGGTGGTACGATGTACTGAACTTGAGCCGACTGCCCAACTCTTTCTACAAGCTCCTCCAGTAGTGGGACATAAATCTGCTATCCCGGTCCGATACGATGCTCACTGGTACTCCATGTAAGCGAACTATCTGCTGCATGTATAGCTCTGCCAACTTCTCGGTGGTGAGCCCTACCTTGAAGGGCATGAAGTGCGCATACTTCGTCAGCCTGTCAACGATGACCCAAATGGCATCCTTCCCTCCTTGGGAACGAGGAAGCCCTGAAATAAAGTCCATCCTAATGTGTTTCCACTTCCACTCGGGAATGGGTAACGGCTGCAATAGACCAGCTGGCCTCTGACGCTCCGTCTTGACCTGCTAGCAAACTAGGTATCTCGAAATAAAACGTGATACATCCCTCTTCATCCCGTTCCACCAAAGATGTTCTCGCAAGTCACGGTACATCTTGTTGGCACCAAGGTGAATAGAATATCGAGATCGATGCGCCTCCTGCAAGACTGCCTCTATCAGCTCTCCCTTCGACATACATAATCGGCTGTCATGCCTCAAGGATCCATCCTCTGCTACGGTGAAGTCATCTAGCAATCCAGCTAAAGCCTGGGATCGAAGTCTGTGGAGGCTCTCATTTGTAGACTGTGCCTCCTTGATCTGCTCTATCAAACCTGACTGAATGTTTAGCGCCATCATTTAAATCTCTAATCCTGGCCGAACTATCTCGATACCGAGCTTCTCCAGATCTTTCCGCAAATGTCGATCTATCATCAGATACCATACCATCGGATGCCTGCTCAGCGCATCCGCCACCACATTTGCCTTCTCGAGGTGATACTATAAATCGATGTCGAAGTCCTTCATCAACTCCAACCATCGTCTTTGCCTTATGTTCAGCTCTTTCTGCGTGAAAACATACTTTAAGCTCTTGTGGTCAGTAAAGATTTCCACTCGCTCTCCGTATAAGTAGTGTTTCCACAACTTGAGTGCAAAGATCACCGCTGCTAACTCTAGGTCATGGGTAGGATAGTTCCGTTCATGAGTCCGTAATTGCCTAGATGCATAAGCAATCACTTTTCCATGCTGCTATAGGACACATTCTAGCCCCTTTCCCGAAGCACCGCTGTATATGGTAAAACCTCCAGACCCTGAAGGTAATGTCAGAACTGGAGCGGTCGTCAGCCTCCTCTTTAGCTCCTCAAATGCTGCCTGGAAGTCCTCTGACCTGATGTACTCTGTGTCCTTCCGCGTCAGTTTTATCATGGGTTCAGCTATCCTAGCAAAGTCCTGGACGAACTTCTTATAATAGCCGGCTAAACTAAGAAAACTCCTGATCTCTGGAACTGACGTCGGAGCCTTCCATGTCTCAATGGCAGCAATCTTCCTGGGATCCACCGAGATCCCCTCTCCAATAACTACATGACCGAGAAACTCCACTCGATCCAAAAAGAACTCGCACTTCGACAATTTGGCATACAACCTCTCCCGCCTCAGAATCCCCAAAATTGTCCGTAAGTGCTCTACGTGCTCCTCCGACGTCTTCGAGTATATCAGGATGTCGTCGATAAATACTACGACAAACTTATCCAGATACTGGTGAAATATCTTATTCATCAAGTTCATAAAGACAGCTGGCGCATTTGTGAGACCAAATGGCATCACTAGAAACTCGTACTGCCTATACTTCGTATTGAATGCCGTCTTCTGGATATCTGCAGCCCTGACTTTCACCTGGTGGTAATCGGATCTCAAATCTATCCTAGAAAATACCTTCGTCCCACTCAACTGGTCGAACAAATCATATATCTTGGGCAGAGGATATTTGTTCTTAATGGTGATGGTATTCAACGCCCAATAGTCAATACATAACCGGACTGTACCATCCTTCTTCGGTACAAAGAGTACTGGCGCTCCCCATAGAGAAGTACTAGATCGAATGAAACCCTTTTTCAATAGGTCATAAATCTGCTCCTTCATCTCTACGGCCTCCTTGGGTTCACTCTATAGCAAGCCCGGGATACTAGTGATGAACACGGTACTAAATCTATAGTGAACTCCACATCTCTCTCAGGCAGAAGTCCTGGAAGATCCTCCGGGAATACATCCATAAACTCCTTAATGATAGGGTGTGGCGGTGCTATCTCCCCAACTGTCGCACAACAGTTCGGTTCTAGGCTGATCTCCGACCCTGTCCTCCTGACACTGAATGGTACCGTGCCTGGGGGACTGAACAGAATACTACCCTCATGGCAGTCTAAAGCTACGTAAGTATAGCTAAGCTAGTCCATCCCCAATATGATATCATACCCGGGGAGTGGCATCACAAAGAATCGTCCCCTAAACTCTCTCCCAGCTATAGTAATAGAGCATCTATAGATAGCCCTAATGGGCACTGGTCCGTCTCCCGTCATTGCTCTACTCATCTCCTCGGTAGGTGTAGCTACTAAGTCGTATTTATGCATAAACTCTAATGACAGGAAGCTATGTGATGCTCCGGAATCAAACAAGCATAGAGCTAGAAAAGTATGTAAATAAACATGATCTGTGATGATGTCAGCCAAATAATCTGGTTCCAAAACCTGCTCTGGTTTCGCCTCAAGAGCCAGACTATAAGCCTTTCCCTGGGGGTCCCTTCTGCTGCAGATGTTGCCCAAACCTCTGTTAGTAAGTCGGAAGCGACGGTCCTCTAGACGGGGGTCTGACACCTGGTACCCTCGCTATTGGATACTTCCGAAGCTGGTGGGTGGCAGACCCACAAGCTAAGAACTGCCTCAACCTCTTTCTGCAGACGGAGTAATCATGCCCTGGCCTTCGACAAAAAATACACAGAGCTCCCTTCTGCGGCTGAGGTCCCGGGGCTCTAACTGGTGGGGTTGGGTGATGTGGTGTGGGAGGACGGTAAGTCTGCTGGTGCGGCACCGGTGCTCTTGGCTAGAAAGCCTGACGCTTTGAGGGTCCCTCGAGGTGTACAGAAGCCGACCTCTTGCTAGACTGAAGACGCTTCTCTATGCTCCGGGCCAACTCTAGGCTCTGGTAGTAGTCATTCGTCCCGTTCGCTACTATGAGAATGCCAATGTCTGGAACCAGACAATAGAAAAACCTACACGTCATCTCCTCTGGGTCAGGAACTAGACTAGGAGTGAAACGGCTCAGGCGACTAAACTTTGCTTCATATTCGTCAACAAAAAGGTTCCCTGTTTGGATGTTCTGGAATCGTAGCCCCATGGCTACTCTAGCGATGGTCGAGAAGAATTTCTTCTTGAACTGGATCTTAAACTGATCCTAAGTGGCCTTCCCTCTCGCGAATAGCGGCTCATTCCTGAACCAAACTTCTGCCAAGTCTATCAGCCAAAATCCCGCTGCCTCGACCTGGAGGTCACCTGATAACCTAGCTCCAAGGAGCTTCCTCTCTACCGAGTCTAGCCAGTCATCTGCTACTACGATTCCCTCGGTCCCCATGAACTCTTTAGGGTTCAGACCCATGAAGTCCTTGATTGTCCCGCTCTCTGCCGTGGTTCTACAGGTGGTGGAACCACGGTACGCTCCTCAGAATGCTCCATGCTCTGGCGGAGTAAGGTGGTCTGCTCCTGATGGGTTGTTAGGAACGCCTGGATCAGAGTGAGCAGTTGGTTCCCGTTGAGAGTGACGGAAGCCTGGGCAGGTATAGTAATAGGTGGTGGTGGGAGTATCGGGTCCTGCTGGGACTGTGATGTGGAAGGTGGTGGAGGCATCTGGGTTGGTGGATTTATGGAGTGGGGGAGTATAGTAGGTGGAGGTGGAGGTGCATCGGTCAACTGGTCAACCGACTAAGTAAGGAGTGTGCCATTTTCAGGCGTGGCATACTGGGATGAGAGGGTGAGCACCATCTAATAAATAAAAGAACTTATAAGGACTCTTTTAAGTAAACAATCATAAACAAGAAAATCCAATTGTAATAGCGAGCATATGATGTGATATGTTTCCTATATTGTAATTCTAGTAATCCTTTAGGTGTTCTAAGCATCATTCCTAGTATTGTCTAGTTACCTTAAGTTCCTAATTGCAGGCATGCTTGGTACAATGACGTAACCAAATAATTTAGTCAGGACCTGCATGGGCCACCATTCAAAACATGTCACGATCCGCTACCCAAATTGTTGGACCGGGCCGAGTTTTGTCCAGCCTACGCTTGAGATAAAGCATAGTAAGCTGTTCTATGGATAAATAAGATCAGACCAAAATGTGCTAACAATTCTATATGTAATAATGAGTCAGAATATACCCAAACATAAAATCATCTCGTATATAAGTATGCTCCGAGTACATGGCTAAAATATAAAATTGGATACAGGTCCAGTTACAAAATACATAGTCTAATACATGATTACTCTCAAAAGTCCCAAGTAAATAAACAATAGACGAGTTTCCCGCAGGTACATCCTCGTAAAGTATAGCCTGGTCCTCGGCAGCAACTCTATAATAGAAATCACAAAGAAACTCCTCCTCAGAAAGTATACCTACAACATTATCCTGTCAGGACGGGAGCAAGTACTGATTCTAGCAAACTAAATATACGAAACATGAAATGAACATGAGTGTAATAAACATGAATCATGTTATATCATAATCTATCATGGCAAGGATACATATGTCATGGAGACAGATGTATATGTAATATTTAAAACTGTAGCAGGTACGTGATCGTCAATAGGTATATAATGTGTAGGGGCACATAATGAAATGTACTTTTATACAAGTGATACGACGGTAGATGTATATATGCACAAATCCGCTTTGAGATAAAGGCCTACGGCGTAGTAACATATAAAATGAAACTTTGCTCGCTACTGTAAAGGGGGCATGATCACGTACTCAACTATCAGCTTCCCCATAACCCCGTTGTTAAACAAGTGAGAGATATAAGAACTGTCCTAAGCATGCTAGGGACTAAAAATAATGTAACATGTGAAGATTTAACTTGCTACCCCAAGGATCGGCATTTAACATGGTTGGATCACAGTTTATTATTATAACAGTATATAATGTTTATAGAGGTACTTGCCTTTAGCAAAGCAAGGTAGTGATAGAAATGCTATAGATGTTTGGTGACTCGTCACTGTAGAAATAATACATAAACTTAGTTTTCATACTAAGTTAAACACTAAGACACTAGTAGTGCGATATGACTTTCGGACTGGACACCTAGCCAAATGATGACTTTAGCATAGGAGACCAATGTGGGGTGACACAATACTCAAACTAACTTTCTAGGGCCTTTACACTAATGTAGGGTGAGGTCCAAAACTACAATAACTCAAATCAACATAAAACTTTGTAAGTCGTAACTACTCAATAAATAAATCAGACTATACACTGTGTTCCAATAATTTTTGAGATAGACAAAAAGCTCATTTTTACATAAAATAAATTACCAAGATGATACTTGTTAATTATAGAAATTTATACTAATTTTTGTAGAATTTATAAACCCTCATAGATATTTATTAAAAATCAGCAAACATATGTATCCTGAAAATGAGTTCTGTTTTCCTATTTTTATAAAATGCCAAAAGTTACTCATTAAATGCTAAAAAAATTATATTAAATTAGCTAAATTGACATAGTATTTAAATAAATTTTTCCCAGATTTTTACAACAATTAAAATATATACAAAAATTCAAAAACAGCAAGTAATAATTTCTGGAAAATAATTAATTAATTATTTAATATTTTGTCCACGTATTCGAAATTAAACCAAAGTCCAGATACGGGACCCAAAGTCATGAATCAAGTCCAATATGACTTGTACAAACTTTGAATGTATTAGACACATTTGGGCCCAAAAACCCATGCTAGGTTGGACATCAAATGGCCATAATTTATAAAATACAAGAATTCAAATATATATATAAATATATTTTAAAGTGATAAAATAGACAAGTCAAAAAATTATATAATAAAATAACTTATGAATTTACACATAATGACAATTTGCACAAAATTGAATTTGAAATATATATACATATACAACAAATATATTTATATATATACATAATTATATAGATATATATATATATATTATATATATATATATATATATATATATATATATATATATAATGAATATATATATAACAAATATACATATATATATAAAAATACTAAATATAGAATATACATATATATAAATATAGTATATATATTATATATAATAGTATATATATAATAATATATATAATATATATACATATACATATACATATATACAAAGTTAATTTAATGGTGATGTTGCTCCCCATCCGCTCCCTTCTGCTGTCATCCCTTCCGGGGAGCCCGTAGGCTCCCTCCCCGGTTCTCCTCTCCCAGTTCGCATGGCACTCCCTTGGTCAGAGGAGTGCCTGGCCCTGGTCCGTCGACCCCCTCCCTCATTTTCCACCTTCTCCGTTGGTGGTCCTCAGCCTTTGTCATCTTCCTCCACCAGCCCTTGCTCATCTTCATCCGTCCTTTCACTCTCATCTCCCCTCCAGGCTCAACCACCTCTTCTCCCTCCTCTCGCGATCCAGTGCGATCCCCACCACCCGGGAGGCGCTGCCCCAGGTGGTAGCCAGGCCGTCACTCCCTGGGATGGGCTCTCCCAGGCGGTTGATCCTCGGTTGGTGCCTCTTCCCCAGTTTTAAATTTTAAATGGACTTGCTGGTCCCTCCGGTTGGGAGCCCTCATGCAGTGCAGGCTTTGGGTCCCCCAACGCCTGGCCTCTCGTGTTAGCTGACAGCTATTCCCAACAGGAGAGGGTCCCACAAATTCAATCTCATCCCGAATGGACAGCCCTCCTTTACTTAAATCCCTTAGGTGGAACCCACCTGACCTATTTTGCTCACCCTTCTTTTTACGCACAACACCCCACTTCCCCTTCTCTTTACGCGCAGCACTCCGCTTCCCCTTCTTTCTACGTGCAGCACCCCTTTACGCCCTACGCATGGCCCCTAGGGGACCCATTGGCACGTGGGCTTTCCGCGTTTCACTCCACCGCCCATCATGCGTATTCCCCCCCATCCCCTCTTCAGCGAACTTACTTATCCCAACTCCCTGCGTATTTTTCCCTCAAACCCAACGCTGATACGTTTGGGTCCCTCCCCCACCTTGCTTTCTACGCAGCTCTAGTTCCATGGCGTCTTCCGTCCTCTATGCCCCACCCTCCAATCTGACCTCTACGTACGCTCCCTCTACGCCTTAACCTCCCGCTTCTCTGGCCCCTTCTTTACATCCTCCCCAGGCTGCTCCTCTTCATCCCCTTGCCCCCCTGTCCTCTAGCTCGGCCCCCGCCCCGGCCGGCCCGAACCTTTCCGTTCCTCATTCCCCGAAACCCTGTCCCTCATCCTTGACGACCGTGCCCACGCCACGGCGGGAACTCAGGGGTCCCTGGCTCCCCGGTTCCGTTGGTTTGTCCTTTGCCACCCCCGACGGCGGTTGTTGCGGATGCGGCGGCGGCCATCGCCGCGTCCCGCACTGTCATCACAGCAGGTTCGCTTCCTCTTCCTCCCTCTGTTTGGAGCCCCCCGGCTTGCTCCGCCGCCCCCACCCCCTGTACCGACCTTTACCTTACCCAGATCGCTCCACCGTCCGCTCTGGGGGAGCCCACGGCTCCCTCTTCGTCTGGAGCCGGCTAGGCGTCTTACGCCGCCAAGCTTCGCCCGGATCTAGCCTCTGCACAGAGTTTCCTTATCCCCGACATCCATCTCCCGGACATCGAGTACTCTAGTGACCTTCCGGAGCATTTCGTCCCCTTCATCGATTCGGAATTGACATCCTTGTCATCTTCGTTCCCCCACAGTTTCTGTAACACCCAGTTTTCTAAATGAGGATAATTTTGAAATTTTATGATTTAATTATGATATTTAAATAATAATATGATTTTTGGTAATTTTTAATCATTTTAAACCTATTTAAATATTATGACCTGTGATTTTGATGTGCAGCTAGTGTAACCGTAGAGACTGTCTTCCCTAGAGCCTAGCCATGCGATTATGGTGTTTCATTTATTATTTTTAATCTAGGGGTAATTTGGTCATTTTGACTTTTTAGAATTATTGATTTATTGAATGGATTGACGATTGTTGATTTGACTTTTACTTGTTATGACTTAAGAGATTAACCTAGATGTTGACTCTAGTTAAGGTGACTTGATTAGCATGGTGAGACCCTAGTCTAACTTAAGTCAACCTAAGTTAGTCATGTAGGAATCAAGACTTGAATAGAAGGCTTAGTGATTTGGTCCATAGGCTTGAGACTTAAAATTTGGTTCAATGACTAGTGCAAATAGGTCCATAGCCTAGTAGACTCAACCCTAACCCTAACTATCACTTTCTGACCAGCCACCTAGGCTATTCCCCTATAAATAATCTTTTTATTTATTGTTCTTGCCTCTTTATTGAGATTTCAATATTTTGGAGAAAGAGGTAATGTCATTTCTTCTCCAATCCCTAGATTCTTCATTTTAATTCCTTTTCCACTCGTCTTTTGCATATGATCCTAATCTAGCCCTATTTCATGTTCATGGAGAGAAATCTCAGGTTTTAACCAAATTGGAGCATTTGGCCACCAAGGAGAACACCCCCCATTTGAGGTTTTTCTTGCAATTTGCACCTATAGGTATGAAACACCCACTTTCTAAAATGAGGGTAATTTTAAACTTTTGTAAAAGTTTATTATTTAATAATAGAATTTATGATTTATAGGAATTTTTAATTAATTTAATACTATTTAAAAATGGTGAGTTATAATTTTGATGTGTTAGCTAGTGAACCCTAGAACTGTTGAGCCTAGAGATTAGCCATGACCATGGAGACCTAACCATGTGATTAGAATGACTATTTACAACTTTTTAGGCTAAGGGTAGTTTGATCATTTTGTTACTTTAGAATTATTTAGGATTTTGATTAATTGGTAAATTTTAGATTATTTTAGTAATATTTAAATTGATGTATTATAATTTTGGTCATTTTTCATATGTTAATATTTTGGGAAAATTTATATTTTTAATATTATTTTTATTGGATTTGTTTAGTCGGGTTTGAGTTTCGTCTCGTACCGACTTGTATTGTGACCCGGGTAACTTAAACTCTAGATGGGACCCAATATTAAGTTAAGCATGACCCACAAAACCCAACATTTAAGTTAGTTAATTAAACTAATTTTTATCATGTTAGAATGGTTAAGTTAGAGACTCAAAACTAGATCATTTTGACCCCAAACTTGAACCTAGTCTAGACTTAACCATATGAGACTAGAGAGGGGCAATTAGGACATTTCCTATTAGCCCTAATGGATAATTTATGGCAGCTACCTTTAGGAGAGAATGATTCATTTCATTCATTACAATCTTGCCTTTTTTATTTTCCTTTTGTTCTTCCCCAATTTTAGAGAGCCTTCCCATTGATTTGATCTCCAAAACAAATCATTCCTTCACCAAACCTTCCCTCAATCATTCCCATTCTCTAAGGGAAGGGTGCTACCAAGGATTGGAAGAGGAGTGTAAGGAGGAGTGTCCACTTTGAGGGATCTTGGTAACGGAGCCGTGTCCTAAAGGATTTCATTGGGATTCCACTCCCAATAGGTAAAACCCATCATCTAAATCGATTTTCTTTGCATATAAATTAATTTTGAATCTGTAGGATCCATCATCATGCATGTGTCCCATTTAAGGCCATTTGGAGCTCTCTTGAGGATTTTAGATATGTGTCTTGTGTCCTACTTGATAGATCCCAAATTAGGACACCCCATGTATATGTATGTATGATAATAGTTTAAATATATATTTAAATAAAGTTTTATAATGGTTAGAGAGTGGATTGATCTTAGTTAGGATGGTTAGAATGAGTTTCATTTGGATACCTATGTTTGTATCCAAATATCTTGGCCTATATGTGTTCTTTTGTCAAATTCGTCACAATATTTATCCACGTTTTTATTAACCAAAGCAACTTAGAAATGTCATACCTTTTAGCTTAGAACTCTGATTTATGTCCCGTTTTTTTTAAAAGAACCGTATCGAAGTTAGATTTCCAAATATATATTTTAATAAGCCAAATTCTTTATGTAACTTTTTGTAGAATTATTTGAGTGTCAACTGTATGAAAGACGAACGTGTTTTGGTATTTTTGCGATTCCGGGAGCTTCCAGACACGAAAATGCGATCCGTTTAAAGTTTCGGAAAGTTAACACAAAGGGCTACGACATACTTTAATCTTAGAATTTAGTGAATGCCCAATTGGTAGAGTATTGGTTTTAAGTAGAAGAGTGACTATACGATATATGCATTTTGTGTAACCTATGAGCCTATGTAGTATGGGTATTAAATGAATATAGAGTATGTAATACATGATATGTTAGATAAATGAAATGATATATATATGATATATATCCTCTTTATATTAATGTATATATATGGTTGAATGCAAGCATGTAGGAATGCAATTAATATAATGTATGTAAGCAATGCATAAATGCATGAATGAAAGAATAATATACAATGTATGCATGAAAGTATATAGTGAATGCTAGATATGAATACAAGGTATACATGTAATGATAGATATGAATGCATAATATATAAATAATATAATGCAATATATAATGATAGTATGTATGGTAATGTAGAATATATGATGCAAGCATGTATATGTCCACTGTTTTCCCTTTTATTTATATTTTCCTTCCCTTCCCTTTCCATTTCAGTTTTTCTTTTTTTTTCCCTTCTATTTTTACATGTTATATACAATGTATATAATGTATAGATGCATGTAAGTATGTAATATGCATGAATGAATGTCATATATGAATGAATGAATCAATCAAAGGTATAAGTAAAATATAATGCATTGTAATGAATGTTAACATATATAATGTATAAAAGTATGTATGTAAATGTGCATGAATGTATATATCTATGTAACTATATAAATATGCATGATGTAACATATGCCTATATATATAAATATGTATGTAATATGGATATGCATGTATGTATGAAGGTATGTATTTATATATATTATCTATTTTATATTATGCATTGTTGTGGTTCACATTATCTTGTGATTGTGTGAGTGCTAGTCTAAGCTTGGTTTGGCCTAGTGAGACTTGTTAGACTTGTTTGGGCTAGGACTTGACCTAGTTGACCTAATTTGACTAGTGTGGTTGACTAGAGTTAACCAAGTATTGACTTTTGTCTAGTTTGACCTAGACAGCATGCAGATGCATTGTACATTTCATTTATCATCTCTCGTATACATCTTGACCTGTGTTGCTCTAAATAGGACTCTGTGGCTTCAGTTTGGACCTCTATACCTATCAGCTGTTCAGGTTATCAGGCGTGTACATTCTCTGACCGTTTCATACCTGTCTGGATTTACATTCTTGCTCTAGATTACTGTACTTGATGCTGACACGATTGTTATCATGGATTAGTACTATTGGATCTTCTTTTGAGATGTTATTCCCTTGTATTCACTAAATACATATTGTGATGTGCGTTTCACTTACATATTGTATTTTTTGAATACTCATATCCTTGTATACTCATTGTGTATATTGTACTCTTATTATCACCCGAGTACCAGGGATAGACCATTGTACAACTATTGTATAACATTGTACATCTATTGTATAACATTGTACATCTATTGTATAATATTGTACACTATTGTACAAGATAACATAACTGGAGTAGATCCTTGTGTATTGATTGGGGAGGGGGAGTAGAATTGGTTACGTACTCAAATCCTATTGTACAACATTGTATAACTATTGTATATGTCTATTGTACACTCATGTACAATGGAGTTACCATTGTATTGTCCTAGACCGTTTACATAACCATATTGTACTCTAAATCACACATTGTTCACAGTTCTTACGTATCATATATAGATATTTCCTATTATCAAATCTCTGCCGTTTTTCATATACATTCTCTTTTAGCGTTTTATGTACCTTACTCTATTGCATGCTTTATATTTCCTAACTTGATATGAACTGCGTGAGATGTTTTGTGCTCGCTCCTGTCCTGACTGGACCTGTTGATAAATTTTACAAATAGCGTGGAGGTTGCCTGCTAGCCTAGAGGAGACACATTAGAGGTTATATAGATAGTTATTTTAGTTGACTTGAGTTGTATTTACTTTATGGATTACTGTATTTGAGATTTGAGATATTTTTTGGGTTTGTGTATCTTAAACACTTAGACTTCTATCTGCGGTATCGCTTTATGGATATTATATTTTATCTATCTTTTATCATGCTCTACCTTAGATGTGATTGAGACTGTATTTGCTATGTCACCTCCATTCGAAGTGTATATACTGTACAGGTACCTTTATATTGGTAGATTTTTGACCTAGGACAGCGTTCTACCGCCGACACTGCGGCGTAGGCTGGACGTACGTACTTCTCGTGCCCTTACACTAGGGTGCGGGTCGTAACACATTTTTAGTGGTGGCCCATGCAGGTTGAGTTTATGTAGTGGTATTCGAACTAGAGTATCACTTTGCCTACAGTAGGATTAGGATAGATTTTGAAGGTACTCAATCACAGTTTGGCCTCCTTGAGAGATTCCTGGGACGACCCTTGAGAATCTTATTTTAACTTCGATTTGAAATCTATTTTTCCCCTGATTTGATTTACCTTTACTTCCTGTTATTGAACTTAATTTTGATGGATTATTGTTGAATTTTGAATCTTGATGTTAGTGGTTGAATTTGAGTCTGTATTTATATGATTTTTGATGGATTATTGTTGAATTTTGAATCTTGATGTTAGTGGTTGAATTTGAGTCTGTATTTATATGATTTTTGATGGATTATTGTTGAATTTTGAATCTTGATGTTAGTTGTTAAATTTGAGTCTGTATTTATATGATTTTTGATGGATTATTGTTGAATTTTGAATCTTGATACTAGTTGTTGAATTTGAGTTTGTATTTATATGTATATATATATATATATATATATATATAGTTTTTGGAATTAAGGTATAACCTGATAACATACTTGATAAGGACAGTGAGAAAGGTAAAAGTATACTTTATTATAGAATTTAGAATTTATTGCAGTCATATTTGCTAGCATGACAAGGACGTAGAGCCTGATATAGATATACTCATCTTAGTTATGAAATCTAGATTTTCTTGCAGCCATACCGGGTGGTATGGTAAGAATTCTAGATAACATAATTATAGGATGTATGCCTTATTATGAACTCTATTGTTTATTGCAGCTATGCTTATTAGCGTGGCAGAATTCTGACAACATAATTTCAGGAAGACGCATATGATTATCAGATTATATCTCTAAAGCTTTTTTTTTTAAAACAATCATCTCTACCTTGTATTTCAGCCTTAAAAAAATTGTTTCTTCATCACTTAACTTAGGAGTGAAAAACAGTTTTAATTGTTGATATAATCTCTTGTATAACTTTATTGGATATAATTCCTTCCTAATGTAATGAATTGACGAATTGTCTTAGGCCTTATCTTAGACTTGTTTGTATAGCTCTGATCTCAAATGGTCCCTTTTTTTAACAGATTGAGCAAGAAAGTATTTTATCATTATTTTCTTCTTGCCATTATTACTTGTATTAGTTTAAAAAAAGAATTATTGTTTGTTTTGTTTGTTTTGCTTCTCATTATTTAACTTAGGAGTAGCTTTAGCTGTATTATAAACCTTGTATAACTTCTTACTATGAATTTCTTCTTAATACAATGAATCAATGATTTTGCTAGACCTTATCTTGGATTTGATATTATAGCTCTGGTTTCAAAATGGTTCTTCTTTTAAACAAATAAGCAGAACATATTTTATCATTATTTTCTTCTTGCTATTATTTTTGTATTAAATAATAATAATAATAATAAAACTGTCTTGATTACATCAATCACCTACTTTGCAATCTTGGTAGGAATCTAAATGTTGGTCTTGATATAGAATTTGATTTTTATATTGGGATATGAGAATATATATAGTGGACACAGACTCTTTGCCTGACAAGTATGCATGCTACACTTTGATTACCAACCTATCTAAATACATATTAATATGTTGTTGATGTTTAAATTCTCAAAACCCCAATATTTCTGATACAATACAGTATCAGAGATTAGTTTTCTGGTTTTTTTTCCAGTTTAAATTCGTAATTTAAATATAAATTTCATATTATTAGTTGGTGTTTACACCACTGCACATGTATGTTATATACATGGTTTCAATTCTTAAAGAAATTGGTTAGGTTTTGTGTTTGAATTTGTCAAATCTGAGACCGTGTGCATGTTAACCCTTAATACTGGATTCCAAATGTTTAGTTCAATTTGCCATTTTTTAATATAATATTTTGAGGTATATACATTGTTGAATGTATGGATAGTATGTTAGGGTTTTATCTCTATCATGTTAGGATGTGTTGGGAGCATTGAGTTGGTTGTGATGTATCAAACCCCTAAAATCTGAAACTGTATTATGTTAATATTACACTGGTTTAAATGTTAGCTTATTTTCAGATTTTGTATGTAAATGCTGAACTAAAACTGGGTTTAACCTTTCAATACCAAAGCTATAATCCTGTACAAGGACACACACACCCTAACTTAGTATACACTGCCATGTAAACCTGACCCTTCCACTCTATGTTATGTTCATATATCTATATAGACATATATATAGAGTTTATGCATACATGTTATAATGTACATAGATACATAACTAAATCTCTACCTCTCTTTACATATAGATATATGTATATATATGGTTAGCCATGCATGTTATGAGTAAATAGGTTGTGCATTGCAGATTATTTAACCAATATGCCATGAGTAGTGTAACTTGATAGCTATTGTTTTGAAACCTAAATCCTCCTATACACTTTTATGTATATTTCACACACACACACATGTCTACTATCTAACCCTATGAACATGTCCACATACACCCATACACACACTAACCACATAACCTTTACATAATGCTAGCTTTTCCCCTTCTAACACACTCTCTCTCTCTCTCTCTCTCTATATATATATATATATATATATATATATATATATATATATTGTGATTGGATTTTAATGCTCGACATTTGTGCTTTAAATTTTGATTTTGATTATGCCTTAAAGCCTTGATGATTTGTTATTTCTGTATCTTTTCCAGTTTAACAACCCTGATTGCTTGTAAGTTTTGATACACTATGATTGTTTTGGTCTAGTATAACTAGTATACCTAGATGAGACTTACACTACCACCGTATGCCATGACCTTGTATGCTATTCTTTTAAATTGTATGATTTAGGTAAGTTCTGAGACTTTGATTGTTGGGGACGAGACTCTAGAAGAAGTACGACCATCTTAATTTCGAGGACAAAATTTTCTAAAGAGGGTAGACTTGTAACACCCACTTTCTAAAATGAGGATAATTTTGAACTTTTGTAAAAGTTTATTATTTTAATAATAGAATTTATGATTTATGGGAATTTTTAATTAACTTAATACTATTTAAAATTGGTGAGTTATAATTTTGATGTGTTAGCTAGTGAACCCTAGAACTGTTGAGCCTAGAGATTAACCATGACCATGGGGACCTAACCATGTGATTAGAATGACTATTTACAACTTTTTAGGCTAAGGGTAGTTTGGTCATTTTGTGACTTTAGAATTATTTAGGATTTTGATTAATTGGTAAATTTTAGATTATTTTAATAATATTTAAATTGATGTATTATAATTTTGGTCATTTTTCATATTTTAATATTTTGGAAAAATTTTATATTTTTAATATTGTTTTTATTGGATTTGTTTAGTCGGGTTTGAGTTACGTCTTGTTCCGACTTGTATTGTGACCCGGGTAGCTTAAACTCTAGATGGAACCCAATATTAAGTTAAGCATGACCCACAAAACCTATCATTTAAGTTAGTTAATTAAACTAAATTTTATCATGTTAGAATGGTTAAGTTAGAGACTCAAAACTAGATCATTTTGACCCCAAACTTGAACCTAGTCTAGACTTAACCATATGAGACTAGAGAGGGGCAATTAGGACATTTCCCATTAGCCCTAATGGACGCTTTATGGCAGCCACCTTTAGGAGAGAATGATTAATTTCATTCATTACAATCTTGCCTCTTTTATTTTTCTTTTGTTCTTCCCCAATTTTAGAGAGCCTTTCCATTGATTTGATCTCCAAATCAAATCATTCCTTCACCAAACCTTCCCTCAATCGTTCCCATTCTCCAATGGAAGGGTGCTACCAAGGATTGGAAGAGGAGTGCAAGGAGGAGTGTCCACTTTGAGGTATCTTCGTATCGGAGCCGTGTCCTAAAAGATTTTATTGGGATTCCACTCCCAATAGGTAAAACCCATCATCTAAATCGATTTTCTTTGCATATAAATTAGTTTTGAATCCGTAGGATCCATCCTCATGCATGTGTCCCATTTAGATTCAAATTTGAGGCCATTTGGAGCTCTCTTGAGGATTTTAGATATGTGTCTTGTGTCCTACTTGATAGATACCAAATTAGGGTACCCCATGTGTACGTATGTATGATAATAGTTTAAATAGATATTTAAATTCAGTTTTATAATGGTTAGAGAGTGGATTGATCTTAGTTAGGATGGTTAGAATGAGTTTCATTTAGATACCTATGTTTGTATCCAAGTATCTTGGCCTATATGTGTTCTTTTGTCAAATTCGTCATAATATTTATCCACGTTTTTATTAACCAAAGCAACTTAGAAATGTCATACCTTTTAGATTAGAACTCCGATTTATCTCCCATTTTTTTAAAAGAACCGTATCGAAGTTAGCTTTCCAAATATATATATTTCAATAATCCAAATTCTTTCTGTAACTTTCTGTAGAATTATTTGAGTGTCAGCTGTACGAAAGACGAACGTGTTTCGGTATTTTTGCGATTCCGGGAGCTTTCAGACACGAAAATATGATCCGTTTAAAGTTTTGGAAAGCTAACACAAAGGGCTAAGACATAATTTAATCTTAGAATTTAGTGAATGCCCAATTGGTACAGTATTGGTTTTAAGTAGAAGAGTGACTATACGATATATGTATTTTATGTAACCTATGAGCCTATGTAGTATGGGTATTAAATGAATATAGAGTATGTAATACATGATATGTTAGATGAATAAAATGATATATATATATGATATATATCCTCTTTACATTAATGTATATATATGGTTGAATGCAAGCATGTAGGAATGCAATTAATATAATGTATATAAGCAATGCATAAATGTATTAATGAAAGAATGATATACATTGTATGCATGAAAGTATATAGTGAATGCTAGATATAAATGCAAGGTATACATGTAATGATAGATATGAATGCATAATATATAAATAATATAATGTAATATATAATGATAGTATGTATGGTAATGTAGAATATATGATGCAAGCATGTATATGTCCACTGTTTTCTCTTTTCTTTACATTTTCCTTCCCTTTCTATTTCAGTTTTTTCTTTTTTTTTCCTTCTATTTTTACATGTTATATACAATGTATATAATGTATAGATGCATGTAAGTATGTAATATGCATGAATGAATGTCATATATGAATGAATGAATCAATCAAAGGTATAAGTAAAATATAATGCATTGTAATGAATGTTAACATATATAATGTATAAAAGTATGTATGTAAATGTGCATGAATGTATATATCTATGTAACTATGTAAATATGCATGATGTAACATATGCCTATATATATAAATATGTATGTAATGTGGATATGCATGTATGTATGAAGGTATGTCTTTATATATATTATCTATTTTATATTATGCATTGTTATGGTTCACATTATCTTGTGATTGTGTGAGTGCTAGCCTAGGCTTGGTTAGGCCTAGTGAGACTTGTTAGACTTGTTTGGGCTAGGACTTGACCTAGTTGACCTAATTTGACAAGTGTGGTTGACTAGAGTTGACCAAGTGTTGACTTTAGTCTAGTTTGACCTAGACAACATGCAGATGCATTATACATTTCATTTATCATCTCTCGTATACATCTTGACCTGTGTTGCTCTAAATTGGACTCTGTGGCTTCAGTTTGGACCTCTATACCTATCAGCTATTCAGGTTATCAGGCGAGTACATTCTCTGACCATTTTATACTTGTCTGCATTTATATTCTTGCTTTAGATTTCTGTACTTGATGCTGACACGATTGTTATCACAGATTGGTACTATATGTATCTTCTTTTGAGATGTTATCCCCTTGTATTCACTAAATACATATTGTGATGTGCGTTTTACTTACATATTGTATTTATTGAATGCCTATATCCTTGTATACTCATTGTGCATATTGTACTCTCATTATCACCTGAGTACCAGGGATAGACCATTGTATAACTATTGTATAACATTGTACATCTATTGTATAATATTGTACATCTATTGTATAACATTGTACACTATTGTACAAGATAACGTAACTGGAGTGGATCCTTGTGTATTGATTGGGGAGGGGGAGTAGAATTGGTTACGTACTCAAATCCTATTGTACAATATTGTATAACTATTGTATATGTCTATTGTACACTCACGTACAATGGAGTTACCATTGCATTGTCCTAGACCGTTTACATAACCATATTGTACTCTAAATCACACATTACTTACAGTTCTTACGTATCATATATAGATATTTCCTATTATCAAATATCTGCTGTTTTCATATACATTCTCTTTCAGCATTTCCTGTACCTTACTCTATTGCATGCTTTATATTTCCTAACTTGATATGAACTGCGTGAGATGTTTTGTGCTCGCTCCTGTCCTGACTGGACCTGTTGATAAATTTTACAGATAGCTTAGAGGTTGCCTGCTAGCCTAGAGGAGACACAGTAGAGGTTGTATAGATAGTTATTTTAGTTATCTTGAGTTGTATTTACTTTATGGATTACTGTATTTGAGATTTGAGATATTTTCTGGGTTTTTGTATCTTAAACACTTATTCTTCTATCTGCGGTATCTCTTTGTAGATTTCATATTTTATCTATCTTTTATCATGCTCTACCTTAGATGTGATTGAGACTGTATTTGCTATGTCACCTCCATTCGGAGTGTATATACTGTACAGGTACCTTTATATTGTTAGATGTTTGACCTAGGACAGCGTTCTACCGCCGACACTGCGGCATAGGCTGGACGTACCCACTTCTCGTGTTCTTACACTAGGGTGCGGGTCGTGACAAGGTAAAACCCCTTAAATTGTATTTTAATTTTGATTTCTTTGCATATTATGCTAACCGTAAGTGTCCCCTAGATGTCCCTAGAGTTTGGATGAATTTCGTGTCCTTTTAGTGTCCGTATCGGACACGTGTCATGGTGTGTGTAGGTGTTTGTTAAAATGTCACAAAGGATTTTATTTTCGATTTTTGAAAAAACTAATTACATGGAATTATAGATCTATGTGTGTATAATATATTTTGTGAAGACTGATATGGATTTCGTGTCGTATTCGTGTCGGAATTAGACACGCAAACGCGCACAGCAGGCTGCGCACAGTGCCCTGCTGCTCGGGCACTGTAGCGGACACGACACAGCACGTATGGACACAAAAATTTGTGGACACCTAGGCCACGTGTCTGACACTACACTGACAAAATTTTAGGTAACATTGTCGAGTATATTGAGAGAAAACCCACCTGCACGGAATTGCACTGTCACGCATACGCACAGAATTACTTCACTGATACGCACCTGTGGTTCGGACACGACACGTCCCCGACCTGATTCAGGATGATGACACCCTAGCCATGTCCCTGGCGAACACGTGTGCACGGCCACGTGTCCCCACGTGGCCTGTGTCGTGCATTTAACACGTGTGCACGTGTGCACGATGCTGTACAATACTGGGTGCACCCCATGTGTTTGCTTCGTGTTAGACACGCCTGTGTCGTGTTTTCTGGACACTTGAGGACACACAAGATACGTGTACACATGTTTTATTAACTACCAACCATTATTAGTGAGTTTTATGTTGGATTTAGGGTTGAATTCATTGATTCCCAATATAAACTGATACCCGACCGATACCTTCATTGTTTCAGTTTTTGGATTCTAATTTGCATATTTTAACTGAGTTTTGTGATGATAACTGTTAGAATTAATTCACCTACATGTGTGCTAAATAATGACATGCTAGATTTGCAATTTGGATGGGTTATTGATTTCGAAATCATGAATTTCCAATGTGAACTGATACCATGTGTTCTGTTCTAAAATCCTGAGTTTAAGTTCTGTTTCAAACCAAATTTTGATGTTTATTTGCCATATTTTGATTCACACATATGTAATAGATACTGCTAGGATGAATTTCCATGTTAGATTAGGATTTCACTTGAGATAATGGATTTCGAATATTGGGTAGGCTGATACCACCATTTCCTGAGTTTTTAATTCATATTTTTTCTGAGTTTAATCCTATTTTTTAACTAATTTGAATGATTAAATAGCCATGTTTAGTTCAGGATTTAATGACTGTTTATCATACATTTGTAACATGAAAACTGTTGTTATGTTGAATTGAAATTCCCTGAGAAGTACATGGGCATTGCATTGTTTAAATGGAATTGATTCTTGATTTGATTTCATGTTGTAATATTGATGCCTGTTTCATGAGCTGAAACACTGAACTTAAAATTCCTTTTAAACTGAAATTTTGATGTAAAGCTACCAATGCCTTGTTTTCACTATTTTGCACATTGCCATGTAAATTTCTGAGAATCCTTGTACTGTTCCCTGAATACCTGAACACACACATTGGCATATGACTGAACCTAACCTGAGGACTTAACCTTATACACACACCCATTCACTGTAGAATTCGGAGAATTAATCATTGTGTGTAAAAGCCTAAGAACTCAAACCTGAACACAGCTTACTGAAAAATACCTGTCACTTAATCTCCTATGACACATTACACACACACATGTGACACTATCACTGTCCTGTAGTAGACTGAACACTTTTACGCCTTCACACACACACACATCAACTGAGATTTGATTTTGAACTTGGAATTTGTTTGAATGTTAGAATTAAACATGAGAAGTGAGTTTGATTTGAAATTGGAAAATTGTTTGAATGATAGGTTGAAACATGGAAACTGAAATCAATCCCTTTCCTTTTGTTCAGTTTCCTTGGTGCAAAAACCTGGCCATCTAAACATGTTAGTTTCCCACCCTCTCAATACACAAACTGATTTTTCCTTTACTGTCAGACATGTGCAAGCCCTCATTCCAATTCCCTATTACACACCATGTACAGACACATATAACATGACACCCATCTTTGTATGTGCCCTATACAAATTGACACACATTGTCACCTAGACACACACATGCATGTGCATGAGTTTTTCCCTAACTTTTATAATTATTTATATATATGTAATATATAACTTAATGTGATAATGTGATGTAGTATAGATATTGCCTATTGGCATAAATATAATGTATTATAGATATATGCATATTGCCGATATAATTAGCATGCATGAAATGTGTAAATTGTAGGTTTGATAGCTTGTGTAGAAGTGTGATGGTATATGTGAGTGCTAGCCTAGGCTTGGTTAGGCCTAGTGAGACTTGTTAGACTTGTTTGGTTAAGTTTGACCTAGTTGACCTAGCCTTGACTAGTGTGGTTGACTAGAGTTGACCAAGTGTTGACTTTAGTCTAGTTTGACCTCGACAGTATGCAGATGCATTGTAGATTATATTTATCATCCCCTGTATATCTTGACTTGTGTTGCTCTAACTAGGAGTCAGGTACCTCATCTCGGACAGTATTTTTTTCAGCTATTCAGATACCAGGCGAGTACATTCTCTGATCGTTTCATACTTGTCACGACTTATATTCTTGCTCTAGATTACTTTACTTGATGATATCACGTTATCATCACGGATTGGTACTATATGGATCTCTTCTTGGGATGTTATCCCCTTAGCGGGTGCATCAGATACTTTATGTCGTGTTTTCATGTACATCAAGTATACCTTGCTCTTGCGTTATTCATGTACACTCATGTTCTCTCATGTTCTTTCATGTCGCTATGTACTTTCATGTGCTCTCATACGTTCATGTTTCCTCTTCGTGTGTAACCAAAACATCATGTCCGTAACGTAACTTGACTGGATCCTGTGTATTGATTGTGGGATAGGGGTGAGTATAAATGGTCATGTGATTTATCCATCATGTCCACTCTGTTACTTTTCATGTATCATGTTCAACCTAAGCCAATTACATGCCATCTCGTACTCTAAATCACTAGTCACTTACAGTTCTTACTTATCATGTATATATTTCCAGTTATCAAATATCTCTTCTGTTTTCATGTACATCTTCTTACAACGTTTCAAGTATCTTATCTATTACTTGCTTTATATTTCCTGCCATGTATAAACTGCATGAGATGTACTGTGCTCGCTCCCATCGTGACTGGACATGTTGAAAATATTACAGATGATACCGAGGACTTCTGCCTGACCTACTATGGAGCCATCTAGATGATACCTGTGAGTTGGACCCACAGGAGGATCCGACTCTAGCTGAGGACGTCATCCCTACTGCTTAGACTAGATTAGCTAGGCTTTATCTTATTTCTTATGTCATTGTATTGACTTCAGAGTTGTATTATTTTCTGGATGTTGTGATGTTGTGTCGTTAAGACACTTATACTTTCCTTCTGTTTGTATCTTCTTTTGAGATTATCATATCTATGATATCGTGCTATTCTGCATTAGTTGATTGAGACTGTATTCTTATTGTCACCTCCACTGAGTGTATATACTATATGTACCTTTATATTGTTAGATGATTGACCTAGGACAGCGTTCTACCGCCGATACTGCGCGTAGGCTGGACGTACCCACTTCTCGTGCCCTTACTCTAGGGTGCGGGTCGTGACACGTTTTTAGTGGGCCCATGCAGGTCGAGTTTGTGTAGTGGTATTCGAACTAGAATATCACTACAGCCTGCAGTAGGATTAGGATATATTTTTGGAGGTACTCAATCACAGTTAGGACTCCTTGAGAGATTCCTGGGAACCCTTGAGAATCTTAATTAAACTTCAATTTGAAATCCTTTCCCTTATTTGTTCGCTTTCACTCCTTGATATTGAATTTGATTTTGATGGATCATTGTTGATTTTGATTTTCCTATCGAGATGAATTTTATGGCCTGAGTTACGATATTTTCTGATCACATATGTTGACGGGAATAACAGGGATGGTAAAACGTCACTTGATTATGGACCTGTAGTTTATCGCAGCCATATTTCTGGCGTGGCAGAAGCATAGAGACCGACTTCGGATGTACATATCTTGGTTATGAGATTTGGAATTTTCGCTGCTATACTAGTTGGCATAGCGAGAATTCCAGACGACACGATTATGGAAATGTATACCCCAGTTATGGAATCTATCATTTATCGCAGCCCTTGCTTACTGGCATGGCGAGGACTCTGAGTAACATGATTTTGGACAGACGCATATGATTATAGACTGTATTTTGAGAAGGTTTTTTAAACATATCATCTCTATCGTACCCTTCTGTTGTTATAAGTTGTATTCCATCATCAAATAATTAGGAGTAGGGATATTTTGGTTTTGTATAGCTTATTCATAATAGTTCTTTATAGTATAATGGTATGATGACTTGAAGCGTGGTTGTACCCTAGAGATGATAGTTAGCATTGGTATTAGAATAGTAACCCATTGTAGATGATTCTCTGTTATTTATAATACCTACCAGTTCCCATAGAGGATGTTAGTCTGCTCTGCAGCCTTGATGATTGTTATATTTTCCTTTGTCCTTTCCAGTAAGGCACCATGACCAGAGCATGTTCTTGAGTATAGTTGTAGTTCACCTAAGACTAAGAGGTCTATATATATAGATAGATTGCATATGGCATTGGCATATGGGATATGGGTTGGTTGGTATCTATAGGCCATTGTTGTGTAGAATTATAGACATGTTGCTTAGCCTATATCTGGTTCAGTTTTCTATTTTAGTTAAGTTCTCCTTGAGATTAGTTCAGGCATGATATATCAACCTTTATAGGCAGTGTGCAGACCCTTCACTAGATGTCCTGACCCTTGTTTATAAATTCAGTCTCCTTAGCATCATTTCCTTTGCCTACATTGATGTTTCAGAACATTCATCCTTAGCCTAATTTCTGAGCATTTTTTAATTCCTTATAAGTTTAGTCTAGTTTAACCCTTGATAATCAGTTATATATGTATGGATATATAGATAATATACTTAGGATATATATAATGGGTTGTTGTTCTTGAGCTTATGTATATATGGTATTTGGGATTTGTGTGCTTAGATTATGGGTAATTAGTTATGGGTGACTTGATAAGATTGGAAAGTTAAGAGTTAGTCTATTATAGAGTTTTTCTTTTGCTAACCTTTAGTTGCCAACACCTAGATAGCTAGCATAGGTAAAATCCTAAGAAGTTGACCAGTTGATGACCAAGTACTTGGATGTTGAGAAATTGACTAGTGGTTGACCCTTGACTATGTTTGACCTAAAGGTAGTACTACCATCTTAAATTTCGAGGACAAAATTTTCTAAGGGGTAGACTTGTAACACCCAGTTTTCTAAATAAGGGTAATTTTAAAATTCTGTAATTTAATTTATTTAATTATGATATTTAATAATATATAATTTTTGGTGATTTTTAATCATTTAAAACTATTTAAATATCATGCCTTATGATTTTGATGTGCAGCTAGTAAAACCGTAGAGACTGTCTGCCCTAGAGCCTAGCCATGCGATTAGGGTGTTTCATTTATTATTTTTAGTCTAGGGGTAATTTGGTCATTTTGACTTTTTAGAATTATTGATTTATTGAATGGATTGACGATTGTTGATTTAACTTTTACTAGTTGTGACTTAAGAGATTAACCTAGATGTTGACTCTAGTTAAGTGACTTGATTAGCATGGTGAGACCTAGTCTAACTTAAGTCAACCTAAGTTAGTCATGTAGGAATCAAGACTTGAATAGAAGGCTTAGTGATTTGGTACATAGGCTTGAGACTTAAAATTTGGTTCAATGACTAGTGCAAATAGGTCCATAGCCTATTAGACTCAACCCTAACCCTAACATCACTTTATGACCAGCCACCTAGGGCTATTCCCCCTATAAATAATCTCTTCATTTATTGTTCTTGCCTCTTTATTGAGATTTCAATATTTTGGAGAAAAAGGTAATGTCATTTCTTCCCCAATCCCAGATTCTACATTTTAATTCCTTTTCTACTCTAGTCTTTTGCATATGATCCTAATCTAGCCCTATTTCATGTTCATGGAGAGAAATATCAGGTTTGAACCAAATTGGAGCATTTGACCACCAAGGAGAAACCCCCCATTTGAGGCTTTTCTTGCAATTTGCACCTATAGGTAAACCCCTTAAATTGTATTTTAATTTGATTTCTTTGCTATTAGGCTAGCCCTAAGTCCCCTAGCTATCCCTAGAGTTTGGGTAGATTTCGTGTCTGTTTGGTGTCCGTATCGGACACGTGTCATGGGGTGTGTGTAGGTGTTATTAAAATGTCACAAAGATTTTATTTTCGATTTTTGAAAAACTAATTACATGGAATTATATATCTATGTGTGTATAATATATTTTGTGAAGATTGATAGATTTCGTGTCGTATTCGTGTCAGAATTGGACATGCATACGCGCAGCAGGCTGCGCACAGTGTCCTGCTGCTCGGGCACTGTAGCGGACACGACACAGCACGGATGGACACAAAAAGTTGTGGACACCTAGGCCACGTGTCTGACATGAAACAGAAAAAATTTTAGGTAATATTATCGAGTATATTGAGAGAAAACCCACCTGCACGGAATTGTACTGTCACGCACACGCACAGAATACTTACTGATACGCTCCTGTGGTTCGGACACGACATCCCCGACCCGATTCAGGGTGATGACACCCTAGCCCTAGCCCTGGCGAACACGTGTGCACGGACACGTGTCCCCACGTGGCCTGTGTCGTGCATTTGACAGTGTGCACGTGTGCACGACGTTGTGCAACACTGGATGCACCCCATATGTTTGCATCGTGTTAGACACGCCTGTGTCTTTTTCCTGGACACGTGAGGACACGTAAGACACGTGTACACATGCTTTATTAATTACCAACCATTATTAGTGAGTTTTATGTTGGATTTTAGGGTTGAATTCATTGATTCCCATAAACTTATACCCGACCGATACCTTCACTTTTTAGTTTTTGGATTCTAATTTGCATATTTTAACTGAGTTTTGTGATGATAAATGTTAGAATTAATTCACCTACATGTGTGGTAAATAATGATCATGCTAGACTTGCAATTTGGATGGGTTTTTGATTTCGAAATCATGAATTTCCAATGTGAACTGATACCATGTGTTCTGTTCTAAAATCCTGAGTTTGAGTTCTGTTTTCAAACCAAATTTTGATGTTTATTTGCCATATTTTGATTCACATATGTAATAGATACTGCTAGGATGAATTTCCATATTAGATTAGGATTTCACTTGAGATAATGGATTTCGAATATTGGGTAGGCTGTCAACTGTTATGCAGAGATGTGTTGGCTGATACCACCATTTTTGAGTTTTAATTCACATTTTCCTGAGTTTAATTCCTATTTTTAACTAATTTGAATGATTAATAGCCATGTTTAGTTCAGGATTTAATGACTGTTTATCACACGTTTACAACATGAAAATGTTGGTATGTTGAATTGAAATTCCTGAGAAGTACATGGCATTACATTGTTTAAACTGGAATTGATTCTTGATTTGATTTCATGTTGTAATATTGATGCTGTTTCAGGAGCTGAAACACTGAACTTAAAATTCCTTTTAAACTGAAATTTTGATGTAAAGCTACCAATGCCTTGTTTTCACTGTTTTGCACATTGCCATGTAAATTCCTGAGAATCCTTGTATTGTTTCCTGAAAACCTGAACACACACATTGGCATGTGACTGAACCTAACCTGAGGACTTAACCATATACACACACCCATTCACTATTGAATTCTGAGAATTAATCATTGCGTGTAAAAGCCTAAGATGACTCAAACCTGAACACAGCTCACTAAAAAATACCTGTCACTTAATCTCCTATGACACATTGCACACACATGTGACACTACTACTGTCCTGTGGTAGACTGAACACTTTTCACACCTTCACACACACACCCCAACTGAGATTTGATTTTGAACTTGGAATTTGTTTGAATGTTAGAATTAAACATGAGAAGTGAGTTTGATTTGAAATTGGAAAATTGTTTGAATGATAGGTTGAAACATGGAAACTGCAATCAATCCCTTTCCTTTTGCTCAGTTTCCTTGGTGCAAAAATCTGGCCATCTAAACATGTTAGTTTCCCACCCTCTCACAAACAAACTGATTTTTCCTTTACTGTCACACATGTGCAAGCCCTCATTCTATTCCCTATTACACCATGTACACACACATATAACATGACACCCCATCTTTGCATGTGCCCTATACAAATTGACACACATTGTCACCTAGACACACACATGCATGTGCATGAGTTTTTCCCTAACTTCTACATGTATATTTATATATGTAATATATAACTTAATGTGATAATGTGATGTAGTATAGATATTGCCTATTGGCATAAATATAATGTATTATAGATATATGCATATTGACTATATAATTAGCATGTATGAATATGTGTAAATTGTAGGTTTGATAGCTTGTATAGCATTGTGATGGTATGTGAGTGCTAGCCTATGCTTGGTTAGGCCTAGTGAGACTTGTTAGACTTGTTTGGGTTAAGTTTGACCTAGTTGACCTAGCCTTGACTAGTGTGGTTGACTAGAGTTGACCAAGTGTTGACTTTAGTCTAGTTTGACCTAGACAGCATGCAGATGCATTGTAGATTACATTTATCATCCCATGTATACATCTTGACTTGTGTTGCTCTAATAGGAGTCAGGTACCTCATCTCGGACAGTACATTTTCTTCAGCTATTCAGATACCAGGCGAGTACATTCTCTGATCGTTTCATACTTGTCACGACTTATATTCTTGCTCTAGATTACTTTACTTGATGCTGTCACGTTATCATCACGGATTGGTACTATATGGATCTCTTCTTGGGATGTTGTCCCCCTTAGCGGGCGTATCGGATACTTTATGTCGTGTGTTTCATGTACATCAAGTATACCTTGCTCTTGCGTTATTCATGTACACTCATGTTCTCTCGTTCTTTCATGTACGCTCATGTACTTTCATGTGCTATCATGTACGTTCATGTTTCCTCATGTGTTGTGTGTAACCAAAACATCATGTCCGTAACGTAACTTGACTGGATCCTTGTGTATTGATTGTGGGTAGGGGTGAGTATCAATGGTCATGTGATTTACCCTTCATGTCCACTCTGTTACTTTTATGTACATCATGTTCAACCTAAGCAATTACATGCCATCTTGTACTCTAAATCACTAGTCACTTACAGTTCTTACTTATCATGTATATATTTCCAGTTATCAAATATCTCCTGTTTTCATGTACATCTTCTTACAGCGTTTCATGTATCTTACTCTATTGCTTGCTTTATATTTCCTGCCATGATATGAACTGCATGAGATGTACTGTGCTCGATCCCGTCCTGACTGGACCTGTTAAAAATATTACAGATGATACCGAGACTTCTGCCGACCTACTATGGAGCCCATCTAGACGATACCTGTGAGTTGGACCCACAGGAGGATCCGGCTCTAGCTGAGGACGTCATCCCTACTGCTTAGACTAGATTAGCTAGGCTTTATCTTATTTCTTATGTCATTGTATTGACTTCAGAGTTGTATTATTTTGGATGTTGTGATGTTGTGTCGTTTAGACACTTAGACTTTCCTTCTGTTTGTATCTTCCTTTGAGATTTTTATATCTATGATATCGTGCTATTCTGCCTTAGTTGTGATTGAGACTGTATTCTGTATTGTCACCTCCACTCGGAGTGTATATACTGTACAGGTACCTTTATATTGTTAGATGATTGACCTAGGACAGCGTTCTACCGTCGACACTGCGGCGTAGGCTGGACGTACCCACTTCTCGTGCACTTACTCTAGGGTGCGGGTCGTGACACTTTTATCCTCAAATTCTCCACTGGGTGCCCCAAACTCTCCAGGGTGCAGGAGGAGATATCTAGTTGGAGACTATCGACGCAATTTCGAGTAGCCCTACTCGATCCCAGGCACATTCTTCTCCACTCCTCCGACCTTGACCACAAGATCGTGTGGTCCAAAGGCACGTGCAAGATAGACTCCCACCAGATAAAGATAGTAAAGGACTACAGGCTTTAATACCAAAGAAGACTCAGCGATGGTCGCCGCATGGGTAACCCTATCCAATCTACCCTTCATCTGCTTTGTTCCAGCAGCACTAAAGTGCATTGCCAACTCCTTCGGCACGTATGTGGCCACGGCCCTGAAACTAGCAACCTCACCAAGGCCCACTATGCCAAAATCTGTGTGGAACTTGACCTTTCATCTGAACTACGTAAGTTCATATCCATCGAGCTGGGGCCAGACCCACACCCAACAAATCCTCTACGACAACCACATTATGTTCTGCAACCACTGCCATTTAAGAGGCCCCTACCAAAATATTGCCACCGTCTCCACCAGAACTCAAGATAAAACCAGTCTAGAACGACATAGTATTACCTGAAGGAAGGACACCCAAATCTCCCCTTTTACCTCTTCTAAACTAACACATCAGGTTCGGCTCCAACGACGGCATGTCAGACAAAAGCGAATCCCCTAACAGAGCTCTGATCCCATTCAAAACCAAAGCTCTCACATTATCCAACCAATTCGACGCACTTACCTCGAGGACGAGGAGCCCCCAACGGAATCAGCGCATCCCCAAGTGATCAAGCAATCACCGAGATCCCCTACCCAGAGGACGTTGAAGCGACCACCGACACAACCGACGCAATTCCTCACCACACCAACGAAGACCCGGTTATTGACGCTCTGGCTATCCTAGGTCCTGACCTAGTCCGGAGAGGACAACAGGTTCAGGCTGCAGGATTTCCTCTACAGCAAACAATACTTCTAATTGAGAGCGCTAGCGACTCCTTAGTTATTCCCCCAGAGGATCCTATCCTGGACTCCCCCAGAACAACATGTGGAAACATCTCAGGTCGCTCCTGCCTCGACAAAGGCAAAGCGTCAACCTCGAGCGAAGGCATTGTCAAGATAGCACCACTGAAACCATATCCATCCAAACCAGATCCGCCGCCAAGCGGAGCAAAAAAGCCCCCCACAAACTCTTTAATACTTAACATCCTATCCTGGAATGTTCGCGGTCTGGAGAACAAACCTATATTAATGAGAATTATCAGCCTCAGAAAAATCCACAAGATTGATATCCTTATTATTCTCGAACCCAAAATATACCCCAAAAGGTTAAAATCTATCCAACTGCAGCTGGCCCTTCCCACAGCCATCGCCAGCAGACACGATATTTGGATCCTCTGCACTGAAGATATCAGTATTGGGAGCATCCAGGACACCAGGCAGGCCTCTCCTGCTAGATGGATCATCCCATGCTACCAGAGCGCGCCATCATCTCCGCAGTCCACGACAGCTACGATATTACTGAGCGGAAACAACTGGAACGATCTCCTTGACATCCACCTAAACTACATCAACTATCCTTGGCTTTGCATTGGAGACTTTAATGCTCTCACCTGCAGAGAAGAGAAAATCGGGGGCAGCCCCCCTCCTATCACGACCATACAAGACTTCAACAACTTCATCTTCAATGCTCACCATGCTTTTATCCAGTTCTCGACAATGCTTTCACCTGGTGCAACATGCAAGAAGGTGATCGTCGCCAATATTCCCGTCTCGACAGAGCCCTCACGAATGTCCTATGGCACGGCATGGGGATGTCCACCAACCTAACTCATCTCAACTCTACTGAATCGACCATGCCCCTCTGCTGGTGGTCATTAAAAACAATTCTAATCCATCCAAAAAGAACTTTCGATTCCTCGACTTCTGGACCGAACACCCCAATTTTTGGGGATCATTACGGAAGCGTGGAATAGTGGACTCTTCCAATCCCCTATCCGGGTGGGCAAAAAGCTCAAGGCAACGAGGAAAGCCCTATCCAATTGGAGCAAACTAGCCTACGGGGACATCTTTTAAGCTGTTCGGACTGCCGAGGATGACGTAACCCGTGCCGAAGCTAGGTTCGCTTCGGATCGCTCCCCGGTGGCCAGGACCGCCCTGAATTTCACCAAGGCCATGCTTAAATTCAGACTCAAAGTGGAAACTGACTTCTGGAAGCAGAAAGTGAGATTGAAATGGGACAGCGACGGGATAAAAACTCAAAGTATTTCATGCCTCTGTCAACGGCCAGACAGAAGTTAGCAATTCACCATACTACTGACAACAACGGGAACATATCATTGACCGAAAGAGCATCCATAAGGCCGCTACAGAATTCTATTCCAAATTATTCTCCAAAGAGACAGTTTACAAAGACAACGCCTTCCTGGATCAAATCCCCTTCTCATTAACGAATGACAATGTCCAGCTGGATCGCTCTCTCACTGCCCAGGAGGTAAAAGAGGCGGTGTGGGCTCTGAACGCGCACAGTACAACCGGGCCGGCCGACTTTTGGGGGTCTTCTTTCGCTGTGCTGGGACATTATCAAGCAGGATATCACCGAAGCAGCTATTGCATTCTTCGAAGGAGCCACATACCCCAAAGCCATTTCCAGCGCCAAGCTCATCCTTTTATCGAAAAAAGAAAACCCGGAACCATTTTGCGACTTCCGTCCATCAGTTATGCAATTTCACTAGCAAGATCATCTCTAAAATTATAGCTACGAGAATGGCTGGGTTACTCTCCAAGATTATCTCCGAGGAGCAAAGCGGGTTTGTCCAGGAGGAACATCCAGGAGCTGGCTCAAGAGTTGATAACCTGCATGAAGTTCCCTATAAGGGAGGGCAACATCGCCGTCAAAATCGACATGGAGAAAGCTTATGACAGACTGGACTGGCAATTTATGATCTGGGTTTTCAGGGCTTTTGGTTTTTTCGAAAATTGGACCAACGTCGTGTGGAGATCGATTAGCAACTCGTGGTTCTCCACGGTCAAACGGCCAAGTCGAGTGATTTTTCAAATCCACTCGAGGGGTTAGGCAAGGTGACCCTCTATCATCCACTGTCTTCATTATCGCGGCTGATGCCCTCAGCAGGAACCTTAACAATATGACCAACACGTCGAAGTTCCAGTATTACCACACATCCAGCGGATGTCCGATCATTACCCATCTGGCCTTTGTCGACGATTTATTTATTTTCTCTTCTGGGGACGAAAGGACGGTGGTGGTCGTCCATAACACCCTGCAGAGGTACTCCACATGTTCCGACCAGATGATCAACCCCTCCAAGAGCGTCATCTATGCCCACCACAACACCAAAAGAGAGCACGCAATCGGGCTCTCCAACTTAACTTCCTTTACGGTTGACCATCCTCCATTCAACTATCTCGGGTGCCCTCTGGTGTATGGTAAATCCAACGTTGGCTTCTTTCAGAAATTGATCACTAGAATCAGGAATAAAATTAACAGGTGGCATAACGCCACTTTATCCCTTGGTGGCAAGATGATTCTCATCAAACATGTGCTCAACTCCATCCCCATTCATACCCTGGCCGCATGCTCTCTGCCTTTGAAGGTGCTTTATTCGATCGAGCAGATCTTCTGTAATTTTTTTGGGGTCATTGCAACGGCCAAGACAAGCATCACTAGGCTAGCTGGGACTCCATGGCTTATCCTACTGAGGAAGGGGGTCTGGGATTTAACAAGCTCACTCACATCGTTAAAGCATTTTCGATGAAACTGTGGGGAAACTTCGCACGAGCAAGAATCTATGGACCAGGTTATGAAAACCAAATACTTCAAACACATCCATCCTTCAGTGGCCATATCCAACAGTAGATCCTTTGCGGCTTGGCGTCGTATCCTGAGCAGGCGAGACCTTGCTGAACCCATAATAAGACTTCAACTGGGCGACGACGAGACGGATCATTCCGGGAGCGATGGACCGGGGATAGCTTGATGCCGAAGCTCACAGAACAGTAAGATCAGAGACTTGTGCAACCCATTACGGAAGACTGGAATTGGGACAATATCGCGAATGGGTCGGCATAGAAACTGCGGAGCGCATTGATCGAGCGGTCTTCGTATTGGCAGCGAGGCCGATGCTCTGAAGTGGACGCTCGAGGCCTCGGGGGCATTTTTGGTAAGGTCGTCGAGAATCGCTAGCCAAGGAGTAGGGCGTTATCATGTCGTGCACACTATTGGCACACCTGTATTCCCAAGAAGTGGTCCTTCTCATGTGGAGAGTCATTAGAAAGAAACTGGCTACCGATGATATCCTCAACACCAGGATTAGCTTAGCCTCAGCCTGCAATTGCTGCACCGACCGTCAGATGGAAACTATCGACCACATCTTCTGTCAAGGATTCCTGTCGACCAGTATCTGGAGGTCTCTTAACCGGCACTCAGTATAGAGCCAGGGGCGGTCGCTTCCACGATCTTGCGGCCTTATGGGGTTCAGCTTCCCACGGCCACTAGATCTTCAGCGGCCGCTACGTGGGCGATCTGGAAAAATCACAACAAGGCTAGATACGAAGGTCACCAATACTCTGTCGACCAGCTCACTCGGGAAGTCTTTCACCAATGCCATAAGCGGAGCGCCCAGTGCTCCCACAGTTCGACAGCGTTCTGGTCCGCGCTGGTACCCTGAGTCATTTTGCCTCCCTCTTTTGTCCCTTTCGTTGGTATAATTGTATAGGCATCTTTTTGGCCTTGTATATCTCTGGCTTCGACATTTTGAGCCTTGATCAATAAAAATGAAGGTTTGGTTAAAAAAAGAAAAAAAGATATATATATATATATATATATAATATATATATATATATATATATATATATAAATACATATATAAATACATATTTTTTTTTAAATACATATATAAATCATATATAAATACATATATACATATATATATAATAAAACAAATATACAAATACATATATACAATATATATAAAACAAATAAAATTAAAACAAAACAAAAAATAAACGTAAGGGGGGCTCGAACTCGGCCTATAGGAACGGGGGGCTTAACATTGCTCAGGCTGGCCACGGGGTTAGCTCAGGTTAGCTTGATAGGGATAGGGCGTAGTTAGTTTATATAATAAATTTAGGGTAATGGGTTTTAAACCCAATAATCAGTTTATGAAACCCGTTAACCCATTAATATTAAACCTATGTTCCGACAGTTAGGGACACGAGTGCGAAATCGACACGAGTCCTGTGTCCGTGGCTAGCACGACATGAATTTGCCGTGTCTGAGCACATCAGTGAGCTCCTCGTGTCCTGGCGAGTCCAGTGATAAATGTGAGACATAACGCGACACGAGAGATGAAAAGACACGTACGTGTCCGGCGATCGAGGCTGCTGCACAACGGAGGAGACGTCGGGATGGCCTGAGAAAATTTGGGCCGAGTCGCCATACTCAGGCGAGTCGATTGGTGGTAGTGGCTCGTCGGGACGTGGCCTAGGGCGGCTGGAATCCTAGATCTAGGGTTCCGGTAGGGTTCGTCGGGGAAGACGGGTGAAGGGTGGTGGCTAGGGCGGTCGGGGTAGTGATTAGGGTTATGGTTTCGACTGGGGGTTTTATAGGCCAGAATTTGGGGTCAATTTGGGGATTTTGGGAAGGAAATAGGAATTAGGGTTTCGGCTAGGTCGGTCGCTGGTCGCCGTTCGGCCAATGGCCAGCCGACGACGAGGGTAGATTTTGCAGAAAAACCCCCATAGATTTGATAATTACAACCCAGTCCACCGCCTTAGTTAATGCAAAATCAAATTTGCATAATACCCCCCCGCTGTTGCTCTGTGTAAATTTAATTTGCACAGACAAATCGAATATTGTAAACAATATTTAAAATAATTAAAACAATTATAAATTGATATTAAAAAAATTTAAATAATTACAAAATGATAAATCATTTAACAATTCTAGAAAAATTCATAATAATTACAATAATTCATTTTAAAGATATAAATGCTATTTAAAATTATAAAAATAATATTTTAAAATATAGGGGCTTGCACGTACCTAGCCACATACTTCATGAATTGATGGAGGGTGGAGGGCACGATCATCTATTCATATCTACGGATGTCCCAGCAAGACATTGTAAGAAATGTTTGCATGAATAAGATAACAGGTCACATCCGTTTGGAGATCATCTATCTGGCACTTCACACGGATCTTGCTCAACGGATTGCTCTTTCCGGCATTAAAATTTTGATGGTAGTGTTAGATGCAGTCAACTGGTGCATCAATATCGCCTGTGGGATGATATTAAAGGAATAGCCATGGCCGATGTGGATGCGATCGACCTTAATGGCAACAATGTAACCTGTATAGTATAGGAACTATTGTGCCAATTATTCTTTAGCAGCATGTCTTGATGAGCGAAGGTAATGTTTGGAATCGTCTCAACCATACTATGGCAATGTGGACAAGCGGTAGGATCTTTCTTAGGCGACTGGACCTGGCTGGGGAAGGAATCAGCATTTTATAACGCCTTACCAAGGGCGTCCTGAGTCTCTTTAGAGAGACGGAGAAGCTCGAAGAACGACAGTCTGGCCGAAGTATTAGCAAGTTGTGCTAATATATCAAAGCTATAGGGCTCGATTGGCCCTACTACTGAGTCTTACCTCTAAGGTTTATCAAAACAAACCTCCTTCTGCTTCTTCTTGTATGCTGTAGGAGGTTGAGATGAACCTGCTTTCGAAGTATGGGTGTGGGGGTCATAGCAGGTGGAGGTACTACTTCCTGAGAGCCTGATTAACTCCCCGCTGATAGGAGGGACCAGAACAGGTACTAACCAGGGCTTCGTCTGTCGAGGCAGAGACCATGCGATAGGACTTGGATTTCTTTCCTTTGAAAGAATGCGTTGTGGATAGCATGATATCTGGGGCAAGATCAGGAGGATCCACCTAACTGTAGAAGCATGGAAAGAACAAGTAAAATCCATGCGGCTCAAAGTAGTGGGAGCCTCATGCGTCTCAGAAAATCACATAGAGCTTCATGCGGCTCATAAATCCTTTAGAGCTTCATGCGGCTCATAAGTCCCTTAGAGCTTCATGCGGTACAGAAGTCCCCGAGAGCTCTATGCGGCTCAGAAAAGCCATGTGGCCGTGGGTAGTTCAAAAGCAGGCATCCACAGCTGGCCATCATTACTCTGTGCAGCTGGCTTATTTAATGCTCTAACGCAATGCAGCAGCCCTGACACAACAGATTGACGGCTCTGACATAAATGTGAAATGATGACTCTTGACGTGCTCCTAGAGAGACGAGAAAAAATATTTACAGCTGGCACGATCCACCCATTTCCAAAGCTCTTTATGCGGCTCAGTTGTAAGGACGTCCATGCGGCTCAGTTGCAAAGACCTCTATGCGGCAGTTGCAAAGACTTCTATGCGGCTCAGTTGTAAAGACCTTCATGCGGTTCAGATTAAAGGACGTCCATGCGGCTCAGTTGTAAGGACGTCCATGCGGCTCAGATTAAAGGACTTTCATGCGGCTCAGATTAAAGAACTTCTATGCGGTTTAGATAAGGCCACCCTTATGCGGCTCTGACACGAGGCCACACTCATGCGGCTCAACTATGACAGTCCTCCATGCGGCTCGCAGCAGTTGGAACACGTGGCAGAGGTTGATCAAATCCCAACAATTCAGATTTATAGCAATCGACATAACAGACAGTTGGGACATGTGGCAGGAGTTGATCAAATTCCAACAATTCAGATTTATGGCAATCGACATAACATGCAGTTGGGACACGTGGCAGAAGATTAACCAAGATTTATTCACTCGGATTTGCTGATATCAACAAATCATCACGATTCAGATTTGTTGCAATCAATATTAACTGTCCAGATCAATTTCCAACAAACCATACAGATTTGGCGCAATCAACATTAACTGCCCAGATTTGTTACAATCAATAGTAACGGCCCAGATTAATTTCCAACAAACAAGATCAAGGCTAATTGTAATCAAATCCTTAACCGCCCACTTTTTAAGGAGCAATTACTGCACACCATACTTATCACAAAGCCATATAAATAGCAAGGTGCCATTCCCTTGCAAAATCCTGGAGAGAGGAGCAGTCGCACAGAGCCCGAGCAGAGAGACTAGCAACCCCCGTACACGTAAAGAGCATTTCTTTCCCGGAGCCGAAGTTGCGTTCGATCGTCCAAGGTGTAAGGCAGAGTTGTCGTCACTCTCCCAAGCCTCTACTGTCACCCCCCAGAATTAAAAATAAATAATTGTACTTTAGATTGCTTTTCTTAGGTTTTGTTCCTAGGCTCTCCTTTGTACGAGCGAGTTTGTATTGTGAAGTAAAAGTCCAGTCCTCCCACAAAACTATTCTGTTCTTTTATAATCAATAGCAAACACGATGGCGACTCTGCTGGGGACTAACTTCTCCATGGCTGAGAAGTTGCTAACGTAATCGGACGCAGCCAAACTTGGCTCCACACAACAGATGCTGGTCGTCCGCTTCAACCAACATGCGTTCGAAGAAATGCTCTCCGACAGGAGCGCTGGCCCGATCCAGAAGCGAGCCCACACGAAGAAGGCCGCACGGAGTGGAGGCCCAAATCATTTGTTCATTCCCAAGTTCTGGACGAAGTATTCTCTGCTGTCCAGGACGGCGGAGATTCGCATGCGCCCCCATTTCAGGCCACAGAGGATCCTGCTGTTCTCAAGTCTGCTAGAGGGAAGCACTACGATGCTGGACTTGAGGAAGCGAATGGGGACTCTATGCGGTCCAGGAAGAAGCCGCATAAGTGTGCCAGCTGCATGAAGAAGGCTCATGCGGCCAACAATCCCAGCCGCATGAAGATTCATGCGGCCACTAAATCCAGCCGCATGAATGATGATGTGGCCAACAGATCCAGTCGCATAGATGCTGATGTGGCCAACAGATCCAGCCACATGAATGCTGATGTGGCTAGCGGATCCAGCCGCATGAATGCTGATGTAGCCAACAGATCCAGCCGTATGAATGCTGATGTGGTCAACAGATCCAGCCGCATGAATGCTGATGTGGCCAACAGATCAAGCCACATGAATTCCAGTACGGCCATAAATTCCAACCGCAGGAATGCTCCATGCGGCTCGGGTTCAGTCTTTGACCGCCTCTCTGGTGGTCCTGACTCCAGATGCTCCCAAGAAAATGTGCCAGACTCTGTGCGGCACCATTTGGACTCTTTCTACTATGCACCCTCGGGTGCTAGAGTGAAGAAGTCTAGAACAGCACGGGCTAGACGAGCTCAGTCAGCTGTCCCAACCTCTGACCATCCGAGCGCTCCGCTTACTATTATGCGGGCCTCCGATGGAAAGTTGTACCGAACCACTCGAGTCCAGCACCCGGCGGCAAACAGACAGAGTGGTTCCCAAGAGTCTCCCAACAATCAGGGAGCAAATATGGTGCCAACACACTCAGATGCTCGGGATTCTCGGGCCCACAAAACGGGTGTATAGGTTGCTCGGGATGCACCTGATTTGCGTGACGTGATCCTTCACAAGCACAAAGAAAAGAATAAGCTTTAGTGTGCAGAGAGTCCTATCATGGACATCACTGCACCCAAGTCATTGTCAACTGCTGCTGTAACAACGCGGCAGTACAAGAAGATCGTCGGTCGTCTTCCAACGACTACAACATCCAAGCTCAGAAGACGAGGCGCTTCTCGTCGCCTCCTGCAATTCTGCTCTGAAGATCCCTGGCAGCGGAAGAGGGAAGAAAACAAACGTCTCTAGTCCAAAAATCTTAACTAGCGGGGCCAGGAAACTCGCATCCAAGCGGTTGTCCACAACCACCATAGGAGGATTTTTCATGGCACCCGCTCTAAAACAAAATCTTCAACACTTAGGGATTCGTCAACTACACCTCTGTGGGTGGCCGAAATTGGGGGTAGCACCCCTCCGAACGTCCACAATAATCCGGTATTCCAGAAAGATGTACCAGGGGAAACAATTCTCCCCACAGATGCAGTGGATCCGGACGTCCCTGAGGACGTCATCGGGTCCCAAGACGAGGTAAGCTCTGAAGCTGGGGGTACCACTCCTTCTGAGTCTGAACCAGAGGAGAACATTCCTATATACCCTGACGATTTTTCAATACAAGGGTATGATTCAGAGGGCACGTCCTCTACCGTTCCTTCCATCTCTTCTCATGTGAGGACGGTGTTCATGACAAACAATGACCAAGACGGTTGTCATGACCCGCACCCAATTTTCGGATGCGAGCTCGTGAGCAAGCCAGCTACGTATCGAGCGGACTCCAGCCCGACTCGAGTACGTTTAAGCTGTCAAGGTCATGGATATCATGTCTAATCTAAACTATATCTCAATTCATAGGAATCATATAAAACAAGAATGAACAAGTATGGGTCGTGGTCTGCAGCCCACTAGCATGCATGTCCGATTAGACTCCAAGAAATAACATGAGTCTATAAACCGAATCAATAAATATGATATATCATGATGATGAAAGGGAAACACGAGCTGAATGAACTGGATAATAAATATGGTATCAATACCTGAATCCCGCAAGCAATATCATTACATCCGGACTCCACAAGTGTCATAATCGTCGTCATCCCGAGCTGCTAACTAACTCCATGCAATAACTAACCTGAAGAGATCATCAGGTCCTCAGGGGACATAGCAAGATACATAAAAACATGCCTATCTAGCAGTTTATCATGCAATAAAGAAAATATAGAAAATAAACGGAAAAAAGACCAATCAGCATGAAAATACGACTATACACAACAGGAAGAACCACTACGCCTAAGCGAACTGCTGGAGGAGAACAAAAGAACACGATATCACGATGTCAATGGATAACCAAACGAATACTCAAACCCTCGCCCTAGTATGGACTCGCAGGTTTGAACAACTACTAGCCCTCGCCCCTAGTGTGGACTCGCAGGCTAGCATCACCCTCGTCCCTAATGTGGACTCACAGGTGTGAACCATATACTACTAACCCTCTTCCGTGGTGTGGACTCACAGATTAGCATCACCCTCGCCCCTAATGTGGACTCGCAGGTGGAAGATAACTAGTAACCGTCGCCCCTAATCTGGACTCGCAGGTTAGCTTAACTACTAACCCTCGCCCTTGATGTGGACTCGCAGGTTAGCTTCAAGATTTTAAGACAAGGATGTAAAGCAGTTCCGTTATGACTTATTCATCCTATGACATGATGCGACTCAGTCCAAGAACAAGTGATGACACCACTACCCAATCACGATACACGAGAAAACTAATCCAATATGAACTACAAAGCTAATTATAAACAAGGCTATATATATACTAGTAGGCATATACAAATCACATATAAATAATCAACTAGTAAAACTGTATAATAATATAAATGGCATATAAATAAACTGTAGAGGGAGGCAAGGTATCTTGCCTGGAGGTTGTACGCAGATCCAATAACAATCTAGTCCACTACTAAGCCATAAAGTCTAAATCATCACAATTGTCTCTGAAAGCTGAAATAGACAATGCCAACAGTCTCAGAATAATCAAATTAGCTAGGATTGCCCATCCTTAAGTCTAATTCTGGACATAGGGGCAAAACGGTAATTTTGGGCAAAAACAGTGTCTGCGTTGGACCTGCTTTGCACCGAAAGGCGTGCCAGAGTTAATGGTCTCTAAAGTCGTCAAACTACATGTCTACGGATTCGTTTTGATGATACGAACCCAACGGCATATCCAATTGTGGATTACGATGGGCCGTGCACAAAATTGCCGTTGAGTCGGACCGTGGGGCCCAAATCGGTGATCCAATCAGTTGTCTCAGAATCGGACCAAACATGGCATATGGACCAAAAAAATGATACGGTCCTGTTGGCGCATGTTTGTCTCGATCTAACGAGCGTGCACAAAGTAATTGGGAAACTTGCACAGAGGTCGATACGGTGAATTTCGACGGATAAGCATCAAATTCGTCGCCCACACGCGACCAATTTGAATTCCGTCAAAGCCCACACATCCACGAAGCCGTTACACACCTTTCGATGCTTTCAGTTTGCGACCACGTCGCCCGGATTGGCGAAACGCACATTGGTTTCGAAGAATTTCAATGTTCCTAAACTGTTTTTTTATGTTTTTATTTCGATTTTTAATCTGATTTCTATCGCTGATAAACAACGAGAAACAAAAATAAATATTGGGTTTCCATCAGGTTAGGTTGTCATTGAATCTGTTTTAATGGATTTCTAAAACTCGCAATAGATCGACATAAATTCGCCTTTCCAAACAGGGTTTGAAAGCAGTGTTTGCATTCTAAGATTTGTGATATTTCTTGATTTTCCAAGAATTCTCAAATATAATCTAGAGTAAACCAGATCGATCTACTTGAAGGGTCTTGTAGAGGATTAACCCATCTACACGTAGAAATTTACGGGTCAAAATTTGGTTGCGGAGACAAGAAAAATTCTAATCGGGAAAACGGGTACCTACTACCGACAAAACAGAGCGTTCCTCTATTTTCGGTCGGCTACAGCTGCTTGGCGGTGCTCTGGCGCTTGTCACGGCGGTGCAGGGTGGCACGGAGGTGCTCCAACTTCGTGGGAGTTTCGGCCTGGTCGTGTGAAGGGTTAGGGTTTCGTAGAGTTTTTCTTTCTTCTCTTCCGATCTCATCTGTGTATATAGGTCGGGGTCTGCTGGAGAGTTCGGGTGTTGGGGAGTCCTGTGTGGGCTGAGCTCGGGTTTAGCTGAGCTCGGTTGGGCCGGGCTGTAGGCTTGGTTTATTGTTATATGTTTTCTTTTCTTTCCTTTTGCCACTAATATCTAATATATATATATATATTATATATATATATATAATATATATATATATATATATATATACTCGGTTGGGCCGGGCTGTTAGGCTTGGTTTTATGTGGTTATATGTTTTTCTTTTTCTTTCCTTTGCCACTAATAATTATACATATTATATATATTTATATATTATATATATATTATAGATATATTATAGATATATATATATATAGATATATATATATAAAATATATTTGTTTTATATATATCTATATATATATTATATATATATAATATATATATATATATATATAGATATTATAGATATATATATATTATATATAATATATATTTATATATAATATATATCTATACATTTATTATATACACACATACAATACATTATATAATATATATAATATATATATCTATATATATATATATATATATTATATATATATATTATATATATTATATATTATATATATATTTATATATATATAATATATATATATATTATATATATATATATATATAATATATAGTATTATATATATATATAGATAATATTATATAATTATTTATCTATCATACACCATATATATCTATATATAATTTATTTATCTATATATCACATATATATCTATATATATACACATACAAATACATGTATATAATATATATAATTTATTTATCTATATACACATATATATCTATAGATATACATACAATACATGTATAATGTATATAATTTATTTATCTATATATACACATATATATCTATATATATATAATATAATATACAATTACATGTATATTTAATTATACATACATATATATAGACTTATTATATCATATAGTATATTTAGATATCTTACTTATGAATTACTATCATTTAATTACTTAAGTACCGAAATACAACAAAATGATTAATACATATATTTCATCTAATCAATTAACACAGACCAATATATATATGTATGTTGTTCTAGTCAACAGTCCTACAACCAATAATGATATTTTCAAGTAAACGTATTTCTGAATAACATATAAAATATAAATATAATTTTAATAGCAATAAATATAGATATTTAACCAATATTATAACTAGTCATTGATCATAAAATAAAACACCCATATACATGCAGTATCTATGTGGCCGTCTTGGTCCGCGAGTAAGGGTCTACATGGCTTGGGCTCGGTTCGAGTCTAGTTCAGACTAGCTGAGTACAACCAGGTCTTCTGTAAGATAATTTAATTATTTAAAAAAAACATCTAGAAAGGTTAAGTCGTAACATGGCCTGGTTTTCCTTGTTAGGACTCACTTATGGCTGGGTCCCCCTTGGCACGGCTAATAACTAGTTAAGGCACGCCGTGCACTACCGGGCCATGATCCTAGTCGTCTGGTACTTCAAAACTCAACCTGGCTAAAATCATCTACCATAATAATTAACTAAATAAACATTTATAAATTCTAAAATCTCTATTTAATCAAATAAATAATAAAAAAATATTTTAAAAAATTCTCCGGGAAGGGAAGTCACAAATCTATCCACCTTAAAATATAATTTCGTCCTCGAAATTCCAATTCATGACTATTCCTTAAAATTCAAAGTCCTTAATCTTCTCAAATTTAATTTCTCCAAAATATTTTACATCCTCCTTAGCCATTTTGTAACTCCGAAACTTGATGACTTCTACCCACTTTGGTCACACTACTCCTTAAAACTCGGTCACTAAATCTTATAACCTTCTAACTAGTTGCTAACAATTCTACCGGCAGATATCTAGGCATATGCCAACTATAATCCTCATATCTATAAACAGCCAAATATTCAATAATTAGACAATATTATATTATATTAAGAATTCTGATAAATCCTAGACAACACGATCGTTCGTCACTTTGAAATATAAGGGACGAGAATCAATGGTACGGAAAGCAAGAAAGTATAATCGATAAACAAATATGAGTTTTCAAAGACGTAAAGAATTTCTAGGAGAATTTTAAAAGCAGAGTGGATTGAGATTTCTAAGGTTTAGTCATTGTCGCAGGCTCGTACCAGTACAGTTGTAACCGATACGATATGCTCTTACCGCATGGGCCACCAAAAAAACTTGTCACGACCGCACCCGGTTTTCAGACGCGAGCTCGTGAGCAATCCAGCTACGTATCGAGCGGACTCCAGCCCGACTCGAGTACGTATAAGTGTCAAGGTCATGGGTATCATGTCTAATCTAAACTATATCTCAATCCACATGAATCATATA